>CABFOW010000195.1:96750-176095 GCA_902141385.1 Timema californicum | reverse complement strand
AAGGGGGGGGGGGAGTTACAGGTTTAAATACCAGAACTTTCATTTCCTGGGATTTCAGAGCTAAGAAAAATTGTGATTTTAAGATCGGTTCTAAATGATTTCAATAACAGTAAAAATCGAGGGTATCAAGAAATCAAATTTAACATCTATAGTAAATTTAACCAACTCAGATGGGTAGCAAGACGCAGTGCTAAAAAAAAATGCTTAGAAACACATAACCATCAAATTTCAATATTTAAAACTTAGCCATCCTGTTATCAGCTAAATGAAGGGTTTTTTCCCCATTTTACCAAACATTTAATCAAATAGGTCTACAATAGCCATTTTGATCAAGCATTCCCTAATCAAACAATAGTTTTGCTTAGGTTATATTTATATTTCTTAATAAATCTATTTTTAGATTAAAATGGTTTCCTAAATTCATTAGAATTTTAAAATATTTTTTAAATAAAGGTTAAATTCTAGGTTGGAATATTATATTACAGTATTGTATGTTACCAGAAATTATTAAAATGCTTATCAAAGGAATATTTTTTGTTATAAAAATATGTGAAGTCTAGTTAAGTGTGTCTAAGTAAAACTTTCACAAAATTTAGGGTTTTGTGCTTTTAATAGCATTTAAGAATTAGCAATCTCAAAGTAGATGTAAAGTCAAAGACGTGTGGTATGGATTTGCTTGCTAGAATGATCGAGCTGCTAGAGTCCAAGAAAGTCTGGTATTTTATATTGCTTGGTTTTTGTGACAGAATATGATAAGAAATAACTGTCATGCATTTTATTTTAAATGTGAACTTTTATCAAGTGTTAACACCTAGCCTGTCTATCCTTTCAACATTTAATTAATTCAGTCATTTGGCACCATATGTTACTTTGTTTAACTAACTTAAAGGGAGAATTATCAAGAGCATTGAGAAATAACACAATTAAAATGGTCGCGCTAAAGTTCAAATTCAATTTAATTTAATTTAACCATACTCCGATGATATTATTATTATTATCACCGCGTCTTACTACCCATTCGGGTTGTACGTCCTTACGCTAATGTGTAATGGTAGGATGATTGTGAGATGAAATGGAGGACATACAGTTTAACGTGGGATCCGAACCACAGTGGAGGCCTGGCATTCCCCACATTCACAAGATGTCTTGTCAGAGGTGAAGGAAGGGTTTGGTAATCAGATAAATCTTTGCCGCGACCAAGGGTTGAACCCCGGCCGCCAGCACAGAAGTCTGACACCTTACCCCTAGACCGCCAGGTCACTCCGATGATATTCTTAAAGATAGTATGGCACCAATAAACTATCGAGATGGAACATATATTATGATTTCTTGGTTTTCACAACAAAATATGACAGGCCTAGATTATCTAGATTTTGATAAGCCAACTACTCAATTAATATACATCAATATAATATAACAGATACTAATGAAGGCCTGCTCAAACTGATACTGATCAAACCTCACTTGCATTTTGAAAATTATGGGTGGAGTTAAAATTCTTGGTCAAAGCTTCCCACTCTCTTTTCTTAACTGGTATAGTCCCATTTTCAGTTTTTATATTGTTTATAATTGTTTGATTCTTGATCTTTTCCAACAAATATATTCACACATACACACTGAAAACCATGTTTTACACATTTTCTGTCATTTAGACAAATCTTTGTTCGTTTCTAATCAGTTTTGTTAAATTTACAAACAAAATCATCACTAGAGAAGGCAGTCCCTCAGGGTGGCTACAGAACTTCTATTATAAAATTCCCTGACTTTTCCAGGTTTTCCAGAAATTTTTGTCCAAATTTCCCTGACTTTTTTTCCCCCCACTTCATAGAGATAAATGGTGATTTTTACATTTATTACATCAATCACAAATGCTTATATTTAAAAAAAATATAAGCTTAAACATAACAATTTAATAAGTTTTTTAGTTTTAAATGTTTTAGATATTATTTGTGACGCTGTGCAAATATTGTATAAAAACAGGCAAATAGAGAATGTGAAAATAACTTTCCCCCAGTTCACCTCGATGAATGGTGATTATTACATTAATCAAATAGGCTACCTCGGCCTAGGTTATCTTTAAAAAATATGAGGCATAAACATAATAAACAATTTAATAAGTTTTTCAGTTTTAAATGTATTAGATACTATTTGTGACGCTGTGCAAATATTGTATTAGAACAAACAAATACAAAACAGAAAGTCATTAGCTAGAACTTTGTCACCATTGTTTAACAAAACACAAAAAATAAAATAATTTTTAATTAAGTGTGCACTTACAGTAGATAATTTGTAAAAACTAACAGATTTGTGAAATTGCATCTATTTCTTCTTCAAAGATTCTATTTCTTCTTGTAAAATATCGGCTTGTTTTTGTGCCTCTGACAAAATTTTCTGTTTTTTAGCTTGGAGTTCTTTTTGCAATACCGCTGCCCGTTTCCGATCTCCCTCTTGTTTCTCTCCATTCTGCTTGTCCTTCATTTTTTGTTCTAAACTATCCTTATATCTTGAACGGGCATTGCGGACAGAATGTATCAAAGACTTGGTAATGTCTACCTTCTCTATCCCACCAATTGCTTTAACTGAATCATAAATCTGCCTTTGTGCAATGAGAGAAGCTTCATTTAGATTTTCCACAATACATTCTCGATTTATCGAAAAACCTCTTTCCAAACTGGCATTCCCATGAGAAAGAATGAGAATTAATCTGAGAAATGATACCAACTTTTGGTTGTCATCATTACTTGGAATAATACTCATCCATAATGTGTCTAGTCTATCATGTTGTTTTGAAAAAGCATTCATTTTTTCCAAAAAATCTGGTTGGCTACACACACTATTGAACTGGCGATCCACAAGGTCAGCTGCAACACCAGTGATCCAATTATTTGCTAACACTATCTCCAAAGTAGACTTCAGTCGCTCGCTACGTGTTGACTTGAGCACAGCTACTGCAGGGTCCAAGAACGATATGGCTTTGGTTAGTTTGTATTTAAGAGGGGAACGCTCAAGAAGCTTTGCACATAGCTTCTGTAGACATGTCTTACAATCTTGTCTAAAGAGCAGAATTTCCTTTTCTGATACACCTTTAGTTTTTCTAATGGCCTCTCTGGTTGCATATCCAAGATCCACGTACTTTGCATTTAAAAGGTTGGTTTCGTTGAAAATGCCTAACTCAAGCAATGACCTAGCAGAATCCAGCTTATCACTTTTTACAAATCTCTTCATTAGAGATTTCATAAGAGAAATTAAAGCCTCATACAAGAAGGGTGCAAGAGGAGCATCTGATTGAAATTGAATGAGGAATGGTTCTACCATGATTGCAACGGACTGAAAAAAAGCTAGTTTAGGTGCAAGTAGCTTGTCTTTCACAGACGTTGAGATAATATGAAAGCTACGACAATTGGGTGCTTTCTTTGCTGCAATGGATTCATTTACATATGCGACTACATTGGGGAGAATAGTTTCCGCTCGCTCAGCAACTTCTATATTTTGCAACCACCTGACTGCACAGAACTTTTTAGGATAGAGTTCACTGCCACTATAATGTACATAATCTGCTCTACGCGCAGGAACATTTTTTAGTAAATTATACAGAGCCCGAAGAAATTCAACAAGCCCCCAATTGGTTGAATTTATTGCTGCTTTAAAAGCACAATGGAGACTATGGAGGCCACAACTTCCGATATCTAGCATTGTAGGACTATCTGGATCAGTAGTGGATTTTAGCTCTCGAATGAACTTTTGATTGACATTAGGTCCATCCATTGACACCTGTAACAGCTTGACATTTTTCAATTCTAGAAGTGCATCTGAAAAAGCCTTTAACAGGTCAGCAGCTGTCGCATGGCCGAGAAAGGTCGATGTGAAGTAGCGTGTTGAGACTTCATTTGTTTTTAAATTCCAAAAGCGTACCATAATGTCCATTTGACCCTTTTGGGCAACCTTGTTTAGAGACTCGTCAAATCCAATCACTATTTCTGGACACTCTAAGCACATCTTTACAAGGTCTTCATGAAAGTATGGGGCCAAACCATACAAGATTGTGTAACCAATTTTAGCCCTTCCTAATTGTATTTTGTTTGCAATTGTACTGTCTGGAAACATTAATTTAAAGAGATTAACACTTTTTTCAGCTGCCCGCATTGAAGTATGTGACATTATAGAATTCAAGCACCAAATAATTTCAGATTTTGTCACATCATCGTTCACAAGAAAGTTTCTCAGTCTTCCGGTTTCCTTCACAGCAACAGCTGTAGACACGATCTCAGTCACACCCTATAAAGCGAAAAAAAATTATATACTAACCTGCCTATTTATTTTATCTAATTTTGTAACAATATTGTAGAAGAAGCCTGGGTAAATTGGTTTAATTGAAAATAACTTAACTATGGCTGTATCCAAATAGTCCACCTATTTACTATACCCAACATTTTATTTAAGATTAATAATAATTCTAATTTCCCTTTAGCTTGCATAAAACATAATTTGTCCTCCACCAGCAGAAAATACACAAATAAATAAAACTTAAGTAGGCCTACCTCATTTTTTGCTGACTCTGAAGATGGTGGTAGTAGTAATGGCGAGATGACATTAACAGCAACTGACTGGACAGAAGTTGTAATGGTGGAATTGGAAGAATTTCCTTTTAAAAAAGCAGTCATTGAATAACTCTGCGTTTTATTCAAAGTGGCAGCTTGATGTTTTTTGCCTATAGCGTGACTTGTCAGAGCACGTTTACCCATGTTACTTAATGTGAACTTTGTATTGCATAAATTACACATGGCGGAGTAGTTATCATCTTTTGCTGGCCTAACCCACTCAAACTTCGAATCTAATAACCACGATTCATTGAAACATGTTTTTTTATATTTCGACATTGTCCGGATTTTAAATCTATATCTTCAGTACACACACGCGCCTAAAAACTGAAAAAAGGTAAAACTTTTAAATCAAAGGGTTTGATTTGAATGTCTCAGTTAAAAACCACGTGGAAATATTAGCGAAAATGGAAGTTAAGACAGCACAGCATGAACTAAGGAACATTATCACTTTTAAAAACTGAGTCGTTACGATTAGAAATGAAGGAAATGGAACATCACTTCGGCAAACTGTTTTTTCAGTCACGTTAACATTTTAACAAAAATCTAGTAAGAATTAAATTAAATTGTATTAGTTTTTACGTCTTCTTTTGAACTAAAATAATCGTTATCTGTTAGGTAATCCAGGAATAGTAGTTTTAAAATTGTAATTAATATAATGTATTTTTCAATACTTGCGCATGCGTAAGATGTATTAAACGAGTTGCTATTCCAGTACTTGCTCATGCGTATGACAAAGACTCGAATATCTAGTTCTAGATTCTCCTATGTTCGTATGAGTGACGTCATCAAATTATCAAGGTCAAGAACCATCCCTACTTCTCTCTCGCTCACACATCAGTTCTGCCTGCACTCGCTAGTTACACTCACTCTTTCTTTGTTCAGTTCCAACTTCAGTCTGTTATTAGACGGGCTCACTAGATAGCTTGCTACAAAATAGAGCTTTGTAGGAATATTTGCGCCAATACAGTAAACAACTGATGTTAGAACACCATATCTTGGCACTTGCATTTTGTATCTATTGCAGTCTATAAATTCCCTGACCTGTCTGTAATTTTAAGTTAATTCCCTGACTTTTCCCGGTTTTCCCTGACCTAGTAAAATTCCCTGACTATTCCCGGTTTTCCCGGTTTTCCCTGTCTGTAGCCACCCTGTCCCTATAAGAGAGTATAATAGGATTAAAGAAGATACTCAAGACTGAGGAAAAAGTAAGAAGTCCAGTTGATACTTGTCTTAGGACAGATCCATGGAAGAAGAAGAAAAAGAAGAGTGAATGTAAAGAATTTTATTTCCCACCAGGGTGGTACCTCTTTGTAAGATGTAATAATGTGATGTGTAGCATCGTTCTTGCATACCATCCTTAAGCTAAGGGGTAGGGATGTGGATTGTGGAGTGCAGTTTTGAAATAAAGCACTCACATTGGTGTTGAGAGGGGATGGAAAAATAAAGTGATATATTTTAAGCAAAAAAACACTCAGCTGTGATTTAAGCCTTGACCTTCCCTTCATCAGCAACTCAGATGCCTTAGGCTGGTGTCAGACGAGGCCACCTGGGAAGCACCACCCAGGTTGTGCCACTTACTTTCGTTGTCACTTGCTCAAAGTGCGGGTGGCGTGATAAGAGTTTATGGAGTAAAATTTAAAAGCGGCCCAGTTTCAGTATAGGCACCAAAAAGATAGCAGTGATCATGTATCTGTATCTGGTTAGGAAGAAAAAGAAGAATCGGCGATTTTCGGTATATCCTATTCTAATGGGAAGTCAGGGTGAAGATTATTTCACATAATGTATCCACGTATCAAAAAAGATAAAGCCGAATTTTTCAATTTTTGCCATACGTCCCATGCATCATTTGATGAACTGCTTGATATATTAAAATGTAATTTGACCCGTCAGGATACTATCATGAGACCTGCAGTTAAACCAGAAAAAAAAAAAGTTTGCACACACTGGTACATAAATATTACTTTATTTATGTTAGTTTCAAAGATGAAAATCATAATAAATTAACTTCAGTTTGTTTTGCTTGGTAATAGTAATACTTATAATAATAATAATTTCAATTCAATTTCCTTTATTATAGTGCTAACCAACAGTCTTAAGACCTATAACAGTCCAGCACTGAAAAGTACACAAGTACCTTACAAATACATATATTTACACAAGAAAATAAGATAAACAAAAATAGCTAAATAATGTTATTAATGATGAATAATTAAAGAAAAAACTAACAGTACATAATAATTATAAGAATAAAAAAATAGCATTAACAACAAATTACTAAAGAATGGTTACTAGCAGTAACCATATGGAAAAAATAAATCAGAATATTGTAAATTTAAATATTATAGGCAGAACCCCTACATGAAAAATTATTGATATGGAATTTCCTTAAATAACACTTTTAAGTTTAGCTTTCCTTTTATGATGAAAGTCGAATTCGACAAATCTAGAATTGGCACTATGGATACAATGACCTATAGGCATCACCTTATAAGAGCTATTGAGAAAAAAGAATTTTGGATTACGAGAAGCCCAAGAAAGGATATGAATGCCCACATGATCAAGGGTAAATTTGCAAGAAATTTTGCTATTGAAAATATTAAATACAAAAAGGGCATCACAATAAAGTCCACGGAAGAAGAGAGTTTGGAGCTCTAAGAGGTTTTGAATTCTGTCATAATCATGAAAAATCTGGATAGTAAAGAATTTAACATAGCACGGAGTGACAAATTTTCTTTGAAAATAATAATAATAATGCTAACAGTTTTATATGAAAATAATAAATATTTCACAACAAAATGACACTATTTCAAAAGTTTTTGAACACTACAGATTTCCATAGTTGTTTAACCACAATCTTTAATTTGCATTTTGTATCCTGGACCGAAATATATTTTTTTAATTCATCCAATTATTTGTTTACTAACATAAAACATGAGAATACAAAAAATAGGCTATTCAGGTAACATGAACCTTAATAAATTATGCCTAATCAAATACACTTAATGACATACAAAATACAAAACATATGGTTAATATACAAATGAGAAATAGTTAGTTACCTTCAAAAGGTTCTATGGATGAGGAGGGAGAAAGAACTTCTATGACAATATATATTATACAAGGTTGATTTTTTAAAACCAATTTGAGTGCTAAATATTTAGTATAAATTGATATTAGTATCCCTCAATTCAAAATTTTACTTACCGATATTTTTTTTCCTCATTATTTGCTGTCTCTTCTTAAATGTTACCGGTAATAAAGATATTAGACAATTCTTCCCTATTTGAATAGTCGTCTGGGCAACATCCCATATTGCAGGATGCTGTTGACTTTCATAAATGAAGGCTTCAAAGTCAAGCTCCATAGCAAAGTGGCCGCTTCTCATGGTATTGGGTGACAGAATGAATGAAACATAACAGGGTGAACAAATGGCATCACCTGAAAGTAGTGCGCTGAGTCGCAGATGGTTGACCCTACCACACAACTTAGTGGGTGGTGTCACCCCGTATGATAGGAGCAATTAAAATGTTCTTACCCACTGGGTCACGCAACTCAGGTGGAGCCTCTCAGGTAGCCTCGTCTGATACCAACCTTAGGCTACATAATCATTTGAGCTAGTAAAGAATATATTAATAACTTACTTGCTTGATTCTTTTTGAAAGTTTCCAAACCAGTTGCAGAGCAGTTCTTGCAAACAAAAAAGTAATTCATCATTAATGGTACCAGTTTTCCAAGCTGATAGCCAATACATGACTCATGAAACCAGGTGGAACAACTTGCACATAGCAACTCTGCAATATTTAGATTTCGGCCTTTGCCACTGGAACAAACAAAATACACACAATACAAACTAGCAAACAAGCAATAGTCAAGGCTGGATTTAAGGGAGGGTGGCAGGGACGACCACCCAGGATCCTCCACAAATAAGCCCCCCTAAACTGTTAAAATAACAAATCTCTTTTGGCCATTAAGATTGGGATCTTGGTAAGATTCTAAAAAAATTAAATATAACCTATTATATATCAATTTTTATTTATTTATGAGCAAATAGAGACCAAAAACTTAATTATTGCATGTGAGGCAAACAAATATAATTTGAACTGAGATTTTCAAAACTTAGACAACACCCCAATATTGCAGAAAATCTAGTGCCATATAAAATAACATTATAAAAAATTGCTTCATTGAGTCATCTCCACCCCTGAACTGTTTATACGACCATGGTACACAGCATTAAGTTACGACATTTTAGTATTTTACTCTTAGAGTATTTTCTTAAGGTTTTGGCAAGAGCAAAATGATTTATTTTTTAAAGCAAATCTAATTTATTGTAATGACAATATTTTCTTATTTAAATAATATCTTCGACATTAAAATTTTAAAAATTAATCCAATACAGAAAAATGATAATGTTGAAACATTGAAAAGAAAAACATTTGTTTTGTGTTAGGGCTTCTAATTATTAAGCACCCGAGGACTCCACAGCTCTAAGTCCAGCCCTGGCAAAGGATATCACTATTGTCTATTTTATCATTACAACATAAAATTTTAAGTGTTTATTTATTTTCTTACCTAAACATATTTTTACTTTCTCTGGATGATTGGCTTTAAAAAACAATTTAGTAACTCATGCAGCCTAGTATATAAATCATAGTAAAAAAGTTGGGTTTTTTTGCACAAATGGATGTAAAATTGATACCAGTGAAACAATTTTGTTTTGTGTTTTTTCTTTATTTTATTTTTGAAAGATATGCATAAATATATTAAAATTGACCAGTTTTACACAGCATAGAACTGTGAGAAATCAGTGTTTTTAAATAATATTTCATAGGTCTCACTTTTAAATTCTTTAAGATTAATTTATGATAGGAAAAAATATAATCCCTCGCATAATTGTTGAGTAGTATTTTACCTACATTGAGGATGCAAAACTAATACATCACCCTTGGTTCACAGACAGAAAAGTGAACTCTAAGGTAAAGGGGTTGACTAAAGAGTTGTCACAGTCACAACCATGTGTTAGCTTGTTTTCACCAAAACAGACATTTCTATACTAATCACCATTTAAGTGACAAAACCAAATAAAAGAATCTCTGATTTAGTTTAATAAAAAAATACATACCAGGGTTGTCATATTTAGTAATTACACCAATACACCAATGTCGAGGGACTGGCTGGCCAACAAATATGATATCATAAGAAGCTGCATCAGTATTGGCTTGTATAAGGATTGAGTATCAAATATGATAACTATCTAATTGAACCAATATTCTCTTGCAAAGGGATTGGATGCTCAACAAATATCTAACTATAAATAAGTAAGGAACTCAATAGTATTCACTTGCTAAGGAACAGGGTACTCAACAAGTATCATAATAACTAATCAAGGATTACACCAGGCTCGCTTGTAAAGGAAATGGGTACTCAACAAGTGTCATATAAATAATTAATGAACCTCACCAGTATTCACTTGTAAGTAGAGATGAAAATTTTGCACAGTGGCGGCTTACGGCCCCGAGTAGGGAAGGTGTAGATAGGAAGCACGGAGGATGGGTGGAAGGGGAGTGAGGAGAAAGAGACGATTAATGTCGGGCCAACCTTAAGATTATTTTAGTTAACTTATTGATTATAACAATTGAAGTATAATTTATGAATAACACAGGTTTTCTAGGGCTCGAATTCATTTGTTTCTTTAACAGTTTTTTTAGCACCGCATCTTACTACCCATCCGGGTTATACACCTATGTACTAATTATGCTAATGTATTAGGGATAAGGAAGGTTGAATTTACAGGAATTACACCCGTATTTGTGTGGAGCGTGAGTGAGTGGAAAACCATTTAGAAAAAACCTCCCTCAGTGCACCCAAATCGAACCCAGATCTCCATGTCATTGGCAGTCTAGTCTATTGTGAGAGTAACATGTGGTACCTTACGGCCCCTGAAGGTGTTTTTTACAACAGCCACCACCACCAATTATTACTATTACTGTTACTGTTACTGTTGTTATTATTATTATCATCATCATCCATTTAATCAGTTGAAATTAATCAACAAGAAATGATAATAGAAAATTTTCCGTTCTGCAAAGTTTTCCGGGAAAAGTATAGGGAAAATTTTTCGGCTCACATCTCTACTTGTAAGTGGTGATGTCTTTCACTGTGTCTTAGCACCTGTTTGGGTTATACATATGGCAATAGAATAGGTATGTAGAAGGTAAATGTATCAATGAAATATAACCACATTTGTGTGGCGGAGGAACACCATTTAGGAAGAATCACTCTTAGTTTATCTATTCCAGATTTAAACCCCAATCTCAGTCATCATTAAACCAGAGTAACATGACAGTAGCATTATAGATCACACAACCACCAATACAGATACTATTAAGTATATAAATACTTAGCAAGTTTATAATAAAATACTTAAGCATTGATCTTACCTAATAAACATCAAATATTCGACCTAGTACACCTCAAATATAGGCTTTATAAAGGGAGAGAAAGGTGACAGTTATTTCTAACTGTTAAGGCTTTTTAAAAATGGAAATACTTTCCAAAACTTGTAAAAATATATAAACATGAATTGAGAAAACCTTAATCAAGTTAAGTAAACTATACAAATAATACTTTCTACTGTCCTTGTAGTATCAGCTTTTGGCCATGTCATAGAAAAAAAAAAATGGTATGAATGTGATGTCTTATATTTCTGTGTCCTCGCTAGTTAATTTCGATAAAATGGCATATTTCTAACAAGCCTAGTACAAACAAAGGCTACTAAAAAGGACATTCTCAGTTTAAACCTTAATGTCTTAATCAGAGATAAAAATGTACAAAATTTTAAAAATGCACAATTTTGGGAATGATTGGTGCTTGAAAAAGAGTTGAGATGTTTGACAATCTGCTCGTGCACAGTTAAGATGTGTGACGATATACTTCTAGTTGTTTCATTAGAAAACGTTCAAAGTTTTATTAATCAAGACACTAAAATAATAATTACTAATTGTATTTGTAGGGTAAATGGTTAATGTGTATTAATATTTAAACATTAAATCACCTACACATAATTTACAAGTCTATGTGGATGGTCAACTATGCTAGAAATAAAATTGAGGCGTTCAGCGCAATGGTATGCGATATGGCAGAACATTATTGGAGGAATTAGGTGAGTTTTATAAGCTTTTTTTTTTAGAATTTAAAATTCTTTCAAAATATTTGGTTATGTTAGAGTCAAAAATGCCCTCATGTTGTGTGCATTTGATCTGTTCATTGACCTTATGTAAAACTTCTGTTGTGAAATTTTACTGATTTTTCAACAATATTTGTTCCTTGAAGTAGTTACAAGATGAGAAATAATTTGTTTTTGGTGGACTTTGCGTTGTAGTTCATATTGATGAATCTTCGATTAATTGAGTTTGGTTTTGAATCGTTCATTTATCAGCTTTTTAATAGTCTTGAAATTAGTATCACTGGATTCCCTGCATTTTTTGTGAATCTAATGGTACAGTAGTCTCTTGGAAACTTGATATTCGATAACTCGACATTCCGTGTAACTTGACACGCCCACATGTACACAGTTGTTGGCGCCAGTCGTCACAATCCAAGGTCATTCAACTGTATAACCTCTCAGTTTGTTCGTGTAACTAAAGTGGAACAGTTGTGCTGTGTTTGCTACTTTTCCAATTGAGTAATGTGTTATTCGAATCAATAATATATCATTAGTAGGCCTAATGTACTGCATTTCTGTATATTACAAGTAGGTATTTATATATATATATATATATATATATGCCATTATATTAACACATAATAGATTGTACTGTATGTATATTATTGTTACTGTACTGTACAAGACTACAGTACAAATGTACCTATAATATTTGAATATTTGATATCATACTGTGATTCTCCTTTTTTAGTAAACATGACATAATAAACATACATCTTATGCAAGTTAATTCGTAAAACTTGACGTTTCAATAAATCGACACCATCTCAGGCTATATTAGGTCGAGATTCTGAGATTTTACAGTAGTATAAATATAGTGATTTTCAGGTTTTTAAAATAAAATATCGGCCTAGAAATATTATGGTTCTCCCCAAATAAATAGTTGTGAAACAAAGATAATCATTTTCATATGCTCTATGTATAATGCCGGGATTATGACCAACTTAACTTTTATTTATTTTATCGTCATCATCATCATCATCATCATCATCATCATCATCATCATCATCATTTTACGCTAATGTGTAATGGTAGAGTGATTGTGAGATGAAATGGAGGACCTACAGTTTAACATGGAATCCGAACCACGGTGGAAGCCTGGCATTCCCCACATTCACAAGATATCTTGTCAGAGGTCAAGGAGGGGTTTGGTAATCAGATAAATCTGTGCCGGGACCGAGGATTGAACCCTGGCCGCCAGCACAAACTTAACTTTAAATGAATGTAGTGTTCACTTAACTTAAGGAAACAGATGTGTGATCACGATTCACAGAACTTAACATAACTCAAGCCAAGCATCTGCATTCTAAGAGTGTGTATTTTGATCTGTGATTTGTACTATTTGTAAAGTAATGATCTGTGAAAGTTTACCGTTTTCTATTGATATATGTGTCATTAAACTTTTTTGATAAATTTAGCTTTCCTATTTTGGTTTAATTATTTTGTTTCAATGTCCAATCACTCTAAATGAGACTAAAGATTAGCCCTTGGTCATAAAACAACAAATTAATTATTAAACTGCCCTGTAGGTGTCACTCCCATAATGATTTGGTGGCTAGATCATGTGATACCATTCTGTTACATTTACTTAACATGAAAGACCTCCCAGGACATCTATTAAGAGAAACGAACAAAAATAAAGAATTTTCATTTTAGGACAATTTCAGTCAATATTTAATGAAATCGAGTATGTCCAATCGGTTGACAATTTTCATCTTTTAACTGAATTTGAGGTTATATAACTTCAAATAAAGCTTTTTCGAACACCTTATGAACAAATTTCTTTAAAAACAACGAAAAATAAAGAATTGTCAATTCTAGACGATTTAAAATACCAAAAAAAATCGAGTATGTCCGCTTGGTTGACGAGTTTCATCTTTTACCTCAATTTGTAGTTACAGAACCTCAAATATATCCATTTTGAACAACTTGTGAACAAATTTAAACAGAAACGACCAAAAATAAAGAATTTTCATTTTTGGACGATTTCAACAGACAATAGTTATCGAAATCGAGTATGTCCTTTCAGTTATTGATTTTCCTATTTTTACTGAATTTATAGTTACAGAACCTCAAATAAAGGTATTTGTTAAATTAACTGCATCGTGATCGTTTCCATTTAAAAACACGAGAAGAACCTTTACATAAAGTTTTGGGTATGATCCTCACTTAAGCTACTATTCCCCAATAGTTTGTCAATATTTACATTTCTAATTTCTCATGTGATTTTAGTGAATTTTGTTTTAATTGTATACAGTATTTAAAATGATCAAACTTTATATATCTTTGTAATATTAAGTTTACAGTCTAATTATTATTATTAGCACCGCGTCTTACTACCCGTTCGGGTTGTACGCACTTACACTAATGTGTAATGGTAGGGTCATTGGGAGATGAAATGGAGGACCTACAGTTTAACGTGGGATCCGAGCCACGGTGGAGGCCTGGCATTCCCCACATTCACAAGATGTCTTGTCAGAGGTGAAGGAAGGGTTTGGTAATCAGATAAATCTGTGCCGGGACCGAGGATTGAACCCCAGCCGCCAGCACAGAAGTCTGACACCTTACCCCTAGACCACCAGGTTACCGACTACAGTCTAATTAATTATAAGAAAATACACATATATTCTGATAACTTGTATAACTTTAATTACAAAATTTTCCCTAACCAGATGGAAAAATAAAGTGTAAAAGTGAACAGGAATTATAATACACAAAAAGGAGTTATTGCAAAATACGAGACGAATCGTAACCTTACTCTGGGCGATAAACAGCTAAAGAATTTTAAACCAACTCTGTCAAAACAAATAGCATGTCCTTATCAATGAAAGTAAACTTGTACTCATTACATAAAACTAGTATATTTCATATAATTAATTAATTTCATACCAATAACAAATTCCCTCCGAAGAATGTTTCATGTTATTAACAATTTACTTCATAAAATTGTATACTCAGAAAAAATAATTTGGCGGCAGCAGGAAAAATTGCCACTCCCGCTCATACTTCATACAAAAAAAGTACAAAAAATAAAAACCATAGAATCTTCCCAAACACAATTTGACTGAAAAATAGTATGGTAGCGCTGAGAATTTCCTAATTCCTACTCAGAAACAACTACTAGAGTCTCGAAGGCCACAGAGCAGTGACCTCAAAATTGTTGATTTGATGTTTGTACGCCACTACATTGCCAATAAGAAAGAGAAACTTTAGTGTATTTCTTTCTCTCCTACACACATACAAAAATAGGGACTTTAAGGTAAAAATTAGTCTAATAAAATAATTTTTCTTTGATAAGTCGGTGTTTGTTATGTTTAATGTAATAAATATATTTTTAAAAGGTCTTATTAGGATAAATAAGTTCAAAATTATACGAAACAAATAATGATTTCCGAATAATGTTATGGGGTATGGGGGTGTTTTTTAGACATGCGTCATGAATCTTGCCTGATGATTTAAGAGTATTAAGTTCATCCTACCAAAATATTGAACAAAGTATTGTAATTATTTTAGCTGTCTAATGTCGAGGAGTATATGTTCATAAACTCGCTTCGCGATTTAATTCTTCTTAACAATTGTCTCCCCCACCCATCCAACGTAACACATCATATCGTTATTGTGGGAAATTGCAGTTGGTAAAATTGTTTTGGCTATGAAACGGTATGATGATCTGTGAGAAATGTGACTTGGGAGGTTTTGTGCCACCTGTACGAGTGAATGTTAAAGTGTGAACAGTAAATAGTGGCGGGTATTTAACATTGGCGATGAATATGGGATTACCAATTTTTGAATCTGGTGTTGACCAAAACCGAGAAAAGCAAGTATTCGAGTTTACAAACTTACTAAGTGCATCCCACAATTGAAGACCTGAGAATTCAATCCCAAGGAAGGAGTCTACATTTGCATTCAAAATGGCTGAAGATGGAGAAACCACCACATCTTTAGGGAGTTTACTTTAAAAAATGACTGGTCTCTTTAAGAACCTAGGATGGAGAGTTTCTTCGACTGTAATCGCATCAAGAGTGACACCAAGAGAAAAGGCCTGTTTCTCGACGCATTGAATGAAGATAACTTTAAGTTAATGAATGACTTAAATGTACCTAAAAAGCCTAAGGAGTTGAGATACGATGCACACGTTGAGTTGTTTGACAAGTACTTTATGCCCGCAGAGTCTGTTTTAGGTGCAAGATTTAAGTTTTTCAATGCTAGTAAAGAACCTGAAGAGAACGTAAATGAGTCGCTGGCAAGAATACGGGAATCAGCGGCGAATTGTGAATTTGACACCCATCTAGACTTTGATCTAATAAATAAATTTGTTTTGGGGATGGTACACGGTCTCATTCATGATAGGCTTTTTGAGGAAAAAGCCACTAAGTTGATTAACAACGCAGTAGGGCTAGCTAGTGCTAGGCAAGCGTCTTCCTCCAATATAGATTAACAGATACTAAGATTTTTAAAAAGAAGCCAGTTTGTCATATATCTACAAGGAATAGCAAAAACTGACAAATTAGTCAACTAAAACAACTGCCTGGTTCCTCTAAAGAGGTCCGTTGTTATGTTTGCGCAGGTTATAACCACGTCACAGAAAACTGTAAGTATCGTGGTTACACATGCAATATTTGATCACAGATTGGATATTTATAAAGGATATACAGAAATAAGGGTAAATAGAATAAGCCGTCTTATTTTAAGGGATATTTCAAGAAAATACATATTTTTTAACTGAAGATATCAAAATGATAGTGTGAACTTGTACATGAATAATGAGGTGGAAGAAGAGAGCCTGAATGATCATGTTGTTTTAAAGATTAACAATGAAAACATTAAATTTCAATTTGATATTGGGCGCTTAAGCACAATATTACCGTTGAAATTGTTTTGTGAAAAGTTCCCTAATTTAGTGCTAACTCCAAGTTCCAAAATCTTTGTTTCGTATTTCAAGGAAAAATCGAAACCGCTAGGTACCAATACTGTCAAGGTCGAATATATTGGACACATTTTTCCGAACATTCAATTTTTTGTGGTGGCGTCGGATGGCCCACCGCTGCTGGGAAGGGTCTGGTTTAGTGAATTGGGATTTTGCATTATAGACACCAACCGTAACAAGATGGTGCAGTAGGTTATCTCAGAAAACAACACGCAGCATATGCTTCAAGGAATTTCTCGGCAATGTCCAGAGGTTCTCACAGACCTTCTTGGTAAGTTTAACAAAGAGAAATTGTCATTGTCTCTGCAGCAGGATACTAAGCCCAAATGTATGAAGGACCGTCCAATCCCACTTGCTCTTAAATAGGTGACTACCACCGAAATTGTCAGACTTTTTAAAGAAGGATTTCTAGAGCATGTGGACTACAGTCAATTTGGATCGCCTACAGTTCCCGTGATTAAAAAGAGTGGGGGAATTCGAATCTGTGGCAACTATAAGTTGACGTTAAATCCATGTTTACAAGTGGATCAGCACCGTCTTCCTAGGATTGAAGATCCGTTTCACAAAGTCCAGGGCGAAGCTCTATTTGTCCAACTTTTATCAACAGTTTGCGTTAGAGAAGACATCTAAATGTCTCACACCAATAACCTCTCCAAAAGGCTTGTTTCAATATATCCGCTTGCCCTTTGGGGTCGCATGTGCTTTCGCCAAGTTCCAAAAAGTAATGGACACTTTACTTTGTAGTCTAGCAGATACCACTGCTCTAATGTGTGACATTTGAATAGGGGCTGAAGACTTTGCACAACTCAAATTTAGAATCGCCAAAGTTTTGGAAATATTCTGAGATTGTGGGTTCATCTAAACCATAAAGAAATGCAAGGTAGGTAAATTTTCAGTGGAATATCTTGGCTTCAGGATTGACACAAATGGCTTGCAATTTTAGAAGCTCCCAACCTGAAGAAAGTGAAGGAGCTGCAGTCATACTTAAGATTTATAAATTATTCGTCCAAGTTTTTGCCTTATATAGCCACAATTTTGGGTCCCCTGTACAAGTTGTTGTTGTAAAGTACAGATGCTGGATGCCCCTCGTTGGAACGCCATTTGTAAAATACAGATACTGGATGCCCCTCATTGGAACGCCAGTTGTAAAAGCCTTAAATACTGCCCCTCGTTGAATACGCCAATTGTAAAGTACTACCCGTATTGTCATCTGTGGTTGAGAACTAGTCCCACGTTGTTGCGCCAATTGTAAAACATGTAATTTAAACAATAAATATTGGACTAGAGGTTGAGATAAATCTGCCCAAGAAATGAGAAAAACTGTGTCTTGCTGTCACAACGACAATTTTATTTGCCCTTAAGTTGTTTTGTAAATAAAATAAACCACCACTTAATGTTGTTAAACACTTCCATCTCGTCTGCCGTAGCAGAGTAGAGACCCCAGAAGACTGACAAGCTAGCGTCCTCTCGAGTCGATCCGTGTCAACCCCGTTATTCACACCCTCGAACTCAGACCACTCCTTGCTTTCTTTCCATCGACCAATAGGGTTAGTTTTATATTTAGCTCGCATTTAGGAAAACAGATGTGCTACTCTGCACCTGCTATTTGTTTACTGCGTATTACAACACGGAAGTAAAAACCTTGTTTCTGACACGTGCAGTTAAAATAAAAGAAAAAGAAACATGGCCGTAGTATAGAAAAGATGACTTTACTTTATTAACTGAAAAGAAGAAATATTAATATATTTACTTTAAAATATGATCGCGAATATTAAAAAGACAGGAAAAATCGATATCATTACATTGTGTAAAGGCATGCCGTGGGAGTGAGATGATCGTTGTGAACAGGCGTTCTGCCAGATCAAAGAGGTAGTTCAAGCTACTCGATCGCTGGCTCATTTTAACCAACAGTATCCGGTTCGTCTATCGGTTGATTAGTCAGACCTAGGACTCGGTGCAGTGATTTCACAAAGATATCCTAACGGTGAAAAGAAGTCGCTCGCTATCCAAAGCGGAAGAATCTTACAGCAAGTTGCATAAGGAAGGAGCGGGGCTCATTTTTGGCGCTAAGAAGTTTCACACGTACTTATTCGTAAGGAAGTGGACTTTGGTGAACGATAATAAATATTTGTTAACTATCTTTGGTCCAAATCATGGTATTCGAGCATATGCAGCATACAGATTGCAGCGATGGGCTCTGATATTATCGAATTACAGTTATTATGTTGAATGGGTATAATCTTCCCAGAACGTTGCTGATTGGCTGTTAAGGGCACCACTGCCCGAGCAACCTAATGTTCAAGAAGATGTAGATGAGAAAATTCACAATGTTTTTTGGACAACAATAATAATTTGCCGCTTGCCTATAATCAGTTATTAACAGCCACACAGAAAGATCAGGTCATTATGAATACCATCAATTATTTAAAGTACGGGTGGCCACAAGCTGTTGAAGTTAATTTACAACCCTACTTCTGGCGTAAGGAAAAACTCCTTGTCGAAAGAGATATGTTGCTTTGGGGCTATCGGATTGTTGTACCTTTAGCCCTAAGAGCCACCCTACTACAAGAACTACATGCAACTCATCTGGGCATCGTCATGGCCAAGGATTTAGCACGCTCATACATTTGGTGGCCGAAACTGAACTAGTGACATTATGTCCAGCCTGCAACGCAACCAAGATTAACCCATCAAAGACTGAATTGATACCGTGAGAATGGCCAACAAGATCATGGAAACGCCTGCAAATTGATTACCTAAGACCTTTTTTGGGTTAGTATTATCTGGTCATCATAGACACTCGTTATAAGTGGACGAAAGTGTTCTCAACATTCCCCATGTCAGCAGCCCTAACCATTCAGATTTTGTGGCGGTTTTGGCCCGATTCGGCTTACCTATATACCTTGTCTCGGACAACTATTCATCCTTTGAAAGTGAGGAATTCCAAACATTACTAAGGAAAAATGGAGTCCAATGGAAGCATGAAGCCACATTATGGCCAAAAACAAATGGTGCCGCAGAGAATACGGTAAAGACCGTAAAGCACTGTCTCCAGACAGCACTGGAGGGAGTTCCTCCATCTCAACTTGACGCGGCCTATCAAAGGATCCTACTCGATTATATAAGAGATCCTCATGCAACCATCGGGATTTCACCAGCTCAAGCTTTAAGGCAGTTGAGGAATCGCCTGGACCTACTTGACCCCCCCCCCTCCATCGTAAAGCAGAGTGAAGAAAGCTCAAGATAAACAGAGGAAGGCTTGTGGTGGAGTTAGTCCCAGCACTAGTCGTTATTCTTTGGGTGACCAAGTCTGGGTGAAGACTTATAGGAGAAATGAATTCAAGTGGGTCAGTGCAAAGGTGAAGCAAATACTTGAACTACGACGTGATGCTTCCAGTAGAGGTATTGATAGTGGGATAACTAATGAATATCGAGATGATTCCACTCATGGGGTGGGAACTCCTATGACACTAGCTGATCCCGTAAACTGATTTGGGGCACTATCTCTAGGATCAGTTTTAAATCAAGTCACAGAGGTATGCGCATTCATGGATGTGGAGTCCATAGAAAAAGTGAAGTCTATGTAAAATTCCCCATTACGGTACTGTTTTGTTAGCAATTTGTTGTTAATTTTAAAGAAGGAGTTAAGCTAGATTTTCTAGATTTTACATCTTATAATGGATTTAGCTACATTTCATTGGATTTTATATAGGAATTTATTAATTAACACTCCGCAATATAAAATACGTTATGTTTCAATTGTAACATCCCGCTTCAAATCTTTTAGTTTGTGGCACCACCGGCAGACTCTACCCTTCCGCCAGCGATCGGTCTCCGACTTCACCGAACTATCATCTTATGAGCTCAAAAGAAAATTGCTCTACCACTAAAATGCTGTACAACAAAATTGATTTAAACTCAAATAAAAAATAATATCACGAGAACTTGTAAACATAAAAAATTACAAATTCACTTCAAATAACGTGGATCTGTTGTATAAACTCTGCAGCTGTGTTATTTATTTCCGTAAATATGTACATATATATGTTCACTGTCCTCACATGTTCACGGGAAACAGTAAAATATTTGTCCACATCACAACCACATGTACCACCCCCCTTCTCCTCTACTGGACAAGGGCAGATGAACACGTACAATAAGGTAAAGAGGGCAAGAAAACAACAAGAAATGATTTAATTGCAGAAGAGCGTTAGGACCACATATTCGTTGATAGGCCTATACTTGGACCTATTCAATAATCTGTCGTCATGAACCCTTCTCAATCACCATCCACTACTATACCTTAATACTCAAAAGGAATGGTACGAGAGTCTTTTGTTTTATCAGCCAAAATTACTTTGAACTTGTCGATGTAAATTAAAGATTGCGAGTCTAATAAATAAATATTTATTTGAGAAAAGATTAACAATAAATATATATATATATATATGTGAATATATGCATACAAGTAACAATAGATAGTTAGAAGAGAATTACATAAATAAAAAAGGAAAAAGGGTTATGCCCATAACTATACAGAGGCGCTGTAGCCATAGCAACCTTGTCCTAACAATTACATTTACAACGTAGCTATTACATAAACAAAAAAGAGGTAAAGGGGTTATGCCCATAACTATACAGAGGCGCTGTAGCCATAGCAACCTTGTCCTAACAATTACATTTACTACGTAGCTTACGGCCCCTTAACGGGCCTCAGCGGCAACCCGCAGTGCGCTTCAGCACTAAACATTACATTTTACAAAGGAAAGTTACGTACGCTTCATAGTTACAAAACATTGGCGTATGACTTTAATGGCAACCCAAAAAGAAAGTAAAATACTTATATTATTCTTAACCCAAATTAATCCAGGCATTCGCCTTGTAAAGGTAAGTTAAAAAAATATACAAAAGGTCCCTCATAGTTTCAATCTCGGGACAACAAGCCGGAAGGGCAAAAACCTCGGCAATATATTTAACAAATTATAAATAGCATTACGTCATGTTAATCTACGTACTTAGCCATTCTTACAATATTACAGAAAATGACAGATGAAAGTCGAAAGGAAATTTAGAATGTACTGGCCAAAAAGAGAATTTAGACCTAACCTATAGTCTATTAAAATAATCTTTAACTATTTTCCAAACAGTAAATTTTGAGTAGTACGGCCGAAATTGAATTTATACCTTTGGGAAAAATCCCATCCTGTGATGTGTGTCCAAGACACGGACAAACCAAGAAGTGCCGCTTAAGGCACACGACATCAGATTATAAGCAATTTTTCTCTGAGAGGAGGGGAACATAGGGGAAACCAAAAGAACATAGTAGAACATTCACATGAAACAGAGGGATTGGTGGTAAAGAACAAATAGGTCATTGGAGAGACGTCTGGAACATCACGTGATCACCACCTGACCACTTCCCATGGGGCAACGCGAGAAATGCCACGCTCACCACGCCACACCTCCACTGTCTATCAGTTACGCCTTTTCACTCGAGGCGAGAACAATGTGCGCGGGCCGGGATGTTTTGTTGACGAGACTTCACACACAGAGACCGAGAAACGGGGCAGTTTTGGTGAGTCTTGTTATGTTCACTCTTCGTGGTTGTAGACTTGGTGTTATTTAACTCATATTTGCTTCTTGCTTGTAACGTTGATCTCAAGCAACGTTACACACATATCTAGCCTATTTTTTGTATATGAATTTGGAATTGAGCTGCCTTTAGAAATCCTACCCTTGATTTTTCTTGGTTTCTGTTTGTCTTGTACAAAATTCCGGACATGACCCAGCAAATGATTCCAATTTCCGGTTTTAATCAATAGTTCATCTTGATTTTGTTTCGTGTCTCTGTCCTATTCTGTTTTATTAAGTTTGATGCTCTTAATAATCACACTAGAATTAAGACCACGATCAATGTTCCACGCTCTGATAACATCATTAGACACTACACAATCTATCTACAAAATACACTGATTCTATTTGTGTTGCCATCCCAACATGTTTTACACCAACTTTGTTTCTACTCATAGCACCTCCCCTTTATAAATATCTTATCGGTTTTACCATGCAGGTCGTACACTTCTAGTTACTACATAGTTAGCACTAAAATTCACTCCTGTAATTCTCTTACAGCTTCATTTCACTGGTTTAATTTCTTAAGGTATACAATTTCATTTACGAGGTTAAGAGTCACGATAATGACTTGGTACTCAAACAATAAATCAGCCCTTTCTATGATGAATTAGATTGGAGCTTCTGTCAATTTAGAGATTCATAGTTAGGCAACAGCCTCAAGGTGTTGCGTTTCCCGTACAAAACTTCTTGATGTCGGCTGCCTTCCTGGCTCGACGCCGCCCCACCTTTCGGTTGTTGACCGACTCTGAGAATATCCAGTTTGACAGAAATGCCAAGCTAGGTCATCAGAGAAAGGGCTGATTTTTTTCTGTTTGAGTACCGAGTCATTGTCGTGACACATAACCTCGTTAATGAAATTTAATACCTATGAAATGAAACCAGTGAAATAAGGCTGTAAAATAATTACAGGTGTATTAGTACATAACACTTTGAGGTGAAATTGGTGATAGTGAGTGATTGTGTAGGGTCTCGGGAGGATTTTCTTTTCTTGGGATGGGGAGGGTGTGTTAAAGGTATGATTGTGGATTGTGGGTGAATTATGAGAGTCGTTTTCCGTTAAAAGGATTGGAAGGATTTAACTTTCCTAGGGATTTGGTTTGAAGTGGATGGATACATTTCCATTCCCCATCTGGGGCCGACAGCGGCGCCAGTATTATCCTCTGACTCGTAAAAAACCTAGCCGGCTATCCCAGTGGTGTCCGGCTGTGACTAAGGTAGTAATGGTATGAAATGTGCGATTGTGTGAATGTCGGGTCTAAGGTTGGGGCGGTGGATTATCGGCGATTTGGCTGTCATTCTTGCGTAGTTGACTGTCAATTATTTGTGAATTTCTATTCTACAAGGAGTGGTACATCTAGGTTTTTTAAATATACATTTTTTCTTCTAGGATTATCAACTAGGGATTTTATAGCTTTTTTTGTGATTTAGATTATTATATACATTTAGTTGGATAGTACAAGTGAGAGCTCAACTACGCCAACTTAGGTTGTTTGT
The DNA here is from genome assembly GCA_902141385.1 of Timema californicum. Taxonomy (NCBI): domain Eukaryota; kingdom Metazoa; phylum Arthropoda; class Insecta; order Phasmatodea; family Timematidae; genus Timema; species Timema californicum. The sequence goes on along the minus strand of CABFOW010000195.1, from coordinate 152,214 downwards.
AATGTCTTTGTTCAGCAAGTTCGTAGCGTCTTAAGTCCCTAACTATCTCATTGGAGTATGCCTCTGTCTGCTCGTACAGTCTCTTGTTGCGGTTTTTGTAGATTTCCTGGAGTTGCCTACAATTGGTCATCGTGTGTAAGTCTGTGGTTATAGTGCGCCATGGCGCCCCAGTGATTGTTCTTAGTATCTTATTTTGTGTGGTTTGAAGTTTTTTTTGTCTGAGTTTTGGTCCGTAACTCCATGCTGGTCAGTTATATAATGTTATTGGTTGGTTCACGCATTTATATAGAATTGTTTTTGTGTGGACGGTTAGCTCCCTACCCTTTATTAGTGGAAGTAGTTGAACGTATCTGCCTGTTGCTTTCTGATTGATGTATTCTATATGTTTCTTCCAATTTAATCTAGAATCAATTGTGATACCTAAATATTTAGTTTCCTTTTTTTTACGAGCATTTCCTTGCCAAATAGGATGAGTGGGGAAGGTAGATGTTTGTTTCTACAACTTTTGATTAAAGTTGCGGATTTGGCAGCGTTGACCGTAATCCACCAGTTTGTGAGCCAGTTTTGTAAATTCACTAGGTATCTTTGCATTGCTCGACTGGCATAGTTAGTGTTTTTGTTGACGGTGTAGATCATAGTGTCGTCTGCAAAAAGTCTAACCCTGGTTTGCGTGTGGTTTGGAATGTCAGAGATATATACCCCATTCACGGTAGGAATTACTCTCTGGAAGGTCTTTTTTCCTACCAATATCCTACTATATAATAGATTTCTGGCAGGGAAAAAATGGCCTTTCAGAAAACCATTCCCACGCTGAACAGACTTTATATGTTGTACAGGTGTGGTGAGAGTGCAGCTCCTTGGGGTACCCCTGCCTTTATGTCGTGATGTTAGATCTTGAGCCTTCCATCACTACCTGGAACCTTCTCCGCGCAAGGAAACTGGCGACAGTATGTATAATCCATTGGAAGTAGCCAAGTTTTATTAACTTTTTTTTTAGACCTATATGCCAAACTTTGTTGAAAGCTTTTTCAACATCTAGGAATATTGATACTAATGTCTTTTTCTCTGAGAAAACTTCTGTCGCGTCTTCGATTAAATTTAGGACTGAATGAATAGTGGAGTGTTTTTCCCTAAAACAGAATTGTAGATTTGGGATAATATTCCTGGTTTCACTAAAGTGATTCAGCCTTTTTAAAATTGATCTTTCGAACAATTTGCTAAGGGATGTGAGGAGACTTATTGGCCGTCTGTTTTGAGGAATCATTGGGTCCTTTCCAGGTCCTGGAAGTGTTATTACTCTCGCCAGTTTCCATACTTTAGAGAAGTGACACAGTAAGAGTAGGGCGTTGAATAAGTGAAGTAACGTTAGTGTGGCTTTAGGTGGAAATTGTTTAATCCTCTCGTTTGACAGTCGGTCGTGGACTAGTGATTTGTATTTTGGGAGGTTTTTTTTATTGTGTAGTTTATTTCGTCTAATTTTATTGGGTCTGCATGTGATACCATAGGTCTGTTTAGATATGCCCTTACTGATCTATTAGTGTCCCTAACAAAATCAGGATATTTGGGGTTGTCATTAGGGGTAAATTGTTTTTCTAGCGTCACGGCTATGGCTTCTGCTTTCTCCGAGCTTGTGTGGGCCATGCCGTTTTCACCATGAATGCCTGGGACAGATTGTTTTTTTATTTGATTTTAATTGTTTTGTTATTTTACAGATTTTGCTGGAGTCTAGTGTGGCATCTGTGACGTAATTGTTCCAGTTAGTTATTTTGATTTATTTTACTTCAAGTCTTACTCGTGCCCTAGGCCGGTTGTATGCCATCTTATTTTGTGGGGTCCTGTACCTCTGTCCCTCTCTCCTCCCCTCTATTTTCTGAGCTATCATCAAGTCAAGGTCTGGGTGTTGGGGTCTTATGTCGTGTTCTATTGTCTCGGTAGTTGTGTTGGTTCTGTAAGCCTCCTGTACTGTGTTTGTAAATATTTGCAGTGTTGCTTCGGCTTCCTCCGTTGTTGTGATTTCGATGTACTCGGGTAGTGTGTTATCATGAGATTTTTTAACCCCACCCCAGTCGCTCGTGGATCTGAGTGGTTTTAGCTCTTTTATTTCTATGTCTGTGTTTATAGCAATCTCGCACAACATAGGGCTGTGGTCAGTCCAGTTCCTTTAGAACTGTTGGCTCCTCTGACGTCACCCCCATGTTGGTCAAGACCACATCTATAACATCTGGTCTTTGTAGTGGGTTTGAGGGGTAAAAAGTGGGTTCACCAGGCCCTGTTACTATGTGATCGTTACTGTCCGCGTATTCGTTGAGTGTCCTACCATCTCTTGTGGTTAAACGGCTATTCCAGTTAAGATGATTTCTGTTTAAGTCCCTTGCTAAAAAATTATGTTGGAGTCTATTATCGTGTCTAGATCTTGTTGCAGTAAAGTCTTCGTCGGTGGCTTATATATGGCCGTGAATAGAATACTCCCGCTCTTTGTATCTACTTGAACTGCTGCTGCTTCTAGGTTTTGTAGATTATGGTAGTTGGGACGGTAGTGCGGTATATTATTTTTGGTGAACACTGCAGTTCCCCCTCCCCTGCCGTTGGTTCGGTCGCTCCTATATATATCATAATTGAAAAAATATATGTTTTTACTTGGGCTTAGGTGGGTTTCATTGATTAAAGCTATATCTATACCCTAGGTTTTGAAAAGTTCCTCCAATTCTTTTGCTTGCATGAGTATCCCGTTCGCGTTCCATATAAAAACACGTAGTATGTCTTTAGTCCAAGTCTTTGGTCTGTTAGACATCCTGGGTCTTAAAGTATTCAGTGACACCTTTTATCAGTATGAACATTTTATCTGTGACGCTAGTACATTGACTTAGTCGTAAGGTAAGGTTTGAAGTGTGTAATAATTTTGAAGATGTTGAGAGTTCCTTTAGCAGGACTATTAATTCTTTAATGTCTGACATTGTTTAGGTCGTCTATTGTCGGGGTGGTTGCGTGCGTTCCTGCTGTCCTTGTACTGCTGACGCGTAGCATTGGTGAATGATGGCCGCTGTAGTGTTATTTTTCTGATTGGGGGTGGGGAGACACGCGCCTCCTGTGTGGTTGATTGATGGGACCTATTTCTCAACTGGAGAAATCTATTAGACGAGGCCTGGTGTGCTGGAGGGTGTGGTCTTGTTTGTGTGTTTTGTCTTGTGTGTAGCATGTTATCATGCGTGGATTTTCTCTTGTCGAGTAATTCCACGTATACGGGGAACTTGCTGTAGTTAGCCGTGTGGCTTCCTCTACAATTTATAGATCGGGTGGGGGTGGTATTTACTTTTTTTCGGGCAGTCCTTTGTGTAGTGTAGATTTGTGAACTTGAAGCATCTGGGAATGTTTTGACAGCAGTTTTTGGTGTGTCCGTATCTCTGGCATCTGTGGTATTGAGCAATGGTGTTTACGGGTGGAATGTATGGAACCATTTTTACTCTCGTGTGGTTTAAGTATTCTATCTTGTAGTTGTTGGATAAGTCTGTGTTCTTGGCGATAGTTACTTGGAATGTTGACAGTAGCGTGGCTGTTTGTGTGGTGTTGTCTGATTGTGCCTTTTTTGAGAATTGTCCTACGTCAGTGACGGGGTGTCCTAGTCCCATGAGCTCCTGTTTGATGTCCTCAGTGGCCATATTGGGAGGGAGCCCCTTGATGACTACCTTGACTTTTTTGTCCCTAGGTAGTGTATATGTGTGGAACTCTTGTTTGAGGCCCTTGAGTAGGTGTTGCATCAGTTCGTAGTCTTGTTTGTTGGTAGTGCGAATTTTAAGTCAATTTGATTTTAATGTCGTTTCCCACCTCTTTAGCTATTTTGGTGATTCGGTTGTAATTTTGAGTGTCTAGTGTGACTATCGGTGGGAAACGTATCTTGGGTGTGGTGGTAGACGTTTGTGATTGGTCATGTTTAGTTTGTTGCACTTGGTCGTCTTGTGTAGGTAGTTGGCTGTCGGCCCCTTCCAGGGCCTCGAACTTGTTTGTCACTGTCAGTGTAGTCTTTTTTGTTTGTGGTTGTTTGTAGGGTCAGAATTTTCGTCTGCATCCTAGTTTGTCTTCCAGTGTGAAGGTTTCCTGCCCATCTGTGTCAGCTTCCATGTCTGAGACTTCCATCGATGAGTATGTCATGTCAGTGTCCGTGAGTTTCTATTTTGGATGTTTGGGGGGCGGCCATTTCGTGCAGCCCTGAAAAGGACAGGCTAGTGGCCAGTGTGGAAGGGCTAGTATGCCCCCCTCTGTGCAGTGTGGGTGGGATTTGTGTGTTGAGTGGTGTCCCGGAGGACGGACTCCGACTGGGAGGTATTGCTTCGTAGCCGGTCACGCTTTACGGCACGCTGTAGCTTCGTTGGCACCGTTAGGATCCACTACAGAAAACCACCGAAACGTTCGTCCCGAGTTCAGTTAATGTGTTAGTGACCTAGTTTGGGTTTCCCCAGAAGGTGTAAGACGTTTGTCTGACAATGTTATCGGTAGCACCAGGTGAACTGGAATACGTAAGGAAGGTAGGAAGACACCTTGCTCGACGCCGGTAAACCAAGCGGTCCCCTAGGTCTAGGGCAGGTCGCACAGTGATCCAATCCTAGCACTCGACTTTTGCTCTTCGTTCCATTCAAGCCCACGTGGTGCGCGACCAGTCTATCTGTAGATTATGTTGCTTTCCCCATTTTGCCACTCCGGAGGCCTTCCGCAAATTTAGTCCAAGAGACACGACCAGCGAGCTCCTCAGCGAGGGTTGTAAACCGGTATCTGACAATACGTAGTAGCAGGATCACATGGGCGTTAGGAGGTGGCGGGAGTTGTATAGCCAAGCCCGTGTTATTAGGGTTGCAGAGACGTGGTGGTGCGACTGGATGGTGGGAACGTGATCGGTAACCATGTTGAAGCAAGTGCAACGTTGCAATACGTCTAGACATAAAATTGTAGTGCCACCGCAATCTAATGGTCTGAAATCTATTCAGTTCCCCACATTATTGTACTCATACCTGAGAGACACAATATCTGAAGGTTTTATCTTAAGACCTGTAAATGACTCTAGAATTTCACTTGTAGGCCTAACCTTAAACTTTTTGTGTATTTTTCTTAAATATGTTAGTAAGGAACAATATTGACTTCTGAGCCAGTATCTAGCTTAAAGTGAACAGTTAAATTTTTAATTTTTACAGTTTCATGCCACACTTTTTTTTTATCATACTGATTTTATTCGTTAACTACTTCAACACATTTATTATTTGACTGAGTCACCTTGACTGCAATAATGTCTACATACAAAGGTTCTTTCTCACTATCCCTATGATTTTGGTTCACTCTATGCACAAAACATCATAATCTTTTAACTCCAGGGCTCGGGTGAGCAAGCACCTTTACTTAGCAGAAAAAGCACGAAACTAGCTGCCGACAATAGCTAAAGGGGTGGGTAGGTTTGGTTTCATACTGGAAGGCACTGACAGCCACGCACCTGTTTACATGCCATTTCAAAAATATTGCATGCTATTACCTAAAACGAAAACATATTTTTCTTGTAACTATTATGACAAGATAAGATTGTCGTGTGAGTGCGAATCATAACTTTTCAACTTAACTATAATTTATCAGTAGGAAGGGCCCGTTGGTTGAGCTGGGGGGCACACGTCTTCACGCCCTAGTCACAAGCCACCCCTGTATTGGTATAAAATATCCATTACCAATGACGTTTTATGAGTATAATTATGATCATAATATATTATTATTTTATATTAAAAAAATCTCGTGAAAAAATTTAGATTACTTATTTCAAATTTTTGGGTATTTTACTTGAAAATGGAGACTTTTTGCACAGCATTTAGAGATTTTCAGAATGACTTAGCTGGCAACATTGGTCTTATTAGTGTATATGTCTTGTAAACAATAATATATTTTTGTTTGTGATCTTTAAAATCATGTTATTTTAATTTAAGGGATGGTAAGTAAAGTGGATCATGTTTGTATCTAAGATTGCATTATCTCATTCGCAATATTAGTTTGGGCAGTCCTAATCATTAAAGCTACTATCACACTACACTTGCTTGTACTAGAAATCAAGTGTGTTAGCTAGCGCCTAGATATCTGTATACTAGCTAGTACAACGGAAACGGGATTAGAATATTCTCACGCTGCTAGTTTGGTACTAGGTTCTAGTGAAAATATTTATCGAACGGCAGAAATTAATTTTGAGTGCAGCAGCTGCATTAATTACTAATAAAGATATTGAAAATTATGAGAGGGAGCGTAGGAAAAAGAATATGGACACGGGACTGGTTGGGAAAGATGAAATAAAGGTCTCAGGATGCTAAATATGATACATTCGGAGTTTAGGTAATATACATTCGGGGTGACACAAACGTTTAGTATCTCCCTAAATTTGTATTCTATTTATTTACAATGTGGTCAGAGGCCCCTAAGCCCATGGGTGTCCAAGTACAGTATCCTTGATACACAAATGTTATTTTTTTAGGCCTACGCACACTTTATATTCTTAAAAAAATCCCACCCAAGGTTGGCATGCTATCTAGTTTATTTAGATTGAAATTGGGTCTGGAATACATTTTGTCGTTTTTAGATGACCATGTTTTAAATTAAATTTATATATATTAAATATATTGTCATATTGTGGCAATTTGGTATTATAAAAACAAGGATGTTTAGAATAATTTTCTGCCAACAACAAAATCACATCCGATGACCATGTTGGCTTTATTTATACCATTTCTCCACACAACAGTCTCAGCGCTCATTAATTGGTTTAATTACAGACTAGTGTTGAAACTTTTACGAAAATAGCACATGTTCTATCCTCACAACTAGTATGGTAGCTCTGATTACCAAACCCTTCCTTCACCTCTGACAAGACATCTTGTGAATGTGAGGAATGCCAGGTCTCCACCGTGGTTCGGATTCCACGTTAAACTGTAGGTCCTTCATTTCATCTCACAATCACCCTACCATTACACATTAGCGTAAGTGCGTACAACCCGAACGGGTAGTAAGACGCGGTGCTAATAATAATAATAATAATAATAATAAGTATGGTAGCCAGTACCAAGTGGCAGAACCAGTATACTTTTTCTGATTCACACGACGCTATATGATGACATGCTAGCTACAACACTGGATTTCAAATACGAGCTAGTATCATGTGATATGGACTTAAGTCCCTGACACAGACTCCATATCGTAGGCACGTGGTCCGGAATCTGTGGTCCATAAGAAATTGATGCCACATTATCAGATTGCTCTGGCCACTTATTCCTTATCCGTAAGTTCGTACTCCGTATTACAGCTGAGTAAATATGTGTATGCGCGTTGGGATCCATCTTAAACACCAAAATAAATATTTTAAAATTAGATTTTATTTTGTGAATGGTTATATTCTTGTTAAAGATCATAACCCATAAATAAACTACATAAAGGTAGCATGAAAATTATATTTAAAGTGTTTGCTTTGTTTACATTCATAATACTAGTACCAACATTTGTTGGATTAGTACAGCAATATTCTTACCTCTTAGCTATCCAGAGGAGTCATCCCTTGTTCAGGGTAATTCTTCACTCATATTTTAAGGCAGAGGTCCTGGGATCAAATCCCGTGTTGAGGTGTCATGTTTCACTCTAAAGAATATGGTAGGGCCTATTTAGATGTTGCTATAACCATACTTAAGCCATAATAGCTTGGTTATTTGGAATGCTTCAAGATTTTCTGAATTTAAGCACGTGATTCTTGACGAATAATAACTTGACCCAGTTAAGTTTAGGAAGAGATTTTAAGAATGAATTACAAAATTATGTTGAAACAAGTGGCCCAACCACCAGCTTTGATGAATTAATATACATTGTCAAACAAAACAAATGCATTCAGATACCATTATTGCATATAGGGCAGGAATCCTTTGAGTTTTAACTATTTGTGTTGTCATTGTATAAACTATTTGTTATTTTTCTAAGGTGAACAAACATTGTACTAAAACAAGAACATAGCGACCTCCTTTATGCTCGAGCGTTACCAATACATATTACCTAGTAGTAGCTTATTAAATGATGATTCAGCAAATTCGTAATGTAAACATATATAACAAAAAAAAAATGTTGACCAATTGTAACAGAATTATATACTATGTATTAATTGTTATTGTATTTAATAATTTTACTTATGTTTGGTTAAGTTTCTTTAAAATGTGTTCAGAAACTTAAAAGTAAGAGAGGACAATGTCATATCATGCAGCCTTTGGAAATCAAGAGCATGCAAGGATAACGTAACCCTGAGCAATTGTACTGTCAATGGTTCTATATAAGGTCAGTTATGCATGCACATAAGGTCATGTTTTTAAAACAGAGATTGTTTTGCGTGTTATTACAACCCACAGTGTATTGACATAAACAATAACTCAGGGGAAACACCCCTCTTCTAGTGACATAATATAACCGTGTGCTTTAGAAATTTTTCAAAAAGGAAGTGCCGGGAAGGACACCAATTGTTAAGGGGCCACTTTGAAGTGCTAAATAGATACTCGGCTACCAAATAACAGCTTTAGAGGAGATTATCCTACAGCTTGAGTCCCGGTTCAGTACAGAATAGGAAACCCCAAACCATATTGAAAGTCTTAAGTTACAGAACAACCACGCTAAGCCGGTCATATGTGTGTTTGACACTATTATTGATTCACCCTAAACTGAGACCTGATGTAATCAAAGCCACGTGGAAGTCTATGCCTGATTTGCTACTGAACGAATCCTCCTCTCATTAAATAGTCCCTCCTTTGTTTTGTATTAAACTTGTTTTAAAATAACATTGGAAGATTATTAAAACTAAAATTATCCTTTCATTTGATTTACAAATTATGATTTGCAAGCACTATTTGAATACCAACAAACTTCTGACACAGCAATGAGGGACTCCACTGTACAGTCCTTATCACATGTTAACGTCAAGTCAGCAACGGTCAGTTGATAGTTCATCTCGGCAGTTTTAAGTGATATTTGTGAGTGTTGAGTGCTTAATGTGTATTTATGGCGTTAGCTGAGTCTGGATCGAGTTTTGCTAAACATAAGATAGGAAATTTAAAAGTATTATAAAATACAAACATTTGTACTTTGTTTTGATACTGACTATACATGGTCACACCTCTTTAAAATATTGCACTAATGTTCCACCAACCATGTATGTCCTTTGGGTAGTGATATGGGACTGTTTGTTTACTTCCGGTCTCAGGTTAAGATGAACCAATAATAGTTAGAATTATTACACCCAAGATGGGCCAGGACACAGAATTGATGAGTAGGGACATTGATAGAACAAGGATCTTTCACTAAACTTTTTCAACCTGTTCTGAAATTTACATAACATTTATACACTCCTGATTACACAATGACTACCAAAACTAATGTTGAACTTTTAAAACACATAAAAAAATCTTGGCTTTGAGCTTAGATGCACACATGAGACAGTTCCAGCCAGCTCATGGACAATGAAGGAGGGTTAGTCCTCTCTTCATTTTGACCTTGAAGTGCCGCGATTCCAGCAACCCTCTCTCTCCCTGACTTTGTTTTGCCATTCAGTCTATTACTAGGCCAGTGCACTGCATGACCAGTACATTCTCAGCTTGTTATAAAATAGACCTCTGTAGGAATTGGTCATTTTTCAGTTGTTTTTTTACATACACATACATTTAAATACAATTTAAGGTAAAATATCTAAGAAATTTTTGACGCTACAACCAAATGGTAGTGATACTTAAACAGAGGTTTTTATGACGTTAATAGATGACAGTTTGATCGGACCGGTGAAAAAAATTACGCTACGCCCAATTTGATGTAATAGCCGAGGCCATTATAACCAAGTTCAACAGTATATCTATTTTAACTACAAATTCATCAGAAAATATGCTAAACAAAGTTAAATATTTAATTCAGTCATATATTCAAATCAAATATTACTAACACTTTTTTACCTACAAAGTCAACAACAATAACTAAGTATTTCACATACAAAAAAACCCTCAATATATTACATGTAAGTTAAACAATAGTATTTTTTTTAAATTCTAGTATTTGTATTTAAAAAAAAAAGAACAAAGGGAGCTTCTCCCATTTGGTGATAAGAGCATTGCATTTCTAAAAAAACTATCAGCGATTAATTTAATATTATTTTAAAATCTAAAGCATCAGCAAGAGCTAAAATATAATGAGACAACTTGTTATATTCTAGACAATCCTGGAGGCTACTTTGCACATACTACAAATGTGATAAATTGCTATAGTTTTAGACTCTGTAATGAAAACACTTGGAGCTTACTTTCATGACTGTACACATTTTTGTCCACACCCACTGTCCTTCACACTGGCGTGTATATCCCAGTGTAGCCAATCACTCGACAACACATTTCCTCACATTCATAACACTCCTCCCTCCTTAGTCTGAACACCCCCCACCACCTCCTAACACTTGACACTACTTGAATTGAATTAGTTGAGGGGAAAAAAAACACGTTCACAAAATTTCTTCTCTTCAGAGGTCGAGCCTTGCAGGTTGCTTAATTACGCGGCCACTCCTAGTAGAGGTCAATCGAACTGGCGTACCTCTTGAGGCTGACTCTTCGTTGATGGGCTGCCTCATCTCCTGGGGTAGGTCCAAAGGCTTACTCCTGGGTGAGATTCTTTCATGAGGAGGGCTGGCTCTCTTCTCTTGAGTGGGTGACTCAAACTGACTCCTGGGCGAAGTGGACGGCGCTGATAGTAATGGGGGTTCAGATGGCTCGACTGCTATTGACCTCCTAGATGGTCTCGGATTTGATCTTGGAGTCTGGCTACCATTTGTGTTCATATGTTGTCTACCGAGTTCCTCCCCCACTGGCCTCATCTGATCCACATGGCGGAAATAGGTGCTATCCCCTTGTTTTATTAAATAATGTAAATCACCCTTTTTTTCTTTGACAATTCCCAAAAGCCACTTTTTTTCAGGGTTTCTGTAGGAACGGAAAGCGACGTTTGATCCTTCCTCGAAAATTCTTGGAACATCCACCGGATCCTCGGAACACCGCTGAAGGGCTAGGGGACCTAAAGGCTTTACTAAATCTATACGGCTCCTTAGCGTACGTCCCAAAAAGAGAGATGCAGGAGATACTCCAGTGATGGAGTGGGGAGTCCTCCTATAGGCTATCAGGAATTGAGATATAGCATTACTAATAATGCTTCCACTCAGTATGGCTGCTTTAAGAGAGGCTTTAAAAGTCTGCACTCCCCTTTCCGCTAAACCATTGGAAGCCGGATGATATGGTGCAATCAATTTTTGTTTGATTCCTAATTCGGAACAGAAGTTTGAGAATTCTGAGCTAGTAAATTGAGGGCCGTTATCTGAAACGATGACCTGGGGGAGACCAAAGTTTGTAAAAAAATTGTTCAGCAGTTTAATTGTTGTTGTAGAAGTTATATTTTTTACAGGATGAACATCAACCCACCTGCTGAAAGCATCCACAATAATAAGAAAATACATGCCTTTGAGAGGGCCTGCATAATCTATATGGAGCCTTTCCATGGGTGATGAGGGGCATTGCCACTTGTGGTAGGATATCTTGGCTGGGTTGTTTTTCATATGTTGGCAAGAAAAACAGTTTGAAATCATTTTCTCAATATCTGAATCAATTTTAGGCCACCACACATAACTTCGTGCCAATTCTTTGCTCTTAACCACTCCCATGTGTCCCTCGTGTAGTTCATCTAATACTCTGGATCTTAGGCATGTGGGTATGTACACCCGCTGGCCCCAGAAAAGACAATCATGGAACAAGGAATATTCGTGCTGTGGATGTCCCCAACTATTCATGCATTTTAAAGTAACCCCCGATTTGAGTGCTTGGATGAATTCCGCAGTTTCTTTTTCCTTATTCAAGCTTCTAATTATTTCCTTTGCAGTAACTGATAGTACATTGATTTGGCCTAAACTAAAAACTTCTAAATCCCTGTCAAAATCCTCTGTTTGGTCTTGTAAAGGTAGACGTGACAAACAGTCTGCATTCCCATGCTCCGCACCAGGACGATATTGAATGTCATAATTGAACGCTTGAAGAAATATAACATACCTCTGTTACTTAGAGCAGACAGAACCGGAAGACCCTTGGATGATCCGAAGATGGATAGTAACGGACATTGGTCCATTATTAAGGTGAACCGATGGCCAAAGAGATAGGTAAAAAACTTTTTTACGCCAAATATAATGGCACGTGCTTCTTTTTCTACTTGACTCCACTTTTGCTCCCCCAGGCTCAAGATCCGACTGGCAAAGGTGATTGGCCTTTCAGTGCCATCACTCATGCGATGGGACAATATTGCCCCTAAACTATAAGGGCTGGCATCAGTAGAAAGGACAATTTTTTTCTTCGCATCAAAGTGGGTAAGTACCCTGTTAGATGCTATTGTTTCCTTAATTTGTTCAAAAGATTTGACACATACTTAATTGGAATTAAAATCCACTCCTGATTTTAAAAGATTGTAAAGGGGGTGAGCTAAAGTACTGAGGTCTGGTACAAATTTACCATAGAATCCTTTTCAGGACATTTGTGGATACCCTCCTTGCTTATGATAAATCCACAGTACTTGATGGAAGGTTTTAGGAAGGTACACTTGTCCACATTAACCCTGATATTATAATCTTCCAGCCTCTGAAACACCGACTCGAGCTACTGATAATGTTGAGCTTCGGTTTCAGAGCTAACACAGATATCATCATAAAAAACTTGAACTCCATTAATATCTTTCAGAATCCCCTCAATTTTTCTCTGCCATATGGCAGGAGCAGTAGTAATGCCAAATGGAAGTCTATTATACTGATAGAGCTACTTTATAGTGTTAATTGTTAAGTACTTGCGATCAGACTCCTTAACTTCAATATGATTGAAAGCCTGGATAATATCAAGTTTTGAATAAAATGAACACTTTCCTTTATTTGCAAGAATACCTTTGATATTCGGAATGGGGTAGTCCTCGATGATGAGTTGAGGGTTGATGGTTGTCTTAAAATCACCGCAAATCCTGATTGTACCGTCGCTCTTCATTACAGGAACCACTGGAGTGGCGTAGTCCGCATGGGTAACTTTGGATAAAATACATTCTTCTTCCAAGCGATCCAATTCTGCTTCCATCTTAGGAACAAGAGAGTAGGCCACATTACAATGTCTCCTGTACACTGTAACAGAGTCGGGTTTAATAATGATAACAATAACAATGATGATAATTGATAGTGACAACGATTTACCACTCGTTCACTAAGTAACTCAACTTTATTTATTCCTCTTCATAATTTCAATCACTTTTCAAATTATTTTATTGTTTCAGCTTCGCATAGATGGGTTAATCATAACCAATAATATGAAGAAATTAGAAATGAATGGTTTCAAGGTAAAACTTGAAAATGAGCCGTGTGTAGGAGTTCATTTGCGAGATGATATTGAGGACTGTATGATAATTGAAACCTTCTGGTGTGTGTATGTGATATCATAATTTTGTCTAAGCTCAATATAACTCTTTACACACAAACATTGACAACCAAGTTTCCATGTTTATACTACATCTATATAAAGCTCTAGTTTTTAAATGTCATTATTTGTGTGTTTTAGTGTTTATTATTTGTTTAGTTTATGTTTTAATTTTAACTTTTGGTTAAGGCTGAGCCTACCCATAAATGCACGGTTACAAACAAAAAAAGTAAAAAATAATTAATAATTCAACATTGTTTTTTATTTATTTTAGTGACATATCTGGGCATCTTTCATAATTTTTATGGGATTTTCAAACCATGCTAAAAATAGTTATTGAAATATATTCGTTAAAATGTTTCCATTTCAATCCATTTTAAATGGGTAAACAAAAATTATTAATTTATTTATTTATTTTCTTTGTACAATTAAGCTAGAGTGCTTGTTTATAACATATTATTTAATGAATAATTTCTTTTTCTTTTAGACATGTTTTTAAATTTGGGTTAGCTTCAATAATACGACGATATTGAGCTCTAACGACTCCCAAGTTGACAATCTGGTCAAAATACATAGTTTTAAATACAACATTTCCGTCTACAAATAGTTATCTTAGTTGATAATAAATGCCGTTAGTATGATCGTTACCCATTTACAAGCTAATATCGTTTTGCAAGCGTTGGCTAACCTGCTGTATCGGAATTCAGGCGGCAGTGGGGGGTGAAGCTAATCCCTGTGACCTTGAGTCAAGGAAACATTAATACCATGTGCATTGGGATAAAAAGGGGCAATGCCCAACTATAAAAATTTGCGTAGTTAAATATAAACATTTTAATATATTCAGTAACTAAAATACTCACAAAGAATTAACTGCTGTGTGAATAAATATAGTTGGTCCCTACTTACTTCAAGGAGAGTATTACTCTAGTGATATATTACTTTCAAAGAAAAAAACCATATTCTTCTCCATACACAAAGTTTTATGACATTAGCCCTTATTTACCTGAGGCAGTAAAACATGTAAAATTCTTCACTCATGTCCTACATTCTTTCACGGGTTTTCTCATTCTTGAGAATTACATGTTGTAATAATAAATGTTAATATTCAGATTATATGAAAACTACTGTACACTGAATTTTTAATCCACTATTATAATAAATAAAATTAAACATTCCTGCTCATATCAAACATAATTATTTTAAATAAAATTTTGTCTAAATGTAATTTGGAGAAATTCTCAGTATATTTTTATATACTATATTTATTTTACGATCTAGGATTTGACTCTCATTGGACTTTGGAATAAGTTATTCTTCAAAAAATTAATGAACAAATTTTTTGGTAGTCAAAGTGTAAACATGTTCATTTTATTTTATTAGCTTGTTGTTATTATTATTATTATTATTATTATTATCAGCACCGCGTCTTACTACCTGTTCGGGTTATACGCACTTATGCTAATGTGTAATGGTAGGGTGATTGTGAGATGAAATGGAGTACCTACAGTTTAACGTGGAATCCGAACCACGGTGGAGGCCTGGCATTCCCCACATTCACAAGTTGTCTTGTCAGAGGTGAAGGAAGGGTTTGGTAATCGGATAAATCTGTGCCGGGACCGAGGATTGAACCCTCGCCGCCAGCATAGAAGTCTGACACCTTACCCCTAGACCGCCAGGTCACCTATTAGCTTGTTAAATGTGATTACTTTTAATTTGAATCTGTCGCATTCTTGCAGTTTGTGCGCTCGTTTCGGAAGAAAAGTATCGAATCTCGAACAAAAAGTACCCACGGTGATTACTTTTTATATAATTAACAATATGTGACTTATTTTACTTTTGAACAAGATCCAATGGATTGTATAAATTTTGAGGTGGAGATGTATTTACACAATATTATTTTATATCCTTGTGATTAACAAGTTTGTGAAGCATGGGTCGGTGAAAGAAAGGGCGCACAAAGAAACTCATGATATAATTGATTATTTAACTGCTTGTTGTAAAGGGTAAGTTTTTTTAATGGTATGCATATTACTGGCGCTTAGGCAATCTGTATCTACTAGTTTAAGTTAAACGGATGAGTAGCGATACTATTTTAATTACTGTAGAAATAATATCTCTTGTGCCTTGGCCGAGTTCATATCACGCTAGTACTAAGTAATTTCACCCTTACAGGGAATCGAACTAGCAAAGTTAATATAGCTAATTAATTTACGCACTCAGTGCTCAGGCATAGCGCTTTAGCAATCTTGACCACGACATGGAGCCGATGATAAGTAAAATATATTTAAAACCATTAAATTTAATGAACTTTTGTGTTCCCTATGCCACAGAGGAAGTAAGTAGTTGATACCCGACCGCCTCTGTGGTATAGTGGTCAGATTTACTGGCTTCAGATCCCGAAGTCCCAGGTTCGACCCCCAGTGCTACCAATTCTGTCTGTGAAGCAGTGGGTCTGAAACAGAACCAAAATCCACCTCGTGAGGACAAATGAGGAGCTACTTGAATGAATAGGTAGCGCTTCAGTCTAGAAAACTGAGATAGGAGGGTGGAGGGCTTGTTGTGCTGACCACATGCCACCCTCAGCCCAAAAATGTTGGCACTCTCTTCGTCAACATACTGCAGCCTCTCGATTGGTATAGCCTGCTTGCAGCCTGACACCATGGAGATATTACTCAAGTTAAAATCTACCAATAGGTTGAAAAATATGCACAAAAACATTTATTTTTGGAAAATTGTGTTAATCCTATAGATGTTTGAAAACTGTAAACACCGTATTAAATAATAGATACCCACTTCAGTGGCTAAGTGGTCTAAGGCATCACTCCAGTGTTAAATGGGCCTGCTAATAGCGGAGCGCTTGGAGTTCAAATCCTGGTCGGGTCTACTGAGGGCCGTTTTTCTTAAATTTTTTTCCCCCATCTCCTTGCATAAAAATGCTGGTAGAAAATGCTTTCTTCCTCATTACTACCCAATTAGATTATCATATATGCGCATAACATGAACAGGTAGTATGACGTGGTGATATCAGTAATAAAAATAACATATATTCATAGTAAAAATGGTTCTAGTCTTCAAAATGAAACTGCTTTTTAAATATTTTATATCCTCTTTTTCCTTTGGTTTAAAAATTAATCAAAGCACAGTGGCTAAATAAGCACATTACATTTTAGTTATTTTTTATTTTACCTGCCTACTAATAAACACAAATAAATGGTACGACAAAATTGGAAGTTACATACTCTCGTATAGGTTATAATAGTTAGTGACAAAATCTTCAAAAATGATTTATCTCTAATTTTACCCTTAAATATTTTTTTCTCTAAAAAATAAGTATACAGTATTATTTGTCACTACCCTCCCCAGATATTAATTTGAAAAAAATAGTTCAAGACTCTTTTACAAAGGTGATTTATAAAGTAATGACCTAAGTTTGTTTCTACTCTGCTCAATAATATGACCCTGATGTTAGGCCTTGTATCTATGGCCCATAGTTTTTATTGCAAGGGGGCCATCCTCAAATTACTTAAGGCTTTTTACATGATTTTAGATCCTCCCTCCCCTCGCATAAACTCACTCCCACCTCTTTAGCTTACATAATTTTTAAAGATTTGGTAAGTCATGTTATCTTAATCGTTTAGTGGTTTTTAGACATGAGGAATGGTAATATCCCACTTCAGTGGCCACATGGTCTAAGGCGTCACTATCGCAATAGACTAGTCCGCCGGATTGGTAATATCCCACTTTGGTGGCCGCGTGTTCTAAGGCATCACTTTTTCTATAGACTAGTCTGCCGATGACTGGAAGATCGTTACTCAATCATGATTGGTTGATATTTCCTAAATATTTCCCCACTCTCTCTCCACGCGAATGCGGGTGTACTTCCTCTAAATTGAAACGTATTCATACCTAAACCACTGGCATAATTAGTTCATACCTAAAGAGTCAGAATTAACTAAAGAAATTTACCCACATTTGCGTGTGAGATTAGAAGGAAACATTTGAATAAGATCTCCCCAAAATATCAGGGATTTGAACCCCTAGAGAGAAGCGTCCAGCTGGCTGAGATTGATCGGCTAATTTTTCTGCTTGAGAGTATGATTGTATCTTGACATTTTATCTCCCCACGTTTAGTCCAACTTGCTCGCCTACACACTTTACGCTCCTGCACTACACTTCTTATCTCTATCAGTTCTAGGAAAAGTTTGTTTGCGGCCTCGGATGATTACCGGTCAACCAGCCTCCCAATTGTTTAAACAAACCAGTAATGCTGCCTAACCTGATGGCTGGAATTCACCAGTTTGTATAACGTTAGCAACACCATCTATTTTGAGAGCTGAAAGCTCAACACACCGCCATAGAGGGTAGGCAGAGCCTTAAGTGTAAGTAATGTATTAGCCTTAACTTCGTCCATCATCATCATCATCATCATCATCATCATCATTTATTCATTCCCAATTAACCAATAGATGTTGTTAGCTATTGAATAATAACCAGGATTTCATATGCATAATTTAACTAATACCTTTATATTATTCCAAAAGACATATTTAACATTTTAATTAATATGTAAATTGATAATTTTTAATAGGCCTAGCGCAGGAGATGAACTTAATTACAAACAATTAATTTATAGGGCATTTCCATAAGTAACAGACTGACAAAACACAACACTTTTAACATTGTAAAGTAGGTGACCTGGCGGTCTAGGGGTAAGGTGTCAGACTTCTGTGCTGGCGGCCGGAGTTCAATCCTCGGTCCCGGCACAGATTTATCTGAATACCAAACCCTTCCTTCACCTCTGACAAGACATCTTGTGAATGTGGGGAATGCCAGGCCTCCATCGTGGTTCGGATTCCACGTTAAACTGTAGGTCCTCCATTTCATCTCACAATCACCCCATCATTACACATTAGCGTAAGTGCGTACAACCCGAACAGGTAGTGAGACGCGGTGCTAATAATAATAATAATAATAATAATACATTGTAAAAATCATTATATTTCTAATGATATAATAGAACAATTAAAAAAATACACCATTTAACAGAGGGCAATTAGGCTATTACCTATATGTTAAAAATATTGTATAAATTTAATCATAATATAAAAAAAAATGTAAATTAAATTTAAAGGACTGATAGTCTGTCATACACTAATTTCACACTACATAATTTGCACTCAAATTTCTCTAAACATATCTGTGAAAAAAAATTGAATTTAGCATGAGTCATAGTAAAATTAAATTATATGTCATTAACGGACTGACAATGAAAAGTAACGGACTGACACTTATGTTTTTAAAAACCAAATTAGGTTGGTACATTTGCATTTTCAAATAAAAAAATAGTACAACAATACCACAGCTATATTGTGTTTATTCTATCATACTTTTGAGTTTAGCAAATTATTTTTCTGATATCAGGTAGTTGAGGCACTGAGAATGGTGCAGTTCCAATAAGGTAATAGGGCCAAAAAAAATTAATTCTTTTTTCAACTTCATCAATATCAAGTGTTTTTGGACAACGAAAGTTGTCACAAATGCCTTCTAAAAATTTCATTTTGACATGGTTTCCATATTCACCATATTCTACCAATGTAGAATGACTTATCATAAAATGCAGCATGGTACAATTCTTTTTCAATCTTTATATTCTGAATGTCATCTAGACCTGTAACGACTTAAAATAACAACTACAAACAAATGGAGTAGCACTTACCCTCTGCCCCGTTTGACTTGAACTCTGGCATCGTGAGCACTAACCATGCTCTGCTACTACTTTTCTCTTGTAACCACCTTCTCTTCACAAAAAATAAAAGCCAGGCAGTTTATAGAGAGTAACAATATATTTATTGGATATGAGATATATAGTTTTAAAATAATAACAAAATATAAATAAATAAATATTGATAATAGCGTGTAATGTCGGAGGTTTAGAAGTTAAACATAATGTATCGTTAGACTCAAAAATATACAACATTGGCAAAGCCAGAAAACACGATACCTCGTGATTGCCTAAAGTCGGTGACCTTAACATTAAAATAACTCTACATGAACAGCAAAATAGACTAGAAGGTTCAAGGTTCGAGACGTTAATATAAATATAATATCTACATGAATAACAATAATAGACTATGTCATAAAAGTATGAAGCTTACAAGATAGCCCAAAGCCAAACAAATGGGTATCGAACAAGGACATTACATTACTAAATATATATTTATATATAGACTCAACCATCTTAAAATAAATAAATACATATCAAGCGGGCGTTGCCTATAATGGGTCTAATTTTCGGGGCACAATAATTACAGAGTTTCTCATAACCACAGAGAAAAATCATGATAAAGCCAGCTCGACTCTCAAGCTAATACCCTGTTCTCAGACATAATAGGGAGGTGCGGTATAAAGTACAATGCCAAGAGAATATCTTGCAACTAATACAAAGTTTGTGTGCATTTTAAACTAAATACAACTCCGTCCAATATAAGTGCCCCGCTTATCAATGAATTCCTACTAATTAGAATCATAAATAAATCACACAAATTAGTGTCGATCCACATCCCTTTGGACTGCTTAAGGCAATCAAGACATTCAATATTACATTAACAATGCCAACAATTAGCATGCGCTACTCACACAAAAAATAGAGACAAAATGTTCACTCAACTGTAATCTGAACGTTGTGCTTACCATCTTCCACCATCATGACCACTCCCACTGGGATAAACACCTGGACTTCTTGAACTTTGCATTCAATTCTGCATTCAATGAGTATGTCAAAGCCACCCTGGCTTTGATCTTCCGCTAATGACAGCCCTTTTGCAGAGAAGTGTGAGCTAGCCTTTAAGAATCGGCAGAAATTGCAGAGGAAGATAGTTGTGACTTATAACTGGGGGCGAGTCCCTGTCCTGTTTAAGATTGGAGACAGTGTTGTTTGTAAATGTTTCCCCCTGAGCTCGGCAGTGGATAGGTCGTCAGCGAAGCTTGCGTACAAGTGGAGTGGGCCATGGTCTATTGACAGATTCTTAACACCGGTCTCTGTGCTGCTAAGAGAGGTAGCAGATCTGCCCCTTACTTGTCAGGCTCATGTGAGCCACCTCAAGTCTGCAGTGCAATGAGTCAGTGCCCTGCCCTTGTCTTTATTGTTAGCTATCTTTATAGAATTCAATATGAAATAATTAGTGTAAAAACGTATAATAGGAAAGAAATTATGAGAATTTAAGTGTTATATGTGTTGGCATTAAATTTATTTTCTATGTTCTTACATGATAATTGACTGGAATGGGGCCCCCCCTACACCAATAGGGTGAAGAAAGGAAAATGTGATAATCATTATTATATATTTCTATTTATAATGCCTAAGACTTGTGCAAGATTGTGTGTGCACGTGTGCGTCAGTCAAATCAAAAGACACCATAATGTATGTATTTTCTCTGTGAAGATGTCGCCTGGAAGCAATTTTTGCATGATGGCAATCTTCTAGAACTGTGTACCCGAGTCGCCGAGGTCCCACTGAGGTTGGGTGAACCTGATTGGACTCCTCTTGTACCATGTCATGCAAGGTGATTTATGAACTTTATATTGCAGGATAAGGTTTATATGTTCTGATTTGGTTCTCATAGAGGCCTTCCTCCTCATGTTGGTCGCCCTACCCCCTCCTCCTTCTTTTCCTGTCTTCGGAGACCGAGTACTGGACTGTCCCATGGCTGGAGGAAAAAGTTTGCTACCGACTATGCAGATGAACCCCGCTGTCTGGAATGATGGGGACAAACCTCTATGGAACTGGTAACAAAGAGGTGGCAAGAGTGCCAAGTGCCAGGGACGACGCGCTCCTGCAAGAGCTGTATGAGGGTCAGCAAGCAACTGCTACCGATGTAAGTCACTATGAACAGACCTTTGGGTGAGAACTTTATTTCCTCCTCTTCAAGGCCAGCTACAAATGGCTGAGTGGTGCCTCCTTGTCATTTCCACTAAGCTGGCAATGCATCTCCTTCTCCTTTTCAAGGGAGAATGATGTGCATTTCCACTAAGTTGGCAATGCATCTCCTTCTCCTTTTCAAGGGAGAATGATGTGCATTTACACTAAGTTGGCAATGCATCTCCTTCTCCTTTTCAAGGGAGAATGATGTAACGAGTTACATATAACAACTACAAACAAATGGGGTAACACTTACCCTCTGCCCTGTTGGTCTCGAACTCTGGCATCATGAGCACTGGCCACCTCTTGTCAACAAACAGTTCCATAGACTAAACGGAGCCGTCATGCTATAGCCAACTTTACAAGAGAGCCATGCCCCTAAGAAAACAACTGAAGGCAGTTCGGCACGCTTAGTTGTCGCTTCCTCTGCCAGGGCCATTCTCAAAGTTTTTAGTTCTATGGATGATCGGCAGAGTCCCTGCTCCATCCTCTCCTTTCTCCCCTCTCCTCTCTCTTCTCCCTCTCCGCTCTTTGTGAACATGGCTGTACGTTTTCACTATATAATGGGATGTTTTGATTGTATTGCCACTCATTGCACCATAGGCTAACTGAGGTGAGGACAACAGCTCAGGTTGTGACTTAATTTTATTTATCAAAATTATTTTTCGGTTTAACATGCGGTATTTCATTCAAAATTACTGATTTGGGCTTAATATTTATAATTGTCATACTTGGAATGGGTTTCTTTTTGGTATCTACGGGGTCATGTTGTATCCTCGTCCTCATTATTTTTAACTTACCTGGGAAACTTATTTTTGGAACATTAACTTTGAGTGTGCATTTTGTCTCTAATTTTTGTGTGAGTAGCGCATGCTAATTATTGGCATTGTTAATGTAATATCGATTGTCTTGGTTGCCCTAAGCTGTCCAAAGGGGTGTGGATCGACATTAATTTGTGTGATTTATTTATTACTCTATTTAGTGGGAATTCATTGATAAGTGGGGCACTTATATTGGACACAGTTGTATTGTAGTGTAACTGGGTCTCGCATTAAATAAACATTATGACCGATTTGTTTTATAACCTCAAAAGGTCCTTTTAATAAAAATAAGAATTTATTTATTTGTTCAGGCTAGACGATAGTTGATGTAATTTTACCAACATGAGTTGGCCTATTTAATTGGTTTCCTCCATTTTGAAATGAGCTCTCTTACATGCGTGACCCTGACCTTTCTCTCCTAGAGCGCTCGTCAAATATTTCTAGAATTTCTCTCATTTCAACACTAGTTTTTACTCTAGCAGCTATAAAAGCATCTTGTATTTCACATGGAAAGTGATGCAACAACTGATTTACTAATCTTTCTCCATCAATAGGGATGTCCAAATTCCCTGCCTGCATGGCATATCTATTGTAATATTCATACATAGGATAGGCCCTCTATGTGGATCATACCAGCCTGTAAAAATATCATTTACTAATTTGTCCTGCTTATACATGGGCCAAAATCTTTTACGAAAGTGTATCTTTATTGCTTCAGCCTCATGACTATTCATTCACATTTCAGCTTCACCTAAAACTTTTAATTAAAAAATGCTATTTTTTGTGCTTCAGTGAGTTTACTATTTTCAAAAAGTCTATCCATCTTTTTCAAAAACTGTACAACATGCACCCAATCATTATTTCCACTGAAGGTGAGTACGGATTCCATTAATTGATTCTGGACACTTGTACTGGGTAATACCAAGGCACCAGCTGTAATTAGCTTCCCTTTTTCCACAACTTTGTCATATTTAGCCTGTTCTAGTTGTTGTCGCATTTGTTCGACTGTTTGTGGCATATTGTCCATATTCTCAGTCAGGTTGTCCTTAAATTAGTCCACAGTTTCAGTCAGGTTGTCTTTAAACTTGTCCAATTGGTGGTTAACTATTTCTTGTATGTAAGCATCTGGTAAGGGGGCCTACTGTGTGTCCATCAAAGAGGTCATTTTGGAATCTATGATTATCACTACATGTTTGCTGCTCTTTTTCAATAGTCGGAAATCGTTCTGTTAAATTGTCTACTTCTTCTAGAATTTCATTTTTATTCTTATCACAACTTTTCCTGAGTATTTTTTACCTTTGAATTTAAACCATCCTGTCTAATATTTAATTTTTCCTTTGCATTTTCAGGTTTTTTCATCTGCTCATTTGTCTGCTTTTCTGACTTACTACAGTCTTCCCTAAGCGTCTGTAGTTCGTCCCTTACTTCCGTTTGTCACTTTTAGTCTATTTTTGTATTTTCTGTAATTTTTTGTCAAAGTCGTTTTGTACTTCTTGAAATTTACCCTGCAATTATTGTTCTAGCTGGTTGAATTGTTCATTTACACCCATAAATTTTTCATCAAACTTTGTATCCAATTTCTTATTATTTTCTTTTATTTCTTTTAACTCCTGGCTATTTTTATTGAACCTTTCATCTATTTTTTTGACTTAACTTTTCATTCTTTTCACTACTCTCTTTCATTTGCTGCACTAACTGAATTAATACTGCATTAAGGTAATTTGCCTAGGAGGTTTGTTGAACTATCTATACCTTCTACCTTTGAAACATTTTCCATTGTGAAATTAATTTAATTTTATTAAATTAGTTTATCAAGTCCCCCACGTTGGGAAGCTCTTATTGTAATGTTTAAAGGAGCTAGCTTGATATGTTAATGTTTGTACGCCACCATTAGTGTGACATTTGATATAATGATCGAATTGGGTCCAGGTTTGCTGTTCTGCATTATAATATTTTAAAAGGGATGATGTCTTATTTTAGAAGTTAAAAGTTCTGATGTTTTATAGTTTTTTTATTTTAAGTACATAAACAGTTTTTTTGCTAGATATTTCACATGTTGTAGATTTTAATAAAAGCCCGACTATAACGTTATATGCATGATAATTCCCCGACACGTGAGCACACAGATTAAGATGTCATAGACTCAACCTATACGACTCCTCATCAAGAAGGAAAATTGAAGAGATGCGTACCCTGAAGAGGTATATCTAAGTGACATTTCCTTCTCAAAGCTTCCTTAAAAAAAAGGTGCGTTTCTGTCTACAAAACTGTGTTGTCTTTTCAAACAGAGACATAGAAAGATGTCGCCATACCTTGCAACTTAACTTAAATAAATCTTACTACCCGCTCTCATTTAAATATCGTAATTTTGAATATAGATGGGAATAATAAATTATAAGGATGTATAATTCCATATCATTACAATGCTTGATGGAGGAGTGGCATAAAAATACTGGCACTTTTTCTTTCAATAACTCTAAACATTCTTGAGTTGTACCTTCTCATTCTTGTTTTGTTTACTTCAGGCTCAGCTACCCATTTGTACCATTTACATATTTTGCCCATAAGCTCCTGCTCACAATTCTCATATACTTCAAATTTTGGACAATTTTTACACTACTTAACATACAAGGTTCCAACTCTTGTTCACTTGTAATTTGACCTATAAATTCCTGAAACTGTGTTTTGATGGGTAGCCCAACTTCCTTTAAAGTTTTGACTAAGAAATTCACATATTCGTGGATTTTGCAGCTGCAAATCTTATGTGGAATATCCTTCTAGAGCAAAACTTGAGGTGGTATCATAGCTGCAAACTTAGAAAAACCAAATCTAATTAGTTTCATTTTCTACATAAAACATACTGTGAGCTTCTTTTAGTGTTGTAAGTAAATACCTAATGTTTTTGGGTGTGAGTCTTCTTTTCTTTTTTTCGTACAGTAACAAAGTCTTTTAAACCTGGAGTCTGCCAAGATACAGCATCACTAACATAAAAATACTTCACAGCTTTTTCACAATGTAGGGTTTTATCATCAGGCATGTTTTTCTTGGGAGGAACTACCAAAAGTCCTTGTTTTACTGCAATCTCTTTAATGAGAGCCCTTTGTTTATGAGGGGAATGAGACAAAGCATTTTGACTGTCTACTAGAAAAAACTAAATAGTCTATGATCTCAGGAGCAGTACTGGTAAAAGCCTGCTGTACGTTTTAAATTTTACTTCTTTGATCTATTTTATACTCCTGTTTTTGTTTCTCAGTTCAATTTTCTTAGCTTTACTAAGCCCTTTCCTGTCAGATCTCTTCCTAAGTTTTTCTTTTTCTCTCTGTATTTTCTTTGTTTTTCTGCCTTGGTTAATGGAGCCATCACATCTAAATATTTTTAAAAGAAAATGCTCTGGATTAGTTAAACTGTAGTAATTGTGGTTTTTGTTACTGCATCCAACTAATACAGTTCTAAAATACCCTTATGGGCTAATATAATTTATATAAATTAACATTGTTGGTATAGACACACACACAGGCCTAAACCAGTCTGGTAGGCCCAGGATTAAGTTTGTATTTAAAACATGGGGCCATTACATTATGTTTGGTTAATATTATCATACAAATTATTAAAAGGATGGACCCAGTTACATTGTTTAATTAAAATAGAACTATAGTGGGTTTATATATCTACATAATAGAATGTTGATAGATTGTTTTGAAATAAAGTAAACTCACTGAAAACAACTTATTTACTTGAATGTATTCACTGAACAAACTTACAAGGAAATAGAGGGAAATCAATCATGTTGATCTAACTTACAATGTTGCCACCCAAACTTCCAGTAAAATAAATTTTTATTTTCCTTGTTAGTTACATTAGTGTAGTCAGTCTTTTACTGTCAGTCTGTTACTGTGATTGTCATTCCGTTACTATAAAAATTTCTTTCTTGCACATAAGCGAGCTTTATAGTGGCCTATTTTCCCAGCAGCATCACTTTGAATTTTGAAAACCCACTTTGAACATATTGGTTTTGTCTTTTGGTACAACTAACCACGTTTATTTTTTCTCATGGGATTCGAGTTCTTCTTCCATTGCTTCAATCCATTTTGAGCGTGTGTCCACTCACAGCTTCTTCAAATATTTCTGATGTTACATATTGTACTAAATTTACATCATATTTAGATGGTGGCTGGATTTTACCTCGATCCCTTAAGCACTCTAATTTTTTGTTTTGTTGAGGAACTTTTTCACTTGGATCAACATCAATTTCATCTTCATCGTCAGTGGTTTCTAGTTTTTGTGCACTTTTTCCCAGCTGGCATTCTGGATGGCTTTTGACATGCTCTTCATTTTCTTGTTCATGGTGTGGGGCTTTAAGAAGACTTTCTAACCTATCTTTTTGTTGTTATGTTGAGAATTTTCTCCCCATCTCTATGGACTTTGTATCACATTGAAATTTCTCATTAAACCTAACATCTCTTGAAATTAAGATGCACTTTGTGTTTGGATCATACAAATGATAATTCGCCAATTCACCTTGGTAGCCGACAATTAACACTTTCTTCACCTTTGAATTGAGCTTTTGTCAAAATTGTTTTTGTGCATGCACGTATGCTACATAACCAAAAACCCTTAAATGCTCAACAATAGGCTTTTTCTTCGTCCAAAGCTCGTACAGTGCTGTTTTGTTTTGTAGCTGTGCAGTTGAGTATGTACACGGCTGTATTTATGGCCTCAGCCCACAAAAACTTTGGAAGATCTTTTGCATTCACCATTGTTCTTGCTCTTGATTATTGTCTTGTTGTTACACTCAGATTTACCATTTTGTTCTGGCATGTATGATGCTGTGTTTTTCATGACTATGCCTCTCAATGCCGTATATGATTTAATTTCCTTGGTTGCATTACTCAGTACCCTTATCAGTGTGAAGAATCCTCATCATTTTTCCAAACTTTGTTGATATCATTACACACATATACACATATCTATACCCTGACACATTATCTTTAAATATAAAGAAAAACTCTGCACCTTTGAGGGATTCCACCAACATTGTTCCACACACTTCGGAATGAATAAATTCACCGAATTGTGTAGGTCCTTTTGGTATTTCTTTCTTGAATGTAAGTCGGTGTGATTTCCCAATTTGGCAAGATTCGCAGAAAAAATCTTCAACACTACTCAACTCGGAACCTTGCACAGTTTCTTTATCCACCATATATTTAAGTGTCTTTTTATTTACATGCCCAAAACACTCGTGACACATTTGTAGAGTAGTTGACACATTTGCTTCATCACCATATTTTATTGGCTTAACCTTGAAAAACATTCTTAAGATCTTGTTGTTATGTTTGATGCCTTGAGCAGCAATGTCACCATCACAGCTGATTATGACATACCTTCCTAGAAAAATAACATCACAATTTTTTCCGTACAGACACCAATGGAAAATAAATTATTCCTCAACTTGGGCAGCTATAAGGTGTTTTAGATTCATGTTTGTTGCCACTTGCTATTCACCAAATATTCCACTAGAACTATACCACACTCTAACACCTCACATTCACCATTATCGCCATGTGAAACAGTTTCACCGTTTATAGGTTGGTATTCCACAAACCAGCCCCCTCGATAACTTATGTGCCTAGATGCACCACTGTCAGCCAACCACACACCCCCTATGTCTCTGTTCGTCAATTCTCTCTCTTGCTCAAGAGACGGTACTACACTGCCACCTGTATTTATAACCTGCAAACTTTTATCTATGCACTTTTCACGACTGTTGCCATTTTCACTAGACAATGATACCACAAATGCCGACGTTACATTGCAATTGGATTTGTCGCCTTCTCTTTTCTCCATGTCTTTCTTTTTCTTTCTAAATTCTCGCACAATAAAACCTTTCCTTCCACCGTAGAAACACTTGACTTGGCTTTTTGATGTGTCCGGCGTGTTCTGTACACCTCAAGTGCCATTTGCATTTTTGTTCCCGCGCCAAGCCATAGCTGAAAACGCCGTGGCCGTCCTCGGTCATTCTCGTCTCTTCCTTTATGAGTCGTTTGGTTAAATTTGCAACTGTTTGATCAGCAACCGCCACACATTCCCATGTCATTTTTAGTGCATTATATTTTGAAGGTAGGCTAGCTAAAATATTCACCATTATGGCCACACTTGAAATATTTTCTTCAAAGTCAATGAGCTGTTGAGCCATATTTTGTACCTTGGCTACATGTTGGACCACCGAATCACTCGGATTCATTCAATACTTGTGAAAAGTTGAGTTAAAATAAGTTTGTTAGATGCTGATCTTTGCTCCTGTATTTCACTCAATTTCATCCTCATCTCATGGGCTGCACTACATGTAAGAAGACTCTCCATTTGTCTGAATTCCATGGAGGATGAAATCATAAACATTGCTCTCACATTATTTTTATATATGTCATCAGTGCAGCGGCGTTACCTGTTGTTTCTTCAGGCCTCTGTTCAATCCCACTTACAATTCCAAGTAGTTCCTATGCAGTGAACACTGCATTCATTTGGAATTTACAAATTTGGACATTTTGTCCATCAAACTTTGTTATGTGTCAAGCTGATATTTCTTCAGCCATCTCGAATAAGCACATGTGACCTCTACTTTAAATGTACCGAGAAAAATGGTGACCTGATGATTTGCAATCAACAAACTGTTTTAAACACTTTATATGCACAATTTCAGGGTGACTGAGCCCATAACCTCTTGAATATTAAAATAGATATTCAGGTTGTTAAATGCAATAATAAAGACGGTTTTATTGATTAACAAAAACTAACATAATTGAGACAACACATTATTATACATAGAACTATTCTTGTGAATAACCTTGAAGCGACTGACTAACTAGTAACTTGAAACTGCGCATGTACAACTAAAAATATGGTGTCCTTAGCGCATGCACACTTAAACAGCATATTCAAAAATACATCATACCACATTTAAGCTATGCTCACATAAAATATAGTAAATCTAAATATCTCCAACAGTATGGTTTATATTTGCTTACCATACAAGCAGAAAAAAAAAATGGGCAATCAAATTTTTTTTCACAAAATAAAAAACTTTTTGCATAAATTTGGTAACAGACTGACATAATACTAGTTTTCTTTAAAACAGCATATTTTCTGTTCAAATTCATATTTTGAAAGAAGTAACACACCACAATTAATATTTATATTGCTATTAAAAAACTTTATGTAGGCCAATTAATTTATCAACAACTTTTACACCTTCTAGATTAATTAATGCTCATAATTTATTCTAAAATTTACATCACAATAGATTTATGACCTTTGACTTAAGATAATGCATTTCTTGCCTTTGTAAGAAGAAAATCTGTGTTTGATTAAAATACTACTTAAACAAATGAACAAATTGGCATTTTAAACTTAAATTCCAATGATTTTGAGTATTAGGTCATTGTGTGGTTTTATCTAGTTAAAACACTGAAAGTTATTGGGAATACTTTGATCTTTAAAACAAACTTAAACCACCAGAAAATCTGAGCATTTCTTAATATATAAGCCTAGATAGAATATTGGCATTATTTGAAATTTTAAGATTCATACGATTAGTCCCTCGGAGCTATAGCAATAAAAATGGAAGATTTAAAAAAATAGGTCCTGGCATTATATGAAATAGACATTGGATAATTAGTGCTTTTTATCCCTGAAGAAAGCATATCATTATATATGTTAATAATTCTGTATGTTTAGATGATGGCTGCTAAGCCCCTGAACTTTGAAAATTGCTGGACAGATGCGACCGAATGTCTCACCCTTGACTTTGGTCCATTTGAAACTATTCACCGATGGAAGCGTATGCTTGATTGCGACGAATTTGTTGGGGCAAGGTAGAGCAATTGATTGATAGCACAATCCCATATAATTGGTGTTTAACAACTAATTGCCGTTTGTTATTTCTAATTTAACTGAGTTTTCATCTTTAAACACAAATTTTAAAATTTTAGAGTTTTTGGGAAAAAGTAAGATTACAATATTTGGTCACTTTTGACAACTTTATAATTTTGTATTCTTTTATGAACAACTTTAAGGGCCATGTACACTATGTATGCTAAGCACGGTTAAAGTACAAGCAAAGCATAAAACACGAGGATTTGCTTGTTAGGACAATTGAGTGGCTCAATTCCAAGAAATGACACAATAAAGCTAGTCATAAAGAAGTCACACAGAAGTCTGGTCCAGAGCAGGCTTTGGCTTTACTTGGCTCATACTTAGATAATATTTCCTCAAGATTGCACAGCGCCCATGGACTATCAAGACAACACTTATTTTGATATTGCTTTATTTTGCATCAGAATCTGGTGGGCCTAGATTATCTAGATTTTGATAATCCAACAACTCAATATACATTGCTATAATATGACAGATTCAAATGAATGTCTTATGGAATTATGTACTGATCAAACCACGCTAACCTTTTGGAAACTACCAGTAGAGTTAAGATATTCCTCGTTTTTCTTCCCACGCTCTTTTCTTAGTTTGGCTTTCATAGTCTCAACATCCAGTTTTTATATTTTCTATAGTTGTATGATTCTTGATTTTTTCAATAAATAAATTCATTCTTCCACATTTAAAACTGTATTATTCACCATTTTAACAAATCTTTGTTTGCTTATAATCAGTTTTGTTAACTTTATGAGCAAAATCATCACTATAGAAGGGAGGGGATGTAGAGAATCTTATTTCCCGCTGAGCTCTGGTAGCTTTGTTTAAGCGTTCATCACATAGCTGCTAGCCAGACATTTTAGCAATACATCTGATAGACTTGACTTGTACTTTTCTTCAACTTTACTTGTGATTGACTGCTACTTCGGTTGTGCTTAGCATCGTTGTATATTACCCTTTACAATAGTCAATTAATGTAAAGTGATTTTTTTTAAACCTCTCACTTTATAAGATAAAATTTAAAGTCATATTCTTAAGCACTTTATCACAATGGAATATATGCATTTTAGAACAAATTAACAATACGGTTCATATTTTGATCTTACAATATTTGATCTCATGAAAATATCTTTCTTTCTGTGTTTTCCCTAGAAAATTAAGGGCTTTGTTAAATATAAAAATTGAAATCAAACATGCCCGCTCCGGTGGCCACATGATCTAATGCGCTACTCTTGTGTTAGACTAGATTGCTGAAGACAAGGAGATTGGGGTTTGATTCCAGTCAGGTGCACTGAGTGTGGTTTTTCTTGCATGGTTTTGCATCCTCCCTCCATGGAAATTATGGGTGCACTTCATCGAAATTAAATCTTCCTAATCCCTAACACATTAATGTAATTAGTAAATAGACGCACAACCCGATTGGGTAGTAAGATATGGCACTAAAAAAATTGATCATATTACATACTAGTTTTAGACATTATAGCATACTTTATACTCCCCCTTGTTAGTTCTTCTCATTGGGATAATCAATACAGTTTAACACTCACTAGAACCATGAGCTTATAAAAAAGATAACCACCCAATGCCATAATCGGAAGAATATTTGGCACTCACAGCCGGGAACAAGCTTCCTCTACTCACAGGGCCCCTAGCATACCGTAAAATTTTTCTTAAGATGGTGGGATATCACTCCTTTAACAGGTGTTTGACTTTATATTCACTGGAGAGTTTGGTAACATTAGTACATTAATTAGTTTTTTATCTTTTATCTTACCATTGTTATTATTCAAGCTATCTCTAATGTATTTAATGGATTCACACAATAATTAATATTTATTTGTGTTTTACCAAGCTCTCCAGTGATAGTTAAGTCAGGTGCCCGTTAAAAGAGTGACAGCCCACTACTCTCAAGTAAATGATATTGTTACTCATCCTTACTGTAATGTATCAAACAAGGCACTCTTAGATGGCTATCACATTCGTAATGTTAGGACTAGTTTTTGTTTTGTGCAGCAACTATATTTAATTTCCTTTAATTAAAATACTATTAATAATATCAAGAACTTAAAATTTAAATAGTAATGTTATTATGACAAAATTATTGGATTGAATAATTCTTCATCATTTCCCAATACATATCTTTATTTTAAAACATAACATATTTTATAAATATATCAGGAAACTATCTGTTTCAGCAAAACTAAATATAGTGTTTTGGCAAATATTTTCTTTGCGTCATTGTTCTCAGGCGTAGCAAGCATACTGTTGTCTCTATAAATGAAGACATTTATGTGTTTGGTGGAGACAATGGCAAGAGCATGTTAAATGATGTTCTGCGCTTTGATGTGAAGGAAAAATCATGGGGACGGGCAATAGTTACAGGATCACCACCAGCTCCCAGATATCATCATTCAGCAGTTGTAAGTAGGTCACAATTTGTTTAGCTATATCAATTTGTTTGTTTAAAATATTTGAGTGTGTGTGTGTTTGTTTTTGCATGCCTTATAGGTGTAAGCATGCTTATTAAATATATTACTACTTTTGTGTGGCGTTGGATAAGGGTAAGAAAAAAATGGGGCTAGCACAACACTTTAAAAAACTGCATGGCTTGAGCTCATAACTTGATCTGGAGCACTAGAGGTTTTTTTCCCCCATTGGCTTAACCACCTTGTTCCCAACTCTGACCTGGCAGGCTGCATGTAACTCTTAGCGTGGGCTAAGGCACTTGAGGTGTCTTTCCCACAAATGGTTTTTACCTTCTCATTTCAGGAAAATAATGGTTTATTTCCTTAAAACTTCCCTGTGCCATAATTCTTAGAATATTTAGTGTTAGTTTTGAGAAGCTCAAATGAGTGGAACGATGTGTGTATGTTTCTTTGTGTATTTCATCTTAACTACTTTGATTTCGACATATAAAGTAAGAATTATTTAGGAGCTTTATTCTTTTTCAAAACATATTTTCCATGAGCTCATTCTCATTTTACACTTTTTTATTTTTAGCTATTTGCACTAAACTCTGAGTAAAATGGAATTAAATCTGACTACTAAGCAAAGTATATTCTTAGAACTGATTTTATTTTTAAATGACCCCATTCTTGTTAAATTTAACAATGCATTTTCATTTTAAAAATAACAATATAATTTGCTTAAAACACTTTTAACTGTTGCTGTAACTGTGTCACTAGTTATTTCTCTTTTTCTAGGTTTATAGAACATCAATGTTTGTGTTTGGTGGCTACACAGGGGATATTCATTCCAACTCAAATTTGACAAATAAAAATGACTTGTATGAATATAAGTTGAAGACAGGACAATGGAGTGAATGGAAATTCATTGGAAGGTAATGTTGATTTTTAAACACTCTTATAAGAATTAACTATTTTGTTATTTGTGTTTGAAAAACTTAAATATTATAATACATTCAAAGTTTAAGAGGCTTGACTTAATAGTTTTATAAACTCCAATTTAACTTGACAAGTGCTTTCCTTCAACTTCCACCGATTATTCTTACACAACATATTTGAATAACATTTACATCCAATATCACATTGAAAATTGCTTATTGTCCAACAAAAATGTTTAATTTTTATTCTTCAAATAGTAGTACAGTAGTCGGTTGTCTTATATCGTCATCTGTACAGGTTAATCAAAGTACTATAGATAGTCTTATTTACTGGCCTGTTATAACCATTTTGAAATGAACCAATGAACCAATGAAATTGTGTTCAAATTTTAACTGAGATGTTTTAATGAATTTGTATAAAACATAATCCAGATGGTTTGGAATCAATTGAATTATTTACTAGTTGTAAGTGACCCCTATTAGGTTACATTGACATTCAGATAAGGCCTGTACGGGATCCCGAACTTTGTAAAAAAAAAAAAAATCAGGAAATTGGATGTTCCCTAAACTATCTCGGGATTTTACAAGAAGTTTACAATTAAGAGATTGTCTATCATTGGGATGTTTTTATTTAATGCTCATTAACAAGATATCAATTTATTTAAATTAAATTAAATTAAACTAACCTTGTCTTCCTTTAATCAGATGGATACCAAAAATTTCAGCATCTTTTTTACAACTACCCTACTTAGTAAACACAATTTAGTGTCATTGAATAACAACCACACTTGGCTGGCTACTTGGTGGTATTATATATCTCTGAATAGATTTAAGGAAGGAATACATATGTTTGGTGAAAGATAATGATAAAAGTGACTTTTAAATTCCAAATCATACACAAAATAGACCTTCACCACACATATTTTGCATCATGACACATTTATTACATTAATGTTATTATTTGGAATGGTATCCATTTGTATTTATATCTTAGATAATAATAGTTGGGTAGACTAGTATTTTTTAAATCAAAGAGTGCTTTTTGTGAGAGGTCTACTAACTAAAACATAAAAGGTAACTAGGCACACTAGCTCATATGAGAAATGTTTTTGATATTCTTATCGACAATACTGTAAAAATACTGAATTATAATAGCTGTGTTAGACCTAGTTTTTTTAATTTTATCTTGCATAAAAACCTTACTAACACTTGTTAGACAAACTATTGTTTAGTATTTATTTGGAAGACTTACAAATTTAACCCCTTGACTGCCAATGTCGCTCAGAGCGATGTACGAAATATCTGCTAAAATTGCCAGCGTCGCTCACAATGACCCCATGTTTTTCAAGCTCTTAGTTCAGTATTAAGTCAACAGATAGGTGGATTTTATTTCCTCTTTATTCTCGTTATGTTCAAGCTACTTTTATTTGTCTTTGTACTTAGAATTTTGATATATCGAACATGAAAATTATTTTCTAGCTTTATGAGTTTTATCTTTGGCCTTGTTTGTAAACATGGCTACTAAGAGGAAAGCTGTGATTCAAGACACAGGAATACTTGCAATATTTATTGATAGCTCAAGCGAGAGTGATCAATTTGTTAGTGATTCTGAAAGCAGTGATTCTGAATTTGTAAATAATGAAACTAAGCAGGAATTATATTCTAATGAAAGTGAAAGATCGAAGCAAGTAGGAGTGGCAGCTAACACTGATAACATGAGTGTGAATACTAGTGATTCCTAAAGGGATGAAATAAATCTTGAAGATCAGGATAATCCACCATCATACCATCATATTGATGCAAAAGTACCAGGTTTGGAAGTCCCCTCCCCTTCTGATTCTAACCCAATGATTTATTTTAGACTTGGGTACATGATTATTTATTAATGTTTGTAATGGTTTTTAGGTAATGTGTGTTTCCTTGGATTTATTTAATTTCAAATAGTTTTTTGGAATAACAAGACTATTAATTTACCCCTATTATACACTTATCCCCCCCCCCCCCTTAAACCCNCTTAAACTTTAAAACAAAGCAATTTAAAAATAATTTAGTTTTATTTTATTATCTGATTTAATTTTGGTTTTTGATATTGAAAAAACAAAAATCTTTATAAATTTTATCATTAATATTTCTTCTCAGTTTTTTAATATGATAGTAAATGCATATCTTAACTATATAATGATTCAATCATATTGTTTAAAAATGAATAATTGCTTTTATTTAAATTTATTTAAAATGTGTTTGGTGCTATAACTGGCCTAGGGTGACCTGGTGGTCTAAGGATAAGATGTCGGACTTCCGTGCTGGGGGTCCTGGGTTCAATCCTCGGTCTCAGCACAGATTTATCTTATTGCCAAACCCTTCCTTTACCTCTGAAAAGACTTGTATTAATCACAACTTGTGAATGTGTGGAATGCCAGGTCTCCACCCTAGTTCATATTCCACATTAAACTGTAGGTCCTCCATTTCATCTCACAATCACCCTACCATTACACATTAGCGTAAGTGTGTATAACTCGAACGGGTAACTGGCCTAGTCTTATGCCTAATCTTTTAATTCCATTTGACCTTGCTTACAAGAAAAAAACACACAGTATTTAAAAAAAACAAATACATCATAAATAGCTAACAATTAAAGGGCTCCATGAAAAAGGAGGTAGGTCCACTTTTTGCTTAAATAAGTGTTTTAACGGTTTCATATATAAAAAAATTTGACTGGTCTTTTAGTCCAAGAACGATTTGGTCCCAATGATTTGTTAATGTGCTACAGTGAATAAGTAGCTGACTTGCGGTTTGATTTGGAGCAAAAAGGAGGTAGCTTCTGGAGCCACCTCCCTTTTGCTCTAACATAGTTGAAAGTTTAGCCATGGAGCAGCACCATGCAGTATGGAACCCTCTACTGGCCGCAGCAATTCATTTCCTAGCCCTTCCTTCTTTTGTTAGTATGTTCCTGGTTATATTCCGGTAAACATGGAGACAGTAACAGTGATTTTGATTTTAGTGTATCAGAGAGTGAATTTATTCTATCTAACAAAAATAATAGTGAAAGTTCTGAAGATAAAGCTCCTGCTATGAAGGGGAAGAAAAGATGCAGGAAAGAAAAAAAGTGGAAACATAATGTTATTAAAAGTAGAAAAGCGGCAGGAAAGCCATATGTAAGCTGGGGTGGTAAAGCTATTCCAGGAAGGCAGTTTTGTCAGCCGTGCAACTGTAGATAAAGTGTTTTGAACGGTGCCCTGATGATATGAAGCAAAACATTTTATTGTCTTTCAACAACCTTAGAAATAAAGTGATTCAAGATTCTTATCTGTCAGGTCTTATAACAGTGAGAGCAATAGGTAATAACGTATTTTATTATTGCTACCAGTGACGCACCCAAAAATTAAACTTGGGGGGGGGGCAAACAATCAAGGTGTTAGCCAGAACTAAAAAAAAAGTTTGGGGTGAGGGGGATTGGAGGGGTGTTAGCAAAATAAAGGTTTTATAAGGAGCTTGTCCTAACACCCAAAGGGTACAAAGACCCTCTTCTGTGAAATATAAAAAAATGTCTCTGCATCTAGATGTCATTTGTAGGGAATTTCTTATAAATTTTTAAAAATTGAAATACCTCTAAAAGTTATTAGGTTTGGCACTTGTCTGATTTATTTCAAAAATTAGTTTCTTCTATAAAATATTTGGAACTATTTGCTTGAAAAATTTTCGAAAATTGGATGACTATAGAAATTATTTTTATCTGTCGTCCCTTGGTAAATTTTTGAAAATTAGATGCATTGCTTGGCATATTTTTGAAAATTATATTAAATACATCTAACACATCTTCAGTGATCGATTTTATAGTTCAATGTTACGTATTTTAAGTATTTATTAAATTAATTTGAGTCTGGGGGGAGGGTGGTCTGGTACTACCCTGTTTGCCCCCTAGGTGCATACACCACTGACAGTTATCTTATTGATTTTCTTATTGGGATTAATGTAAAGTGTGTAAGGTAGTTTTTTTTAGGTTAGACTAGTAGCCATTGAACATGTTGTCTGCAAGAAGGCATTTTGTGCACTTCATGGCATCTCGTGCAAAAGAGTTGAACTACTAGGAAACCACATATAGTATATAGCACTAAAGAGCAATGATAAAAACACAAAAATCTACCAAAAAAAATCCATGATGATCTGGTGAACAGAATGGACCAACATATTCGGTCATTCCTTAGGAGAAAATCTCAATATTCTCAGAATGATAACGTGACAAAATACTACCTTTCGTCTGACCTATCAATTGCCGAGATGCATGCTCTGTATCTAGAAAAATATGAACCAAAGCAGTATTTGTTACTACAAGATGGAAAACCTATTAAATCAAAGTTATCCTACCACTTTTATAATAGTGAATTTAACAAGAACTTTAGACTTTCATTCGCTCATCCTAGAAGTGATACATGCACTACTTGTGACACTATTCAAAATAAAATTAAGTTATTGACTAATGTAAAGGAGATAGCAGAGTTGAGGATAGAAAAAGAGCTTCATCTTAGGAGAGCACAGGTTTTATATGGAGATCTTTGAGATAAATCAAAATTAGCAAAAGAACATGCTGATGTGGAAACCATCACATTTGATTTTCAACAGAATCCACCACTACCTGTGGTACCATCTGGCGATTTATTTTATATGCACAAGATGTGGGTCTACTCTTTTTGTATTCATGAAGCCAGTAGCTCTAAAAGCTATTTTTTCCTTTATGACGAAACTGTTGGCCATAAAGGACAGCATGAAGTTATTAGTATGTTACATTATTATTTTGAAATTATTTTGGACAAATGTGTCTTCCAGGTATTCTAGTTTAGTGATAACTGTACTGCCCAAAACAAAAATAATCTGATAATATAGTTCCTATACACATTGGTCAAGGTGGGGCGATTTGATACGATCACACGTAGATTTGCAGATCCTGGGCATAGTTTCCTCCCATGTTATCGAAGTTTTGGCCTTGTGGAGAAGGAGAAAAGGAAATGAGAACGTGTACATTTATCATCAGAGTTGTGAAACTTGGTAGCAAACACTTAAAAAAAAATTCAAAGTCATTAATACAACTCAGGATATTTTTCTTAATTTTAAGGACCATTTCTCACCTATGTTCAAGAAGATTATCACTAACAAATCTAGAGAAAGGTTCAAAGTTACTAAATATCGGCAGTTTGAATTTTGTAAAGTCCACAAGGCCGAAGTTCACTGTAGTCGAAGTACATCAGGCCTCCTCACATTAGCATTTAATTTGGAACGCTCAGAGAATAATGCCCTTACACTTCCTAATGGAAGACTTTAGGGAGATCCACAGCCAATAGCTTCAGCAAAGCTCAAAGATATTGTACCGTAGCTACAGACTGACCCGTCACCAACAACTGTTTTCAACTTACCCTTTTAACAGAAAAGTCGAAGTCTCGTTCAAGATCAACTATTACGCAACAGAAAGACTTTGGTGTACGTGCTGCAAGAAATCTGTGAAGTGAAAGTCAGCCATCCTCACCCCTTCTCTGAATTAAGACACTCGTCCGACGCGCGCATGCGCGAGAGTGCAGTTCGAAATAACCATATCAGTGGGCCAGACGTCCGTTGCTACCCCCCCACCGCCCGTTGCTATGCGAGTGTCGACTGTGCTGTAAATGTGTAACGCCTTGTGATTGGACGTCTATGACGGCATTATGATGTAACTCTTTCCTTCCTAAATTTCCCCGCTGGGCAGAATCGAATATAAGCTTGTGTCTGAACGTAAACATTACTCTTTGATGCCGATTAGGAATAAGCATAACTTGGGCAGATAGTAGGCCCCTAGGACCGTCTTATAAAATGTAAGCTATAGTTATTGACAGGAATTAATCGCCGACCATGGACATTGCGTATGTTAGGTTGAGGTTCGAATCC
The DNA here is from genome assembly GCA_902141385.1 of Timema californicum. NCBI lineage: Eukaryota > Metazoa > Arthropoda > Insecta > Phasmatodea > Timematidae > Timema > Timema californicum. Next base: position 112,800 of record CABFOW010000195.1, on the reverse strand, counting down.
TGGGGGAATTTTAGTTTGTTTAATGTAAATTAGGGAAAGTAATCTTCGACCATGAACTGTGCATATTACAGGTCATGGTGCGAAGCTTGGAGAAGTTTACCAGATTAAGTGTTAACTAGGGAGATTGTTCTCGAACCATAAAGATGGTAAAATTGAGGTCAGGGTTTAACTCTTGGAGAAATTTGGCAAGTTCGTTTCTTAACAAGAATATTTAACTTTGACTTTAAACATAGTAACACTTAGGTAATGGGTCTAGTCCTGGTGGATTTTAAAGGGAAACTTGACTTTAACCTTTAGCTTTTGGATTCAGGTCGGGGTTCGAATCACGGTCGTAACTAATTAATTTGTCTGTATTATTGTTAAGGGTTAGGGTATTTGTAATGTTTACGGTCTGATGTATTTATCTCATTTAGGTTAGTTTATTAGTTCACGGGTAATGTTAACATGAGATTATTTTTATTGTTTTCAGTCAGATGTTTCCGAAGTTATATTTTATTACTATGAGGTTCAAGACCCATTAAATGTTAGTTTCATGGGGAATATTAACTTGCGGTTTTAAAGACTTGATAGTTTCAAGGGAAGATTTATTATTTGTAAACCTTTATATTTTTTTATGAGAAACAATTTCTCTTTATCATCTTGGATTATTATATCCTATTTATATCTTTATTTATAAAGAGAGTTACTTTATCATTTATACATTAACATTTATATATATCAAAGTTGATATCCAATACTGTACAATTTAACCAACGCTGAGTATTATCAAAATAAATGAGCCCTTGGGCAGTATTTGTAAATCTTTGTTAGTTCTTGTCTGATCTCAGACTACCTTTTGGTTAGGTCCATTAGACTTAGCCTTAGCTTTTCTGGTAAGACAAGAGGCGAAGCAGGATGACATGGCCTCTCTGTGATTCCCCCTTTTTTGTAATTTAAAACCGCGCTCTCTGTGGCGACTAGTTGAACTTAGGTTATAAGACTAAGGGAAGGTAGCCATAGAGGGTTAGGGACGGTTGAATATTCTTAAGTTGGCAAACAAATACCTATTACCAAATGAACTTATATTCTACGGTGCCATCACTTCCTTACAAAATAACTTCACATCCGAAAGTGAGATGAGTGAAGGAAAAACATGTGTGAATTATCTATGGAATGTGATTATATAGAAAGTTTTTCTATACTTTTATTGAAAATGAACTATATTATGCGATTATTGTTTGTTATACATATTCTATAGTCTATATTATAAGCAGAACTAAAATAAAACCTTGTAAATATGTTCAATTTAATAGATCTCAGTGTAAAAAGGATGCAGCTCCAATTTTTTATTATATTTTAACCATAAAATTGGTGATTTTAATAAATGAATATATGGTAAAATGAAACCTCTAAGTGAGTAGAATGTTTTGGGAAAATTTAAAATATTGGTTTACATTTGAATTTTTGGGAAGGTTTTATGTTGTTTCCCACAAGTTAGTAAAAGTGGAACCACCCCGTTTTTGCACGGAGCCCTTCAATTGGGCTAAATCTCGCTTTAATCAAAAATGGTATCCCCCACTATTTGGTTTGGATATCTATATTCCACTTTCACATTATCTTTACTCTATGGGGTTTTACCTTGACTGATTGCACTGTGGTGTAGCTTTTAAGATAGGGTTATAGTGTCATTGGTCAAGCAAGGTAAGACTGCTATCTTTTGGGTCAAACAAAGTGTACAAACTACTATGGCTCTGTGACTAGTCAGATTTCTAGCTTCGAGTTGAGCTTTAAATAGATACTCGAGCTCATGCTTGAAAGATTCTAAACAATTTTAAATTTTTAACTTTTTTTAAAAAATTATATGATCCTTATTTCATTAAAAAAAATTAAGATAATTTTAACACCTATTTGATTTTTACTTACAAAATTAATTTTTAAAATTATATTAATTTTTTAAGCACTGTATCTTAGTACCTGTTTAGGTTGTATGCTTATATACTAATAATGCTGATAGTTTTAGAGATTAGCAAGGCTATATTTATTGGAAGTGTACTCGCATTTGTGGGGCGGTAGAGTGGAGAACCGTTTTAGAAAAAATCCGATTTCAACACACATGACAGAGATTTGAACCTTGATCTCCCTGTCATTGGCAGTGATCATTAAATTGGGTATATATTTAATCAACCCCAAATACTCTTCTTGATACTCAGGGGTTTCATGAAAAACTCATTTGAGATCAACTCAAATAAAAAAAATTGAGCTCCCAGACACCAACAAATTATACACCATAACAGATGCTAAGGATTAGAGTAACGAAGGAGCTAGTAGTAGTTAATACTTATTATTTGGCAAAGACATTTATTAATTAGATGAATAAGCAAGCCTCTTTGTTTCATGAAGTTCAAAAAACTGTTGAATGAAGGTTAGCTTGCAGGAACCTGTAGCCGATACTTGTACTAAAAGAGATTGCATACAAACAACTTAAATAGACTGACATCTATAGGAGGATATTCATTTGGTCATTATTAACATTTCCTCCTCTACCAAGTCGGCACATAACACAACTTTCTCTCTCCTGCTTCTCTTCTTTGATCTCATCTAGAATGAATCGTCTTGTTGAAAATACAATTTCGATTGCTAGTGAGTAGTATTTCTTCTGAAGAAATCTTTTAGTGTATGTGTTCTCTGACCACATGGTCTAAAGGCGCCAATCTCACAATAGACTAAACTGCTAATAATGGGGAGATCATGGTTTGATCCTAGTCAGGTGTACACTAGGTGGTTTCCCCTAAATGGTTTTCCTACTCTCTTTGCATAAATGCAGGCACACTTCCTCTACATTCACCTTCCTCATCCCTATCCGCATTATTATATAAGCGGATAACCCAAATGGGTAGTAAGACATGGTGCTAACAAAAAAATCTTTAAATTATATGTATTTGTATAAGCATAAAATATTTCAATACATAAAAATGGTTCAATTTATAGTTCTTCTTTTTCATATCATCATCATCATCATCATCATCATCATCATCATCACCGTGTCTTACTACCCGTTTGGGCTATACACATTTACACTAATGTGTAATGGTAGGGTGATTATGAGATGAAATTGAGGACCTACAGTTTAACGTGGAATCCGAACCACGGTGGAGGCCTTCCACGGTGGAGGCCTGGCATTCCTCACATTCACAAGATGTCTTGTCAGAGGTGAAGGAAGGGTCTGGCAATCAGATAAATCTGTGCCGGGACAGAGGATTGAACTCTAAACCCCCAGCACAGAAGTCTGACACCTTACCCTTAGACCACCTGGTCACCTTTTTCATATTGATAAATGCTTATCTAATATGTAGTACAAATTTGCCTAAAAGTGTATATTTTATGGATTTAGTATAATATGTGGACACAATAACATTTAAACATCAGACACCTACTTGAAACTATTTTTTTTTTAACCATCCTGGTTAGGGACAAGGATTTAATTTTGGAATATAGAGCTACACAAATATAAACTTAAAATCATGTTAAAATATTGGTTAATAATTTGGTGTTAGTTAAAAAGGTACACACTTTAAGTAAAATAGGATAAAACTTTTTTCTTGATTTAAAAACAGTACCCAACAAACAGTAAAACTAAATGGATCATTAAGAGATTGTTAAAAAGATTTATTGCGACGGTCACTTCAAAAAATGGAAATAAACCTTGAATCTTCTGTAGCACTATTGGAATCTCTTAAAAAATTTGTTTTTGATTTGAGGGATGACATAACATTCAATAAATATAACGATAAAGCTAATGCAATGGGTGCTGTGAATCAGACCGAGTTAGCTCGACGAAGACAGCCACAGAGACTTGTCGCCAATGATGAGTCTGATGTGCTGGATACAGCAGTGCATTTTCCAGACAGCAAGAACTTTCAAATAAATACATACATCATTATTAACCGACTCATGTCTGCTCTTGAGCATCAAATCAAGGCATGTTCAGCAGTTCAGAAGCTGTATGGATCCCTAAATTTACTAAATAAGTTGGACTTGTAATAAATCTGACATTCTTTTATGCAATCCCATTTTAACGATTGATTAAAAGAATATCAAAAGTATATATATTTATTTGGAAGTATTTGCCATGGTCAATAGCACTTTCAAGCTAGTCACTCACGTCTGAGTGTCTTTGGTTCTAGTTTTAAACAATTGTGGGTGGGAAATGTACACATGAAATATTCTACCATAGTCATATTGAGCACCTTAAAAACTCTGCAATTAATGTGGGAAGGTAATGGTGTATATGAATACTATAAATTAATACATTTTTTATTCCTAATTCTAAAATGAATAATTATTTATATCTTGGTACATATATTTGAATCATTTTGCTGTTTCATCTAGGCGACCTGTGCCTCGATCAGCCCACGGAGCAGCGGTTTTTGATGACAAATTGTGGATCTTTGCTGGCTATGATGGGAATGCAAGGCTAAATGATATGTGGACAATTTCTTTGCAGGTACATTGACTCTTTGTCATTGAAATGTATTATTGTGTAGAAATTAAAATAAATTCTATCCTCCCATGTTTAATTTCTGTGCACATATTTATAGATAAACTTTACAAAACTAGTGCTGAGCTAACAAAGCAATATGTTTGTTTGAGTAAGCTTTCAATGGTCGGGCAGCAATATATTTAGTATTTATATGATAGAAAAGTGATACTTTCAGGTTTGAATTGGACTAAAGATTTGATTTGTCACTGTTTCTACCCCCTATCTTAGGAATATCTCATGCATAGTGTCAGTCCTCACTCATCTCTGAGACATGATTCTATGTAGTTAATTAGCCAAATAAATAAATGGTAACATTTATTACATCCTGAATGAAATATAGGCTAAGCATTGAGACATATTTAATATTGGCAAAATAGATTTTATGTCATTGATTAATATTGACCTGAATTTAAAGTATTTTGTGATAATATTTATAAAACTAGTGGTGAAAGGATATCCCTAATTTATTTGAATTAGTTTGTGTGGAATCTTATTTCATTATAATATCAAATTAAATATATTTACTACTTTGAAACATTCGATCAAACTCTTAAGGGTTGGCTTAAAGGTTGTTGTTTATGAATGGCCCAAGATACCAGTGTTTAAATTTTAAAGAGTATACTAGGAATATTTTTGCAACAATTTGATTTTTTATTCTCTCTCTAGGTCAATGAGGATTATATTCCTGAAATTTCACACACCTCATTCTAGGTAAAAAATAAATGGCTGTATCAAATATACATTTTAAATGTCTAGGTTACAATCACTTAGAAAACTGGGTAATTTTTGGGTAAAATAAATCTATATAGTTAAAATAACAAGAAAAATACATTTATTTATATTTTGAACTCTAAAGCTTGACATTAAAATGCTTGTAAATTTATTGTTTTTAAATAATTTTTCAAACTTTCAATCTAGGCGCAGTTAAATATTATTATGATTTGAGTTTGCAATATCATTTTTGAAAATTGTTTGGTAAAACTAATCCCAAATATTGCTAAATAAGTAATTTTCAATAAATTTCTACAAAATCTGGTACATATTACTTAGCCTATGTGGTAATTTTTTTAATGAAGTAGTATATTTGGTTCATAAAATAACTCAAAAAATTTAATTACACTTATTAATATGTGACTTCTTTGTTTAGAATTATCACACTTTAAATTTGTTCTATTGAAATAAGTAGGGGGTGGATATATAGGCACTAGAATTTTAAAAAAAGGCAGGCAAATAGGCACTAAAAATCACAAAAACAGGAACATAAATAGGCATTATAAAGTAAAAAAGGCAATAAATAGGCACTAAAAAAAAGGCACATAAATAGGCATAGTAATGCAAAAAAAGGCACCAAAACTCTCAAAATTTTTATTATTCACTCTTAAAATCCAGCATACACTTTCCATAAACACATATTAATTACTATTAGAGTTAATTATCAAATACTTCTCAAGATTTTCAGGTGTAAATTTTGTTCTGTTGTCTGACAAAATGTTTTTATACTGTGAGAAACTTCTCTCGACTTCACATGAAGTCATTGGGCAAAACTTCAGACAAGCTATTTCAGATGGGCTAAGCTTGACTTCTGGGAGTGATGTAGTTTGTCCTTCTAAGATGTCCGCAATACTTGCCATCACTTTCTACCCAGGGTTTCGCTGCAATACTCTGTTAAATTTGTCAACGATGACTGTGCCAACTGAGCCAGAAGCCTGATTCAGGTTTTCTTCTATTCCCCGCATTATCTTCACAGCTTTCACAAGAGGCAAATACCTCGCCTCTAAAGCTGTGATTGCTCCAGGAAGATTTCCAAAATTGATTTTTAAGTATGCCAGAGCCGCACTGACACTTGAGCAGGAGATGGCAGCATTTGCTTCTGTAATGGCGACAGCTTGTTCCTCGCCAAATTTATGGACTACCTACAAACAAAACGGTTGGTATAGCAATACTCTTCATTCTTTCAATATATTTATTGTGTTCTACAAGTATAACCATAATTTTTTTTTTTTCCCCCAATAATGTGGACGGACAAGTGGAATCAATAAAACTAGTGGTAAATGCTCACTGCAATTTTAATTTGGAAATTCACCTAATGATAGTGTATTGTATAATACCTTTTGAATGTCACTCAGATAATCTGCATAGTACAACGCAGCATGAAGCCATGTACCCCAACGCGTTAACACTGGCTGTGGTGGCAAAGGTGTGTTGTGCAGGGCGCCTTAAATGAGAAGATTCGTGATGCGTAATAGCGTCAACATTTGGAAAACGTGATCTAATATCTTCTGCATCCCTATAAACAGCATGCGCCAGACAAGTCACGTCAATTAACTAGGTGTATAATACTTTTAAGCTCCCAGCTGCTTTCAACATGTAGGCCGCACTGTCTGTCAGCAACATCAAAAACCTTTCGTCGTTGTTTTCTGATGGCCACAGGACACCTAATATAAACAAATTAACTTATTTATAATTATAATTTTTATTTGGTTGCCTCAAGCATCTTTGAAACAACCAAGTGAGGTTTCCCAGGACCCGTAGAGTCTAGTTTTCCAACAACAACATTTGGAACATATCTGCCACAGCGGTCAGTGGTTTCATCAACAGTAGCCCACATGTATGATTCTCCAATATCTTCTCGGATTTTCTCAACTTTCTTAAACGAATTAAAAAGAATATTTACTGTAAATAGTTTAAATCATTACAATTAAGTTAATATTTTTTAATGTCAGAAAGAAAAAACTGCTATTGTAAAAACTTACGGATAAATATGTTGAATGCAAGTAGTGTTTCCTCAGAGTTGATTCGTCTGGTATCTTCATGTTGGTATATTTGTTGAGAAAAGCATTGAAATCTGGATTCTCCAGCTTCTTCCAAGGAATATTTGCAGCTACCATCGCAGAGCATAAGTCTGCAGAAAATTGCTCTTGGGTTTTATCGGTATCGTTAACTTTAGTAAAAAATGGTTGAGATCCTGTTTTCTTTCCGGAATTCTTCATATGAATTGCAGTATTTTTGTGTTGTTCTAGGTGATACTTCTTCTCGAATTTTACCTAAATATTAAAAATGGAAATTTTCACCCAGCAATATATGTGGATTCTACAAATTAACAAAGCATCTCTTGTGAATGTGAGGAATGCCAGGTCTCCACCGTGGTTCGGATTCCACGTTAAACTGTAGGTCCTTCATTTCATCTCACAATCACCCTACATTAGCGTAAGTGCGTATAACCCGAACGGGTAGTAAGACGCGGTGCTAATAATAATAATAATAACAAAGCATCACCTAACAAGAGAACTAAGATTGTTTTTTTTTCCGGTCGTAATGTTACGCTTTGGTAAATATTTCCACTTTGTCGTTGAAATCCTTCAATAAGAAATTAAACCTAGTTTGAACAATAGCAAATAATCTTGATTTACTTGGTTGACAAAAAATTATTTTGCCACCCATTGTGAAATTCCTATCTCCACCAATCCACTGTTTGAATAAAACACTTTTACACAATTTCTCTTTAGGCATTTTCTACGAGTCCAATACAAAGAAATATTAATGAACAGTTATGCACATCTAATAACAGCGTAATATATACAACCACTGAATGAACTGACACTGTTGTGCACTAGAAGAAAATCTTTGTTGCCGGACTGACCAGTCTGAACCTATCCACTGGACACATGGGTTTTTCCTACCTATCACAAGTATCCATGTGGAGTAACCTAAGGAGGGAGGAGGGGGGTTGGGGGGCAGCGGCAAGTATTTAGAAAGAAAAAAGGAGGGTGGGAGGAAGAGAAAGATAGAAAAAGGCACTTTAAGGCTCCCATTTGTAAAATAGGCACTAAACAGTGAAATAGGCATTTATAGGCAATATAAAAGTTATCTCATCTTCGCAATCATCGAAAATAAACTTATACCTCAAAAGCCTACTTTTCAAACCATAGGAATAAAACAGGCATTTAGGGCAAAATCTGCCCCCTAGAAATAAGAATACAATAATTTATTAAATGCTTATACATTTTTGGTGAAATTTTGTTAGTTAAAAAAATTATTTCAATATATCTTCTTTTAATGTATCAATTTCTATTAAAATTTTTCATTAGATCATGTCAAGTTTTCTAAACTTTGGACAGCCAAATCAAAAAAATATATGTACATACAAGTAACATAATACTGGGTTATACTTTTATCTAAATTTACCCACCACTGATAAAGGAATTATTAAACTTTTAAACAATATTTTTAATTAGGAGTACATTAAAATGTTTATAAAAAGGCTAACTTTTATCTCTATTTTATCTTATCTAAATCTAACTAACGTAACCAAGACAATGTGTAATATTTTATGTATAAAAATTCTTATTCAAAGTATTGAGTTTTGTGAATATTTAAAAAATAATTTTAATGTATGAATCAGAAAGCAATTTGCACAGTACTCACTACTTGATTGCTATTCTTTTTGGAGATGAAATGCTTTTCTGATTGTTCCCCTAAAGTAAGTAAAACCTTTAAAAATACTAATATTTTAATTTCTTTTGATTCTAATTAGCTAAGATTATTATGTTTAATACATAAAATATTGTTTTTATTTAGAAACTATTATGATTATTAAATATTGACAGTTTTCAATCCTATATTTGTTCAGATAATTGAATGTACAACATTAATAAACATTTAAAACTATACAACACTTAATATTTAGATATTATAGAAACCTGCTATTAACATTATTGAAATTGGTTATTTGTAGGAATACTGTTTTCATAAAAAATGTATCAATAGTGTAACAAAATTAGTGTCTAACAGTAGGACTGGTGCGCTTCACGTTGTTTACCCTAACTGCGCTCCCTGTTCTCTCTCTCTCCCTCCTTTTTTTATCAGGTATGCAGTGGCAGTCTCGCTTGGCTGGGTGATTAGAGGGGACGGGTGAGGAAAAGGCTTAAGTCTGGATGAGTTTGGGTTCATTCATTTTATTCTAGAAATGGAGGATTCCAGGCTCTTAACCTTGACATTAAATATACACAGTCGGCGATAGCCACGGGGCCCTTAGTCTGAGTTGTGGATAGTGGAGTGAGTGGACCGGCGTGTCCAGGAGTGGGCTAGAAGGCCCGAGCAGGTTGACGTGTGAGTGCGAGTGATTCGGCGAGTCTGGCGTTCGTGTAACGTGGAGTATCGTGATGTGTCGTGTGCGGGACATGTGGTGGCATGTGTGGACTACACGAGTGATGTAGACATTTAATGTTATTGTGGACTACACTTTTGATGAACTTTTTGTGACATTTTAAATATTTGAATAGTAACTATTATAACTGTTATAACATGTTTTACAGTCAATAATTTGCCTATTTAATTTAATTACATTATACGTGTTCTTATACTCTTATTAACTTATAGACTTAGTTATTATTACTATTTTTATTTAATTTAGTGACTTGTTTAGTTGTTATTAATTTAGCTGTATATTTATTGTTTTAGATCTTATAATCCAAACCTTGAAATTTCACGTTCATTTATTCTTTTTTAATCAGCATCATCCAGTATCCTTAAAAGAACTCGCGGCTTACACAGTGACGTGTGAATGGCCCTCAACCCTCCCAGGTCTTGTGCACCCTACGTTACAATATTTTAACAATAACATTAAAACTTTTTAATTACACCTTCTATACCTTTTTATAGTCCTGTCTTACATAAACATTAATGCACATATTTTGATAAACATCTTTTAAATTATTGTATATAAACTCTTGAAGTTATACAATTTAAGAGAGTTATTTTAAACTCGTTTAAAAGTTGAAATAGTACTATACCCTATTTTCCTTTTCAATAACAATAGTTAGATCAAACATTGAAAGGAGTATAAAAGGGCACACAATTTTTGTGTTTTAATTGTGATAAGTGTGTAGAACTTGCTGCAGAATAGTAGTAGACTGATGGATATGATAGATGTGTTTATATTAAGGTGGTATGAGAGTGGGGTAGAATAAGGGAATGGGATAGAGGAGAGAAGTAAATGTGACTTAACAATGGAAGAAATGTTTGCATAAGAGAAAGGTGAGGAAGGAAATTGAATTAATTGAATACACATGGCAAATTTAAACATTAAATTGTTTTCTCTTAATTATTCATGTAATATTGCAGATAAAATGAATCAAGACTTTTAAGGTGAAAATAATTTTAGTTGTATTGTTTAAAGTGTAAATTTTGATTTGTATTCATAATATTATAAATAATCATGACATAATATCTATACACCAATTCAATCTGACAACTCATTGAGAGTAGCTTCTCAAGATTAATAGTGATACTCTGGTTTAGGGCTAGAGGTGCATAAATCTTAAAGGTGGGATAACTAGTGAAAAATTGAATTTGCTACAAATTATATTGAGTCTCAATAGAAAAATTGTAAGAGATATAATATTGACTATACCCTAATATCTTGAAGCATTCACGTCAATTTTATCTCATCTTGGAGTTTCTTTTGAACTTAATGTAGCATAGTATATATATTTCTTTTTTTTAACTATTGAGTAGAAGCTTTGTGGTGACTTAAGGCTATTTTCATAGTCAGATTTAGCACACATCAAGTGAAGCACTATACTAAATACAAAACTACACCTACCCAGACCAGAAAAGAATGGGCCAATTTGATAAACTGGCCTATTCCATTCAATTTTAGGTAGGTGTTGGCTTGTATTTAGTATATTATTATTATTATTATTTTTATTATCATTATCACTGTGTCTTACTACCTGTTCGGGTTATACGCACTTACGCTAATGTGTAATGGTAGGGTGATTGTGAGGTGAAATGGAGGACCTACAGTTTAACGTGTAATCCGAACCACAATGGAGGCCTGGCATTCCCCTATTTAGTATAGTTCTGCACTTGAGGCATACTAAGTTTGACCATGAAACTGGCCCAAATATATTCTCATTGGTGAGTTATATTGGCCTCACATGATCTCATTGTTAAACATTCCTGAAATTTGTGAGCCCAGTGTTAACATATTCGTTTATTTATTCATACCAAAAAATAACATACACTTTTTATAAATACAGTATGTTTCTAATAATATTAATATATAATAATAATAATAATTATTAATGAAACAAATATATTGTTCATCCGGTGTCACACAATGTGGCTCATAAAGAGACAACAACAAGAACAACCGTGCAAGCGACAAACCAGGAATGGGCAATAGCAAGGAAGGAGAAAATGTCTTTTCTAAATGGAAATTTTTGTCACAGTTTTTATATAAATATATATTATTTTATCTAATGATATTAGGATTTTGTTTTAAATAATAAATTAGTGATATATTTGCTCCTAAATATCTCTGGCATAGCATGCATACTAATTACTAAGCCAGAATATGTTTGAAATAAAAGTTTCTTAGAGTTGTATTTTTTAACTCCTGTATATAGGTACCATATTTAAAATAATATCACTATATTTTTTAATAATTCCTTTATAAACAATGTTAAAATAGTTTCCTATATAATTTTATTAATATTTCCTTATATTAAAAATAAACCATACTTCCTTATATTAAAAATAAACCATACAATTTGACAAAACTGGTAGCTTATTGTTAACATTTTCACAATTTGCCACTGCTTATCCTGATGCTACAGCCATTTACTTTATATCAAAGCATTTTGGTGTGCTTGCGTGGTTTGTAAGCTAAAACATTTAAACATTTATTTTTATATGCCTCTGAGTGAAAATTCCATTATAAACATGTGTGCACTTTTTAAAACTTATTATCAACTATATGATTCAACAAGCATTTGATATCACTAGGAAGATAATCAATGCTTAACTATTCCATGTGCTAAGGTAAAATATTTTTACACTGGTAAGTACAACTTATAATAAAAAAAAATTTATACACAATAATGTTTTTAAGGTTTATTGATATATAATCTTGGCACATTTATTAGGAATATTTATGTTTAAAATCATATGCATACAACTTTTCCTCATATTGTTTTGGTCTGCTGAGTCCAATTTATCATCAGGAAAATATCTTAAAATCATCTCTATAAATCATACATCTTGCTAAAAATTTTCCACTTAAACTTAAAAATTAGAATAATTTTTTTCTTATGTTTATACAATTTTTTTTTTCAAAACTTATTTATTATTTGGAAGCTTAGAAAGGAAAGCATTTAATTTGTCAACTTAATATTTTATTCAAAAAATACTCAGGAAAATGCTAAAAAGAAACTGTGATGAATTTTCAGGGTGATACACGAACATGGGAGGAAGTGACTCAAGTTGGTGACCGACCACCCACATGCTGCAACTTTCCAGTTGCTGTTGCTCGTGGCTCTATGTACGTTTTCAGCGGACAAAGTGGTGCTAAGATAACAAACAGTCTCTTCCAGTTTAATTTCCAAGAAAAATGGTATGCTCAGTATAATGTATCTCTACCCTGAATTTGGTTGGAAGAACAGTAGAGAAAATTCAAACATATTAGTGTGCGGCCAACATTGGTAATATTTCATCATATTATTTCTGTTATTTTATAGGTATTAATAATATCTATCAAAAGTGACAGCTGGATATAGTATAACATGATGTATGAATATATTAAAATGGTTTTAGTAACTTTAGTAACTAGCTTCTACTGTTCTTCCTATCAAAATCATACTATTAAATTAAATAAGTAAGCATATTTCTAAAGTTATAAACTTGATATTGGAAAGAATGACCATACAATTAATGTGCTTGACTTTGATAAAGTCGTACTTGTGGATTCAATCCTCACATACTGCACTCAGGATTGCTTAGCCACATATTCGTTCTACATCTTTCATCCTCTTTTATATTTATTTATCAATAATTTTGTATTCAAATTATTAATACATCATACTTATTGCTTTGAATTAATATCAGCCTTGTAATTACGCTTGTAAATGTACTTAGTAGGATAAAGGCACAACAGATATTGGTCAAATAAATATTTATTAATTATTTATGATGAAGTATTAGAACTTCATTAACTTGGTTTAAATTTACCACAATATATTTTACACATAACATTTCTTTTGTTATCTACAATTATTTTATTTTATTTTATTAACGATTAAAATTACTGCCAATATTTACTCCAGTTTAAAAATAAATTGAATTTGTTTATACTTAAGTAATGAACACATTTTTGCGTATAAGCCGAATGGATAGTAAGACGTGGTGCTAATGATGATGATGAGGAGGAGGAGGAGGATGACGATGACGACGACGACAACGACGATTAAAAAAAGCATTTTAATCTAGATATGTTTTTCTTTTCACTCAATTTTATTATAATGCTCGCGTCACTTGGCACAGCTTCTTAGTTTTAGTTAAAACTTGTCCTTCACTTGACTTCTCCTTTATAGGTAATAAGATAGAGTGAAAAAAATCTTAGCCCCTCCCCCTTTCCCTTGGCTCATTTTCCACCCTCACCCCATACTTTTCTCATTTTCAAAACTTCTCAACTATGAAAACCCTATTTCCATGTGTAAAATGTTGAAAACTAGAATCCAAAAAGCTTCCAGGTATTAGTCATTATATTTATATTCCTAGACTATTCTTATGAATATTTCTTCCTTTTTGATTGGAGACACAATTTTCCACTAAACCTTGGACTTTTTTTTTCTTAGATAAATGATAAAGGAAGGGATGGGCATTGTTTTGTAAGTAGGAAGGGGGATAAGTGGATGAAGGTTGGAGGTGGCGTTTACAATAATTTCAAGTTATTATTTCACTATTGGGAATGTTTGCTCTTTTTTTTATTATTGTAATATACATCTCATCAATACCATCTACATACTTACTTACACTATTGGGGTAGGGGTGAAGAAAGTAGAATTTGGAGAACATGTACTTACATTTTGTGCTTTTATGGTTCCCTGTGATGCCTCACAAGTTCAGATTTAAACTCGAGTACAACCTGCATTTATTGTATAATGTCATATGTCATAACTTTCTCCACGATTCAGATAAAAGTTAACACTTATAATTAATATTCATGACATATTTATTCTTGTTTTGGTCGACCTTGGCCGTTTTGGGGTTAAGTGCTAAGTTCAGAACTTGATGATAATGGGTTCAAACCCAGCCAGGTCGACTGATCTTTCTTGATCAATAAAAATCTGTAACACACTTTCTTTTAGAGGGGAAGTAAGCTGTCAGTACTTTGTTGATTGTGGCATGTAAAAAACCGTAGAAGGTATGTGAAAATATCTTTCTCGGCAAAATTGATAGGCGTTTTCGCTCTAGATCATACACATTCTTGTATTCTTATATATTTAGTCGGTTTGGAAAGTGCGCGTTAAATACATCAAAATAAATATATACAGTGTTGGAAAAAAGTTTAAGACCACCCTTACAATACTAAAAATACCAACTAATTTGTTAACTGGTCTTAAACTTTTTTCTTTATTAACTCTCTCTTAATTTTATGATGATATACATTAAAAATGAAAGATTTTGGTGATAATAAAATTACTGTAGCTCAAAAGGTTCAGAAGTTAAGAATGTAACCTCAGCCCCTCCTTCCCTGACTTACTTATCTTCTTCACAACACCTTATGCGAATGGGTGCTATTTTAGAGATACTAATAACTTCTCCAGATGATTCAGAGTGTAGTTAGTTTATTTTCACATGAATTTAAATTTACAGTTGAGCCAGTTTTGTCAAACGTGTAAACATTGTACATAACATACATTATATAGACAGTATGCCCATATATTCATACATTTTGATCAGATCGTCCAAAACACGTCTACTCCATTAGACATCCAAGCGTTGGAGTGCTTCTACAAGACTAGCGTCTTGCTGAGCTGAGGACTGTGTACCCTGTAGTTTCTTACTCTCGAACCCAGATCACTACTTGATTTATTTCCATTGACCAATGGGGTTATTTTCTACGAGAGCGAAAACTAAAAAACAGACGCGGCTTTACTCTGCACCTGCTATTAATTACAGCGTAATACAACCCGGAAATAAACCATGCTTCTGACACGTGCAGCTAAACGAAAGAAAAAAGGAAACATATCTGTTAGTTTAGAAAAGATGAGTTTAATTTAAATTAACTGAAAAGAAGAAATATGAAAATATTTACTCTAAAATATGATCTCAAATTTTAATAAAGACAGGAAAATCAATATCATTACAAGAATTATATTAATATCAAGGCGCACAACCAAACACAATTAAAAAATGCACAATTTTTTAAAAAGAAAAAATTATAGTTCAAAAATGGGTGGACTTAAAGTTATGGTTTTAGGTCTACAAAACGTTTTGACACAAAGTTAAAAATTAAAAACCTAATTTTTTTTAAATCAAGATAAAATATAATGACTTTTTAATATTTATTTTAGCTACATTTAAAACTACTTCTTTTTACTTAGTCTTAGCACTATGTTTTTTCTTATCTCTATGGAAGTGGGTTGGCACACCTATTTCATCAGTCCCTGCCAATCAGCTGATTTTAATGTGATCATTTTGAGGTTATTGTATACATTTTGTGTTTGTCAGTCAAGATGGGGGGG
>CABFOW010000195.1:77817-96735 GCA_902141385.1 Timema californicum | reverse complement strand
GTGTTTGTCAGTCAAGATGGGGGGAGGGGGGGGGGGAATCAGTATCAGACCTAATTAAGTGGCAAATTATTGGTTTAATGAAGGCTGGAAAGTCACAAAGACGAATTGTTGATATTCTTGGAGTGTATAAAATGTGTGTGTAACAAAGAATCAAGCGATATACTGAGTTTGGAACCATCATCGACCGGCCTTGGGCAGGCTGTACTAGGGAAACATCTCTTAGACAAGACCGTAGGTTGCTGCAGCTTTGTAAAACAGATAGAAATGCTCGCTGCAGTGATCTTCTCAGGGAACTGAAGTCTTCCTGTGATAATATTAACATAACAGAGCGAACTGTGTGCAACCGTTTAAATGAAGTAGACCTAGGTTCCTATTTTGCATTCTGCAAACCTCTGTTAAATGAGAAGCACAAAAAAGACCTAAGGTGTGGCAGAAGGGAGCGCAAATGTTTTTACAGTATTTATAGAATTTACATATTTTGGTCAAAATAAATCAAAATATCTCCAGTAGCAACATAGAGTTTAGTTTTATGCCCATGCTAATATCAACAGATCTTGAATATCTGTCAAGGGTGTCCTGGAATTTTGTCAAAAATTTTTCTCTTTATTTAAAAAGTTTTGACAAAATTCCAGTACACCCTTGACATATATTCAAAATCTGTTGATATTAGCATGTGCAGAAAACTAAACTCTTATGTTGCTACTGGAGAAATATTGATTTATTTTGTCCAAAAAAATGTAATGGTATAAAAACTGTAAAATTACTCAAGCTCCCTTCTGCTGCACCTTAAGGTTTGCAAATAAAGTTTAGGTTGGCTTAAATAAGCTCGCAAGCGAGGAATTTTATCAGATTTTTCAGATCCTGATCTAGGGTTGCATCACCTCAGAGGGTACTAAAGACTGTAAGGTTGTGAATGGTGCTATGAACAGTTAAAAATATTGTGAAACTATTTAGGAAACTATGATTCCTTCAATACATAGGCTTCTTGAGGAAAATTACATTTACCAGCACGACAACGCCCCATGCCACCGGTCCAAGGCAACAAGGACATGGTTTGATACTCAGGACATTGAACTTTTTCCCTGGCCAATACTTAGTCCAGACCTCAACCCAATTGAAAATTTATGGAACACCATGGCATATCGATTGTTAAAGCAGAAGCCCAAAAACAAATCAGAACTGAGACTGGCAGTTCAAAAAAAGTAACGCATGAAGAATGTAGTAAGCCGACCCACTCCATGCCTGACAGGATCAAAGCATGCTACAGAGCTAGAGGGGGTCCTTTTGATTACAAAACATGGGAATGTAAACTTTTTTTTAAATTTTCTGAGTCCTATCGATTACTAAACCATTATAATACAGCCCAAACCATTTTGTCGTAATATTGTGAATAAAGAAAAATATTGAAATATTGAAAAATTGTGTTTTTAATGGGGGGGTCTTAAACTTTTTACCAACACTGTATACTCTTGTTTTGACCATTAAATTATAAATGTACCAATTTTTTTGTTGTTGTTGTAAAGAACATAATAAATTTTTGGATCATCATATTGGATAGTCATTTATTTGAGCATATTGGATAGTCATTTATTTGAGTGGGAGAGCGTCCTTATCTTTGTTAGACATATGTATAATTTTAACTGAAGACATTTAATAAAAATAATACAATTAGTGGAAAGTGTTTAAAAATTCACAAGTTTTTTTTTTACTGTATCACATATTTATATTGTATACAGCATCGTTTAGTGAAAAATGCATTTAAATTTAGCGTTAGATATACTTAACATAAAAACCATTTAAAGGCAATGTGTTAAACTATTTTAATTTGGGCATTATTTTCAAACATGGCATAATTTCTGTGGCTTAATTTTTGTCCGAATAAAACCATCTCTGGACTCTATACCAACTACTGAAGAATAAACCTCCGTTATTAACTTTAAATACCTCTCTATAGCATGTGTGTGACAAGGAAAACTTGTAAACTCCACCTTTGGTATAGTTCTCTCATTCATTAAGGATTTAAGATCATCGTCTGTCAAGCTAGCTAAATACAGAGGAGACATAAAATCACACTTGTCCCAGTAAATCAGATCAATATAATCTTTGATCTTGAAGTTCAATTTAGGAATAACAATCTGTCTTATGTCCACTGTTTGTTTTCTTCTAGCCTTAATAATGCATCTCAATCCAAGCTCTTTTTACATATTGTCGATTTTCAGTTACCTTAGACAAAATAATGTTCTTTGGATGGCTAAAGTAATCATTACATTGTATTACGGGGTCCACAACTGTTTTAAACTCATTATTCAGGTAATGTGATAGTTGTACTGTTTTAAAAATGTGCCAGCTACCATATTTACAAGAAGAATGCACATTTATTTCAAACTACATTGTCACATACACTCTAAGTATAAATGCGACAATTTTTTTTTAAATTTAAAAGAAGGATTATCACTTCCTACATATAAAGCTGCAGCACACGATTTGCTGTTGATAGTCACCTAGAATGGACCAGTTTCCCTGGACGACGATTAGCTAAATTTATAGCACACATACTACATAAAATAGCTTTACACATTTCATATAAATAAGCTTGATCATTACTTAGATCACTCAATTTGAACTATGGTAATTGACAGTTTATTTTAACCAAATTTCACAATTGGAAGTGTAACTGGCAAATTAACCACTGCAATAGAAGCTTTAGTACTAGGTACTTGATAGCCCCATTTTTGTTCCATTATTCACAGTAGTGCCATCAGAACCAATAGCCATCATTTCATTTAATTTTAAGCTGCTTTCAAAAGAAAAATCCAAAATGCTTCTTGCAATAGATTTTCCTGATCCACAAGCTGGTGTAATGTGGTCTAAATAGAAATAACCTGGTTCGATTTCTCTAACTCTTTTTGTATCAATTACTTTTGAGCAATCCTTTGTTGTTATCACTCCAACATCTTGCAAAACAGCTTAAGCAATTGCTGCACGCTGCAGCTGATCTATCCGGTACACCATATTTATCACACACTCTTGCTAGTGTTGGAAGCTGCAATCTCATTTGAAGACATCTTTCACCAACTTTGGAAGTGGAAGGTTGTGTAATACACACAGCTTCCTCATGCGAAAATGATTCCGATTCTGGTGTAGAAGACTTAGTATTTTGATTTCTTTTTTGTCAAAATTTATTTGTGTAAAATTGTAAACGCTAGATTTAACAAATTTCTTGGCTTGCTTAGATTTTTTTCTTCATTTCTTTTTAGCCTATTTATTTCAATAAAGTCAATTTTTCCCAAAGTCATTTTTCTGGACGATTCTGATCTCAAAGAAACGACTGCTCTCTGATAGGTACATTCCTATTTTTTTTCACCAATACAGTGTGAAAATGATACACATTTACAAGCAGAGAAGGTATAGTGTTTTCTTGCTATAAATCTATAAATATCAACTCTGATGCCGTAGTTAGTATTTCGTTTGGCTTTAGGATATCTTACGAGGCTCAGGTACATATTATGGTAGCTGCGAAGCAGTTGCACTATACGATCGTGTAATACAGTAGGAATTGAAGTGGTTTTACAAATTTCTTTAATGTTTTTCAATATCGATTTAGATATTTCACAAAAAGTAGACTCTTTTCCAGGCAACTTAAATTTCAAGTCATACCGCATAAACAAATAACTTCCCAAAACATTTTCTGTTGTTGGTAAAAGGAGTTTACTAAATTCCCTAGGACTGCCAAAAATTGGACACTGTAGGCCTACTTTACTTCTGGTCATATTTAAGCTCGTCACACTCATTTGGTAAATGAAATCACACAGTTCAGATCACTTTGAGAATGTTTTAATTAAATTGTGTATGTATTCACTGACACATAAGAAGCACAAGTTTTATGATTTTTTTTTCTTAAAAAACACAGAAACCATGTATAAATAGCAATATTTGTTTGCGCACAATGGTGGCTGCAAAGCAAATATCTACTGTCTCAACACTGCTGCGTGCTCTTGGCCTCCCTGTTGCTGCTTAATTTGTTTATCGTGGCAAAAGTGTTGGGGCTAAAGGCAAAGTCAGAGCAGAGACTACAGTGATGAGAGGCACCTGACAGCTTACTCATTGCTCATGCTCATCAATCATGCGAGTATGTTGACTAATATTTTGGTATCTTATTTCAATCGTCATAAACAAGTTCCAAGAGAATTTCCTAGCAAAATGATTCGCCTCTGTCATTGAATAGAAATATTACACTAGCGAGAAATGGTATTATGTGATTACACTATTTGGCTTTATAATGTAAATATAAAACACCTGGTAGAGGGCAGAACATATTTTTCAATTTTAATTAAATTTGTTACTCTCGTTTAATACAATAAATGGCAACTTTTGGTAGGTATTGTAATATGAAATAATTAATTTAATCTTTTCGGCCCACCCTAATGTAGTTGTTCTGGTTTTCTTGTGCAATAAGGTAATAAATTTACTTTGTAAATTTATTTTTATAGGATTATTCTTTACCTTGTTTCATCTATAAACAATAATACACACTTTTAGGTGAACATTCTTAAAAATCTAATCTTTTTTTAAAAGTTTGCATATTGAATGTTGTCCCAGGTGCGACTCGGTTACTAAAGTTAACAAACTACCATTATAACTATTATTCTTCTGAATTAATCTCAAAAGTATTTAATCCAAGTATTTAAATTATTTGAGAATCTAGCGCTATAAAATGGACCCTCAAAAGACATTAAGAGCCAGTTTCATAGTCAAATTTAGTACGCCTCAAGTGTGGCGCTACACTAAATACAAGACGACACCTACCTAAACTCGAATGGAATGGGCCGTTCTCTCATAGGAAACTGGCCCATTCCATTCTGGTTTAGGTAGGTGTCGTCATGAACTTAGTGTAGCGCCGCACGTGAGGCGTACTAAATTTGACTATGAAACTGACCCTAAGCCACAGTGTTACTTATGTTCTACTTATACAACACTTTATTTTCTGAGGGATTTAAAACTCATCCATATGAATCTTAATAAGCATTTTAAATATTTTAATTCAATTAATTCCTTTTACTATAACATTTTAATATGGTAATTCGACTTTTTCTTTTTTTTAAGTTGGACTAGAATTTCGACAGAGCACATCCTAAGAAGAGCCCCTCCACCTCCAGCTCGCCGTTATGGCCATACCATGGTAGCATTTGATCGGTATCTTTATGTATTTGGGGGAGCAGCTGACAGCACTTTACCCAATGATCTACATTGCTTCGACCTTGAGACACAAAATTGGTCAGTTTTAAAACCCTCTTTTGACTCACAAGTCCCCTCTGGCAGATTATTTCATGCAGCTGCTGTCATAGGTGATGCTATGTACATCTTTGGAGGCACTGTGGACAACAATGTTCGAAGTGGAGAGATGTACAGATTTCAGGTTAAGAAACACATCTTGATTACTTTTATTATAATATTGTATTAGTATTTGGTTAATATGTAGTTTCTTGATCTCTAGCATGTTAATTTGATTTGATTCAGTAAGTTGTAGTTGTGTTTATAGTAATACAATCTAACATATTCCTCTGTTGGTGTTGGTCTACAAAACGAACAAGAGAGACAGAGGATGTGTACAGGAAGGAAAAGTGAAATGCAAAAATTATAGTAAAAAAAAAGAGAAAATCATGAATGGAAATGAACAAACACCTGCAATGAGTAGCTTAGGGTTTTCATGTGGCATGTCGAACTGATGTTGGTTTTTTGCAAACTACTTAAAATAAATTGTTTTCCCCACCTATATCCATGCAAATGTGTGTGCATTTTACTAAACAATTAACTCATACATACATTACTATGTTGATTATAATATAATAATTTGTTTATAGCCATAGCTTTACGTTCATTATCATTTATAATCAAATCACCAAACACCATGTAGGCCCAAACCAAAATAATAACTGAAACTCAACACCAATGGTTAACAATTGGTAGACATACTTTTTATGTATGTTTCAAACAGCATTATTTTGCTTTTCCAAGAGGACACTAGTTCACATTTGTGACAGTTATCAATATAGATATTAATGAATGCTAAGTTAAGCAGAGCTATATTTATATGTAGTGCTTCATTTAGTGGCGGCTTTTTGCTATGAGCAGCTTATACTAATTTAAATTAAAAATAGATTGTTTAAAGGTTGAGGAAAGTTGCCAAGTAAGTGCACTGGTATTTGCTTGAAAATATTTAAAAATAACTTAATAAACAAGAGAATTATTATTTTATTGGTTGTATTTCAACTGCACCTTTTGAACACCCTGATTACATATCAAAAAACTTACAAATTAACCTAATATTAAAAAAAACTCAACATTCAGTCCCTCATCCAACAATTTACCAATAATAAACCTTCAGCCATGCCGGGAATGTATTCTGGGACTCCAAGCTCATTTGGCACAGGCACTACCGACTGTGGTAAGGTGTTTGACTCATTCCAGTGAATTCATTAAGGATTTAATCTCAACCTGATTACTAACAGTGTCAAAGTATAAATAGAGTTGAATGTATTAAATTGATTGACCACCACTGGGGATAGCTTGTTTCTTTACTCTTCACACAAAATATATTTAACAATATTTAACATTATCTCAGCAATCTTAACAAAATCCAACCTATGAACTATATATATACACACACACACACACACACACAAATTTTTTTTCCAGATGACTGTAAAATTGACTAAATGTCGTACATTTAGCCAATGTTATCGATTTTTATGTGAATAGGATAAACTGTCATATTTCTTGAGTGTTCACTGTCACAACTGTTTAAGAGCCTTGCAGTGTGTCTATCGAGCTATACATTCTGCAACTTAAATACACCATCACTCATAAATGGAAGATGCTATTGGCCTGTAATTTTTTCAAAAATAAATTGGAAGAATTTTATTATTTCTTTCCCATAATATACCCATGTAATATCTAAAAAAAAAGTTTCTAACACTACAACATTTTCATGATTTACTTTAGATATTTCAAGCAGTGTAATAAGTTTTAGTATTTTTTTAACCTCGTTTATAAGATATTCATCACAAACATTGCAGTCATTGGTCATAACTATTACTTCAGTCATCCTAAAATAATAGGCTTTGGCACATAATTGGAATTAGACTTTTGATGTGATATATTTGTAAACTTGTGAAACTGAGACACAATGTTAATTTTCATATTTGTCAAAAATAATTATTTTAAAAGTATTTTTGGTGACTTTTATTACTTTCACTAGACACATCAGTGATTTGAGGTGCAACATGGAATTTCACCAGGCTATTAACAGTATATATATATATAAATTTTTATTAAAATCATGTGGCGTATCATAAATGTTATTTTATAACTGATGAAAAGTATTCTATGTATAATATTTTCACAAACAATTTAGATAAAGTCTTTTAAAAAAAATAAGACCTTTGGCTACTAACATAATTTTGTATTTAGGTACAATAATATAGCACGATGAATTCATAGATACACTAGAGTCTCGGAAACTCGACATAATGTGGACTGAGATGGTGTTGGGTTATTGAAATGTCGAGTTTTACGAATCTCTTCAGGTGTCATGTCTACTAAACAAGGATGAATCACAGTACAGGTTCGAATTTAATAGGTACATTTGTACTGTAGTGTAGTATTGTATGGTACAGTAACAGTAATATACACACAGTACAATATTTTACATGTTAATATATGTACTGCCACCTATAATGGACGATTATTAGCTAGATTTATAGCATGCATACTACATTAAATAGCTTTACACATTTCATATAAATAAGCTTGATCATTAATTAAATCACTCATTTTGAGCTCTGGTAATTGACAGTTGACTTTTATCAAACTTCACAATTGGAAGCTGCTCACAATTTTCTAGTAACTTTCTAATTGTTCCAGAATACTCACAAGGTCCAGTAGTGGCTCCATCGAGATATTGAAACAAGTGTATCAGGGGAAGTTCATTTGCATGTAACTGGCATATTAACCACTGCAATAGACGCTTTAGTTTTAGGTACCTTATAGCCTCAAATTTGTTCCTAGTTTTCACAGCTGTGCCATCAGAACCAATAGCCCTCAGTTTATTTAAGTTCAAGCTGATTTCAAAACAAAAATCCAAATTGCTTCTTGCAATAGATTTTCCCGATCCAGAAGCTGGTGTAATGTGATCTAAATAGAAATAACCTGGTTATTCAATAAGAAAGATATGTTCTTCTACAACAGTTCTTTGATTGTATTGCACTTCTTTCTTTTCTTAACTTAAAGTTTTATCTTTTCTACAGTCAAGAAAAGATATCTTTTATTAATTTAAATCAAGTCCCAATTCTTCACTTAGAATACAGCATGTTTTTTGACGAATTTTCTTAACTCTATTTGATCAATTACTTTTGAGAAATCCTTTGTTGTTATCACTCCATCATCTTGCAACTCAGCTTAAGCAATAGCTGCAGCTGATCTATCCGGTACACCATATTTATCACACACTCTTGCTAGTGTTGGAAGCTGCAATCTCATTTTAAGACATCTTTCACCAACTTTAGAAGTGGAAGGTTGTGTAATACACACAGCTTCCTCATGCGAAACTTATTCCGATTCTGGTGTAGAAGACTTAATATTTTGATTTCTTTTTTGTCAAAATTTATTTGTGTAAAATTGTAAACGCTATATTTAACAAATTTCTTGTCCTGTTCAGATTTTCTTTCTTCATTTCTTTTTGGCCTATTTATTTCAATAAAGTCAATTTTTCCCAAAGCCATTTTTCTGGAATATTTTGATCTCAAAGAAATGACTGCTCTCTGATAGGTACTTTCCTATTTTTTTTCACCAATACAGTGTGAAAATGATACACATTTACAAGCAGCGATGTCAAAGATTTTGCTTACTATGGATCTAAAAGTATCAACTCTGATGTCATAGTTAGTATTTCGTTTGGCTTTAGGATATCTTACAAGTTGCAGGTACTTATTATGGTAGCCGTGAAGCAGTTGCAGTATACGATTGTGTGATACAGTAGGAATTGAAGCTGTTTTACAAATTTCTTTAATGTTTTTCAATACTGATTTAGATATTTCACAAAAAGTAGACTCTTTTCCGGACAACTTAAATTTCAAGTCATACTGCATAAACAAATAACATCTCAAATATTTTCTGTTGTTGGTAAAAGGAGTTTACTAAATTCCCTAGGACTGCCAAAAATTGGACACTAGGCCTACTTTGCTTCTAGTCATATTTAAGCTCGTCACACTCATTTGGTAAATGAAGTCACACAGTTCAGATCACTTTGAGAATGTTTTAATTAAATTGTGTATGTATTCACTGACACATAAGAAGCACAAGTTTTATGATTTTTTTCTTAAAAAAAACACAGAAACCATTTATAAATAGCAATATTTGTTTGCGCACAATGGTGGCTGCAAAGCAACTAGCTACTGTCTCAACACTGCTACGTGCTCCCTGGCCTCCCTGTTGCTGCTTAATTTGTTTATCGTAGCAAAAGGGTTGGGAGCAAAGTCAAAGAGGAGACTAGAGTGATAAAAGGCAATTGACAGCTTGCTCATTGCTCATGCTCATCAATCATGCGAGTATGTTGACTAATATTTTGGTATCTTATTCCAATCGTCATAAACAAGATCCAAGAATATTGCCTAGCAAAATGATATACCTCTCTTATTGAATAGAACTATTACACTTGCGGGAAATTGGATTATGTAATTACACTATTTGGCTTTGTATTGTAAATATACATAAATTCAGTACAGTACTGTACATATACGATTGTATTGATTTGAATAACACTTTACTGTAATGGAAAACTAACATTTACAGCGTTTGTAAAAACACCACAGCACGACTTCCACTTGAGTTACACAAACAAACTGAGAGGTTATACAGTTGAATGACCTTGGATTGTGATGACAAGTGCCAACAACTGTGTGCACCTGTACGTGTCGAGTTACACGGAATGTCGAGTTATCAAGTGTTGAGTTTCTGAGACTACTGTATAACGATATTCATTCTTAAGTTACAAAATGACAACTCCACTGCGGATAAAAAGGACCATGCTAGCAGTGAAACCATTTATTTATAAAAGGGATGGTAAGTTTCCATAAGAGCCTATACTGCAATTTTAAAGTAGAATGGCTTATATTTTGGAATTCAATGGTCGACGTTCTATTTTCAATATACCATATAGAATTCTAAGAATGTCATTTTGGAAATATACACAATTTGTAAATGTGTGGATGTTTTTAAATAACTTAAGGTTGACACCAAAAAAGTAATTAGCTAAAAGAGCATTTATACATTTATATTAACCAATGTCATCAATAAGTACACATCATAGAATGGTACCAAAACTAAAACTTTGTGGTAAACCATAAGAGGCTGAAAGAAATAGTTGGAGGAGAATGTGTATATTTTGATAGTGAGGTTTTTTTTAATAGTTGCTAAACTGTTTTACATAGGATTTAGATAGGCCAAAATTACCAAGATTTTAGTGATAAATACTTAGGTGGCATAAGTCACCAGCTTTGCTTTGGTCATAATAAATCACAACCAGAGCTTGAGAAGTGATTTAAGGTGCAACATGGAATTTCACCAGGCTATTAACAATATATATATATATATATATATATATAGATTTTTGTTAAAATCATGTGGTGTATCATAAATGTTATTTTTTAAGTGATGAAAAGTTTCTATGTATATTATTTTCACAAACAATTTAGAGAAAGTCTTTTTTTTTAAATAAGACCTTTGGCTACCAACATAGTTTTGTATTTAGGTACAACAATATCTGACACCTTAATTCAATTGGTAGTGTTGCTGTTTACTGAGCTAAGTGTCCCGGGTTTGATTCCTGGCATGGTCGAAAATTTATCATTGTTGAAATAAGGGCTTACCCCTTCACAGTGATTAAATAATGGCTGCGGACTGGATGTTGTGCCTGTCCTTGTCTTAAGTTATATTATAAGCCATATGAAGCTACAACAGACCTAGCAAGCCAGTGATGGAAAATATATGGCTTGAATAAAAACTGGTCCAAGCCATAGACTGGAAACAGTAATGGATGTAAAGGTACAACAATACATTTTTTATTTGCTAAGTTAAATGTTTTACTTGACAGGCTAGGTAAGAAAATCTATACTAACAAAAGACTGAAAATGTTAGTAGGAGAGACAGCTTAGGTATAGCAATAATATAAGTATGCATTGGTTTCAATAATAAAACAAGGGTTTAGTATTAATTTGGAGATATAGGCTAAATTAAACTAATTCCTGAATTTATACGCTATTAACAATCAATAATAATCTTACCATTAATGTTAAGGTTAGCTGGAGAGATTCTGCTCATTTTGGATTAATTTACAAAATATCTTTTTGTTTTTATTTGAGGTTATTTTATATTGAGCTTGTACAAACAGCTCAATCAATAAACACCCACTAAATTTGGTTGTAAAAATCAATTCTAATTCAAGTGTGAGAACTTGCCTTTCCTTCTTATTAAATACTATGTATGAATTGAAATCATTTTTCTCCAGAGATTCTTCAATTCTTTTACATAATTTATATGTATTTCACTATAGTTAAATCCATTAATAAATACATTTTGGTTCATAATTAAAGACTAGTGGTATGCTAATGTTGATTTTTTAATCTCTTTTTTCCCTCAAAAACGGCCCAAAATTCACCACTATAACTCAAAGAAAGTTTTGAGATATCAAATCTCCTCTAAAATATTTCCCAAAACATTCAAATAACTATTATTACTTGCGCAATTTAGGTCATTCGGAACGCCTTACAATCTTGTCAACCAAAACCAAGATTCTTCTAGCATCACATTTGAATTTAATTACATATTTTAATTTTAATTAAGTACAGTAGCAAACTGTTAGCATACAATTTTATATTATTATTTGATTTTAAATAAAGGTAACAATTTTAAAACACACCCTTAATACAAACATTCTGAAATTAAATTTTAAAACATTATACATGTTTCAGTTTTCATGTTATCCCAAATGCACTCTTATTGAAGATTTTGGCAAGATTCTTAGAAATAGGCTTTTCTGTGATGTCGAATTTGTGGTGGGAAGTGAAGAGGTAACTATACCTGCACACATTGCAATGGTTGCAGCACGATCCCAGTGGCTGCGCAACAAGATTAGAAAAGCCCGGTCAATTAGGGAAAGACATTTGGAAAAGGTTAGTTTTTTTAACATTCCAACATTTTATTTCATAATTTGATTTTATATCTTCACTTGTTTTAAAACTAAATTTTTATTTTAACTGACGATAGACTGGGATATTTTTAATTAAAAAATAGTGAATAATGCAAAATGTCATACTACAATCATATTTCTTTGTACAATCTAATTTTTTGCAACAGAAGTTTTATGATTACAAGTGTATTATATTTAAATATAATGGTATATATTATTTGGCTCTTTTAATGACAATGACACATTTTATTACTTATTCATAGGTATTTGGGACAACGGAGGTATTGGAAAAGAATCTACCTATACTAAGGGTAGACTTGTCTGATTCAGTTCCTGAGGCTTTTCAAATGGTACTAAACTTTGTGTACACTGATCACATAGACCCTACAGAGAAAAGTGAGTCAGAAGCAAAACTAAAAAAGTATACACATAATTCTTCTGATTAATGTGATTTGATACATAGTTTAGTATATTCAAATATGGCATAATTTCTACTAAAAATATTTTTTTTTAGCTAAAAGGTAGAAATATCTGAATAAAAAAAATGCAAAATATCTTTGAAACTAAACAGAAATTATACTCGTATAGCCAACCTCAGTGGTATTTGAGTAAAGTTCTCGCTTTAGTACCCCATTTTTTGTGATTTCAAACCCAGCCGGTGTTGACAGATTTTCTTCAGCGGTAAAAAGCCATAGCACAACTTTCTTCAGATGGGAAGTAAAGCCATCATTCAGTGGCATGTAAACGAATCCTGGAAGTTATGTGAAAATACCTTTCCGGGCAACATTACCAAATTAGTATGCCCTTTCACTCTTGTTCATTGAAATTCTCATATGTTGATATACTCAGTTGATTCAGAAAGTGCACGTTAAATACATCATCTAAATAAACTATACTTGTAGATAGGCATTCATCATGCTTTTTCTGATTGATTTTTACCTGCGATGAGTATATCATCCAAAGTAATTATGATTTTTACCTGCAATGAGTCTATCATCCAAAGTAATTATTACCCATGAAATGCTTTAAAATAGCTCCTCCATTAACATTTGAAAATTTCCCAGGGCCTTGTTCCCAAAGAACAAACAATTTACTTTGAAAAGACCACAGTGAATATTTATTGTCAGAACTTAAACTGCCAAGCACCACCTTCACTTTGGTATGTTTGGTCCAAGTCCAAATTGGAGAATATTGAGTTTTGAGCTAGACTCACATATGTTTTGTTGATGGCTGGCAGTGAGTATTTATTTGGATGCAGTGATGTGTTAACTGTTGCCTTAGTAATCACCATACTTATCTCAATTTTTGCTGTTGTTAAGTAAAGACTATGGAACATTACATTTCTTTGGGATTTATGATTAGTGCATACTTATGTATATAATTTCCAGGTTTAATGATTTAGAGATGTTTCTTAAAATTAATATATACTTGAATTTTTCTTACATTACAATTGTAAGTTTTTTTTTTTGTGGCTATTTTGAAGTGAAGTGATTTCTTCAATAACTGTGTGTGCTATATCTTTGCCTCTCCATTTGATGTTTTCACAACTAAGAATTTCAATTTTTCAGAATTTAATAACGTCGAGTGTGTTGTAGTCAGGATGTATCTGGAGTTAGTAGATTTATTTAAGTAAAACTAATAATCCTTCCTGCAAAAGTAATGAGCCTAACAAATCTATTAAACAATTATTTCAGTTGAGCAACCAGTATGCATCCGCATTGTTCTTCTCATAATGGATGTGTATCGACTGGCAGAACAGGTAATTTTTCTGTAAAATTAAATTTATGACCAAAATAGTTTTATTTTATTTAAATCTAAAAACAAAATTCAATAATTTATTCAGGTAAATTAGTGCATCTGTAGCATGTCATTGATGTTCCCTAATCATCTTCTCTTTCACTCATTCTCTTTGATGTTGCTTCCTATTATAATAGTTCTAGTTCATTTATTTAAACTAGACCTTATTCAATTCACTTAGATAAGTAGATAAGGTATCTAATATAGTAAATAAAATCAGACACTAAAATTCATTAACGAGCTAAGTTTACCAGGATGACAGCTCGAAATGTTACTAGAAGTAATCGGTAATATATTAACGTGATAGTTAACCACAGTAATTTAGGCCAATATTATTGATATATTTATTTGAGGTCGAACACAAGTTTATTTATAGTTTTATGCCACTTAAAAAATATTCACACCACTTTCACAAAAACTTATAACGAACATAGCTTCAAAATGTCGATGTATGAATCTAAACCATATGATTGAACATAACGGTAAACAAGTTTTTTACAATGATGCAGACACGCAGTTGATGAAAATATTTTAATCAGTTAAATATTTCAAAATACGATAAAATAATCATAAAATCATTTATTGTGTGTAAAAAAAATGACAAGAATTTTCTCTTTTCCAAGTAAATACGATGCCTGTATTAAAAGGTATTGATGTGTGCACTATATTACATAAAATCAATAACGTTCCAAAATGAAGCATAAGTACTTTTAATTATGTTTAATATATTGTTTCGAGTTGGATAAAAAGAAATTATTTAAAAAAAATGAAATAGTATGATGTTATTTTTAATGTAATATATAACAGGTAATTAAAGATCTTTACATTTATAACAAAACTATGATCTTTTACAAGTGTCGCATCCCAAAACCTAAACATATGATTTGTTAACTGTCATCCAGGTAAAAACCTATCGTGAATGGAATATACCAGAGTTAACATTGATGTTGTTTACTTTTTCTAGAATCAATTGTATTTTTCCAGAATGGCAAAGTGTGTGTGCATGTACATGAAAAACTATTTAAATATAGTGGATACAGTTTAAAAAATGTTATTTATGTAAACTACATAGAGGGCCCAGCTTCAAAAAATTAGAAAGCGACGTCACTACCTAAAGAGGCCTGTTATCACCCCTGTTTCCATCACTCTCTAGAATTCAAGGGAAACTTATAAATGGATGTTGTATCAACCTTATCATTCTTGAATTCAGGGTAGAAGGATTGATACAGGCAGGGCTAAGAGTGGTAGAACACCCCAAAAAAATAGAGGAAAGAGATTATAATGGCAATAAAAGACAACTTTTTCATGTTTTACTTTAAATATTTCAGAAGGTAACCTAAGTTTGTTTTTAGTATTGTATAAAAGATATTCCTTTCAGACTTTGCAGACGTTGTTCATAACTATTATAACAGCCACCATAAAATTACTAGCTTTTCCACACAATTGTAACTAGACTTATGATGTGATACATTTGAAACCTCATGAAACTTTGACACAATGCATATTTAAGATTTTGAAGAAAAAAAAAGGATTTAAAAACATCTATGGTGGTTTAAATTGATTTCACAAGATGCATAAATGTATCTTCATTAATATTCCATGCTTATTTCATAGAAATAACGACGTTCAAATTTAAGATACAAAATAGCAATTCCACTTGTTAGAAAAAAGACAGCGCTAACGGAGAAACCAATGGTTTGGAAAGAGATGGTAATAGTCCATAAGAGCCTGTACTGCAATTTGAGAGTGGAACGGCCTTTAGATAATGCACTGTGCAAAATCTTTATAAAAAAAAACTTCATATAAGCAAGAAGAAGAAACAAGACCTATTCTCTGTGCCGAAAGAAAGTTATTTCAGAAATATACCATGCTTGGTATAGTTCCATCCCAGATTGCAAAATAAATTAAAGGGCCCAGAACCAGGGATTCTAGGTTCTGAAAGTGAAGATGCTTGGATAAATTTAGACTTTAAACTCTATTGTTTATGGATTTTCAATGTAAATTTTTTAATCTATTCAAGTTTTAATTGCCAGTCAAATTCATTTTCTTTCCTATTTTGACATTTAAAATAGTAGGCATTATGTCATGTACCATGACAGAGTGTTTTCTAAATTGATTAATTATTATAGTATTATTTATTTTTCTAATTGAATGACTGTCAAAATGCCTTTTTATTTTTGAAATTCAACAAACAGATTTTATGTAATGAACATGAGAAAAATTCTGGTTCTTTTTTTGGTTCTCTAATTGTACTCCAATTTAAATGCCATTTATTTGACATTTGAATAAGTCAACATTAAAATGTATTTTTAAGAGGATATAATTTGTTCAAATCAGTAATAAATCTTGAGTTTTGATTCAAGACCTTTAAAAACAAATGTATTTGAATGATTATTAAAAAAAAAAAGTTTAACCAGTAGTTATCATGATTCTAAAATAATGACTGTCACTCAATCAACCTTCTATAACACATATTTTTAATCAAGAAAATCTCACTAAGTCAACCTTTAGTAATACATCTTTTTCTCAGTGAAAAATCACTAAGTCAAGTGAAAGTAATTAATTAATTTAATTTAATAAACTCCATAAATTATGAAAAAAATTGTTAACACTTAATGTTTTATGTTCCTAATATTATGAAAAAAAAAATGTTTAAGTTGGATTTATAATTTTCGGAAAAAAAAGTAATTAAAAGTATCATTCACTCATAAACTAAAAATTGCATTTCTCACAAATTAAGAATTTTGACTTAATGAGTTTCTCCAGCAAGCCCACGATATGTTGATTCGTTGAGATTTATAAATTCTGAACATCTAAATGGTGAGGAATAGAATATATATTTACATAGAAATCCCAGCTCTGGTATTACAGTAAAACTATTAAAAATGTCGTTTTGAGAGTAGCTCCTGACTATACTATGCACTTTTATCAAATGATGAATATATGAATAGAAACTATACCTTTATTTTCACGCATTTATCTAAACTCTAGAATCGTTGGTACTCGAACTTGTTGAATGGCATACCACCCAAACAATTTCCGTATTTTGAAGTGCCACCAAGATTATGCTGAATATTTGATATTTAGGTACATTTTAATGGCGCCCAGCAATATAATGACACAACACTATTTATAGATTAACAGTTTTTATTTATCATTATTTAACATTTCTACTCAATCAATACGAATAATGGGTTACAGGTATCAAAGAAATATAAAAAACACTTATATTTACCCCTCCAAAAACTGTTTAAATCTTTTTTCCTTTTGTTTTGACTGGGTCGTAATATAATTATGGTATTTGATGAGACATTATCTTTTTACAACTTGAATTTGCTTGTTTTCTTTGGCTTCTCACGGCGTACTAGCTGGAAGAAGTGTAGGTACCATGGTTTGGGAATCGCTGCTCTTTATAGTTTAGCCGTATATTTAGCACATCCTCTTACTAAGATAATTGTTTAATTCCTGTTGGGAGACTAATATTTATCATGTTTTGATTAATTTACAGCCTCGACATAGAACGCGCATGAATAACTTTCCAGTTGATTTTAAAAATCTAGATAATCATTATATTATATAATTAGTCACAATTTTTTCTAAACAACATAGCAATATGCAATAGGCATAAAATAATTATGTTTTCATTAAACACAGATTTAAAACTGTTTCAATTTACTGGGAAAATAAAGCAGTTTTCTAAGTAGTTTATATTATAAACTAGCAATCCCACACGACGTTGCTCGTGATTCTTCAAAAATTTGTTAAAAATAGGCTAACTAAGAAGCTAATTAATTATAAATTTAAAAATTTCAGATCCCTTCGTGCCTTAGATTTGGCTGGGCATCGCCCACAAACACACATAGGCAAACACTTCCTTTTATTATTATATATAGGAACAAAGCTTATTCAATACATCCTTTATTCAAACACTTTGTGAGCTTAAAACTTCAGGTAGAGGCGGCCGACCGGTCTCTGCTTTGTTTGTCATTCAGAATACAGAAAACCACTTGACCAAAAGAGTGACACGCCAGGGTAGGGAAAGTAATAAAGTGGTGGGGGTATTTCTTCTCCTCAAGCAGGTACTCAGTTCAAGAAGGAAGATAAGACCCAAAAAGGGAATTTTTTCCTTCTATTCTGCCGCACCTTAATTGCTATGACTTGACACAATGTACAGATTGTGTTCTCCATACATTGAGGATTGTTATTTTTCAATTTACACAGTTATTTTTACTTTTATTTTTAACATTTAAAAGACATATGTGGTTATTTTCAAGTACAAATATCCCACTTATGTTTTCTTAAGACCATGTTTGATATTTTTGTTGTTAAATATAACAAAACCAAAAACATCATCAACTGTTTCTCACTTATGGCTGGGTCAATTTAGTAAAATGCCTCCACCTTCCTCTATCCTTCTCTATTCTTCCTCCTTTAATTTTTCCATTCGGCTTCTCTCACTTGAACACTTTCTCTTATTTACTCTTCCCATCTATTTCTTGGCCTTCCTTGTGGTCTTTTACCTACATACTTTATTTCCAACATTTTCTTTGGCATACTCCCCTTTTCCTTCCTCATTACATGCTCATACAATTTCAGTCTTGCTTCCTCTACTATCTCATGTACTCCTTGTAGCCCCACTGCAGGTCTCCTACACACCTATAGAACAATTCTATTTGCTGTCATTTTCTCATTACATTTGATCTATTTCCACCTTTCTCCTCAATCATGCCTCCAAGATATTTTACTTTCTTACATTTCTCAGCTCTACTCCATCTAATCTTAAAGCTTTACTAGCTAGACCTTGCCCGTTTCATTGTCATTACCATCACTTTACATTTAGCATGCTAAATTTCACTCCACACTCTTTCGCTTCCTCA
>CABFOW010000195.1:49899-77766 GCA_902141385.1 Timema californicum | reverse complement strand
CCCCATACAATCAAGACATCAGAAAACATCATGGCTCTCATTATTTCCTCCTTCCTACCACTCTCCGTCTTAACACAAGTCTTGTTATCCTCATACATTCTTTTCACTCTTATTACAATTCCTCTTTCCAC
The DNA here is from genome assembly GCA_902141385.1 of Timema californicum. NCBI lineage: Eukaryota > Metazoa > Arthropoda > Insecta > Phasmatodea > Timematidae > Timema > Timema californicum. Next base: position 77,635 of record CABFOW010000195.1, on the reverse strand, counting down.
TCCGGCCTACTCTGTCACTTTCCAAACTTTATTTCTATTTACGTAATCATATGCCTTCTCCACATCCATAAATACCATTATCAAGTATTTACCTATTCACACCGTCTTTCTATCAGCTGTCGTATGGCAAAGATTGTCTATTGTAGACCTCTGTTCCCTTAATCTGTGTTTTTCCTCTCTCCACCTTCCTTTCTTTCATTTTATTTCTTACTCTATTTTTCATAATTTTCTCAAATATTGTTGTACAGTGGCACATCAGTGTTATCCTCCGATCGTTTGTACACACCTTCCTGTCTCCTTTCTTGAAAATAGGTATTATAACTCCCTTTTTCCAGTCTTCCGGTACCTTGTGTTCCTTCCAAACCACTCTCAGCATCCTGTATAACCATTTAATACCTACTTCACCTACTACTATTATCATTTCCACAGTAATTTCATCCACATCCGCTGTTTTTCCTTATTCCGTCCTCTTTAATGCGTCCTCCACTTCTTTCTATGTGGGAACTCTTTCCTCCTCTTCTAGGTTGAACATTTTCTCAAGATATATGATCTATAGTTCCTTTTCTTCCTCTCCTGTCTTCACGGTTCTTCCTTCTTCATCTCTGATTCTAACTTTTTGTCTATTCTCTCGCCTTCTGTTTCTTTCTTGGCTATATAACACCTTCTTACTTCCTTTGATGTCCCGTTAAAGCATTTCTATCCATTTTTGCATCCAATCTTTTCTGGATTCTCGTACAACTCACTCTGCTCTTTTCTTATTCTCCCTATATTCTTCCTCAGTTTCCTCATTTCTATTCTCAAAACTCCTTCTGAATGCTTTCTTCTCATCCACTGCTTTCTTCACCCTGTCATTACACCAGGGCGTCTCCTTCCACTTCCTCTTATTATTTGTCATCCCACATACCTCATCTGCAGCTCCCACTAGACAGTTCTTAAACCTTTCCCATCCAACCTCTACATTTTATCTCATCCTTGTTTTTAAATAAAATTTGTAATCTAAAACCACATAGGTCACCATATCCTCCATTTATAGTGCTGAAAATTGTTATAAAACTATAGTGACATTTAAAACAAGATATATATTCAAAATGTCATACTTTCATTGTTTCCATGCATTGTAATATTTTTATGTTAGAAATATATTTGTATTTTCATTCTATGTCATTTTCCACTCCTAGCATTCACCTAACATTGTACCTTATATTAACAGTTTCACATGCTGCGACTAGAAGAACTGTGTATGCAGTACTTGGAAGTAGCTATCAGCCACTGTAATGTGCTGGAAGCTCTTCATAATGCTTCAAAACTTCAACTTTTTTGCATCAAGGAGTATTGTTTAAAATATATCGTCAATGAATCTAATTTCAATCAAATAGTGATGAGCAAGGAATTTGAGACACTGGAGCAACCACTCATGGTAGAAATCATTCGACGCAGACAGATGCCTCATGTCCGTTCACAGTTTGAGCCCAGGTTTGAAGATTCAGGTTAGCTGTTTGGCTAATTTTAACAAAATCATATATAAAATTCATATAGGGTGTCTCCCTTTAAATTGATATTAAAATAAAACATCATATTAGTCAGCTAAAATATCTTAGTTAAAAAATCAATCTAAATGTTTAAGTGATGTACATATGACGGTTATGTTAAAAGGAAGATTTAAGGGTTGGTTTCTATGCCAACTTGTACATGTAAATCAGACTTGTGAACTTTGGCTTTATGTGGTAATGCAAAAATCACTTAGCTATCTTGGCTCATTTTATGTCTATTATTATTATTATTATTCACACATTATTCACTAATTATTTAATTTACTTTCACTTTCAAATGTAATAAGATATACATTATAATTCATAGGTATTACAGCAATCACAATAATTTTAACCTTGACAATAGCCTGATAAAAGGTAAAAATAAAATAATTTTTTTTTGATGGGGATGTCTCAAAATCAATGATTCATGATTGACCACCGTGAATCTCACAATTATTATTGTGTTGGCCTAAGTGCTTTTAGTTTATCAACATACACTTAAATATTTACAATCTTAGAAATAAAACTTTTTAACCTTTTACAACTCTTTTCGATAACATATTTTTAATAGAGTTGGATCTAATCTTACATTTCTTGAATTCATATCTTTATTTTTTCCAAATCTCAAATCTTTAAAGATGTAAAGCTATTCTTGGTGGTTTAAATATATATATATATGCTAATTTCCCAACTAGCCTAGTACAAACTATATAATTTATTTTAATATTTGCTTAAAATAATGTCATTATTTGAAGTCGAGGTATTTCCAATAATATACCCATCAGAGATACTTTTTTGAGATTTTTACGAATCAAAAATCTCTCAAATATCATATGAATTTAGCAGTTCGAGTGTCCCACCTTTATTGATTAGCTTAATTTTTACTAAAAAAAAACTTTTTGTAAAGTAATTATTCTACTGATTACTGTGTATTATAATAAAAGTTTTTCAATTACTAATGATTATGTATACAGTAATGTAAAGTTTTTGCCTTGTTATTATAGTTAATTTTTCCATTAAATAAGTTTTTAAATATTTGCAGCTATTAAAATTTATACCATGAATGTTTTATATAAGAGTATTTAATAATTGCTAGGATATTTTATCCAATTATTAAATTTAAGTTAAGAAGAATTATTCCAAAATAACTTTACCTTGAAATAGAAAAAAATATAATGAAATAAACCAACACGAAGTAAAAGTAAAAAGGCACATAGCTAAATGGGGGAAATAATTCTTGGAAATTTAGCACAAAATAGTAACATATCTTTTTAGAATCGTATTTAATTCAATTGAATTACTTGCAATATTTTAGGTTATTTAGGTTAAATTATTTTTAACAAGAGGTACCTAAAGACCAAAAATAGTAATGAGTAGCTTTAATCTTACTGTGAAACCTAGTGACATTTTAGCTAAAGAGGTTAAAATAGAGTAAGATGTCACAATTTTTTTTAATTACTAAACATACTTTGGCCCCATTCACCAGGTGGCCATTATCCTTAAGCATTTGATTATATTTAGTGCTTTTCTTGCTTTCCCTTTCTTTAAAGAAATCTTTGATAATTAAAAAAGTCAATTTACCTTTTCTTGTACTAAAAAAAATATACTTAACTATTAATAGAGAGACCTTTTACTAATCCAACAACCCTATTCTATAACTCATTCAAAAATAATTATATTCTTTATTCCTAAAAAAACCCATGATTAATTAACAAAATTGATTTATAAATTCAACCAGATTAAATTATATGTTATTAATGAAACCTTATTTATTTTATATTTTTGTAGCTTTATATTGTCTGATGGAATAAACACTTCCATAAAAATTAAGTTACATTAAATAATTTATTTTAATTCAAGTCAATTTTCTTCTTAAGACATATTAGTTCATAAGTAAACAAATTAGGGCTGTGCGGGATCCCAAAGTTCAGGAAATTGGTTGCTCCCGAAACTCGGGTGAAAAAAAAATATTTCCCGAGATTTTTTGGGATATCTTAAATTTCATTTGCTTTTATTAATCACCTTAGAACACAACTGAGGCCATTAAATAACATAACCATACTACTTATAATTGAGGAAAATATGCATTCTTGGATAGATTTAAGGCAGGAGAACATAGTTTTTAATGCAAATAAAAATTAGAGTGGCTTTTTAATCCATAAAATACACGTTCACCACATTTAGTTGCCTAAAAACAAGTTCATTACATAGATATTTTTATTTGGAATGGCATCCATTTGATTTTGTATCCTAGATTATAATGGTTTGATAAACTAATATTTTTGGAATTCAGCAGCGCTTTTTTTGAAAACTTTAATAACTATAACATGGAAGGTAACCAGGCACACTGGCTCGATTGATAAATGTTTTGGGTATTTATATGTACAAGTTTGTGCCTCACTTTTATCGATTTAGATTAGTTTGAATATTTTGATGTTTTACTGTGTAGGTATTTATTAAAATTCCCGCCATGAGTTTCTTTGTTTGCGAACCTCTATCTTAAAATCCATTTTAAGAAGTTATTTATACCAAAAATCACAATTTTAATAGTTGCACCAAGCCTAGATTTATTGATTTACATTCCATCAAAAACCTTATTCAACACTACTGGTTATTTAGGTTTTTTTTAAATCGTACAATTTAAAATTGAATTTATATACAAATGTTAGCATGCATATTTTTTTATTTACAAAATTAGATCATTTAAATTTATGGTTCATACCTATAACAGAAACGTAATCAAACTTATTGTCCCTTTTCCTGCCTATTCATACATATTTTTGACATTCTTTTGACATTAACTTAATTGAAACTATCAAATATTTTTATTTTTTAATGGAATGAATGGAAAAGCTAAGTTTGCACTAGAATTATATATCTCAAAAACAAATATAAACCCAAAGCTATTATATTTGGAAGAAGGTATAGGAAAGGTGGATAGAAACATATAAAAGGGGGACGAACACAAAATGGCCTATACAATGAAAAGAAGAACACAGTTCACACTTTATACTGCTGCCAATGGACAAAGAGGTAATGCATGTCTCTTAAAGAAAATTGATAGTCACCGCCCAATCCCCTAAGTTAGAAATTGTAAGATAATCGGTGTCTCCTGTGTGGCAACACTGAACCCTATTAATTTTTGTACAATGATCTTTGCAATATCACATGATCTGTGTGTATCTTGGGCAGAGGCTTATATGGAAGCTTAATAAAAGTTTACTGATAAGACCACTTATGTTGTCTTAGTTTATATTATTATTATTGTTAGCACCGCGTCTTACTACCCGTTCGGGTTATGCACACTTACGCTAATGTGTAATGGTAGGGTGATTGTGAGATGAAATGGAGGACCTACAGTTTAACGTGGAATCAGAACCACGGTGGAGGCCTGGCATTTCCCACATTCACAAGATGTCTTGTCAGAGGTAAAGAAATGGTTTGGTAATCAGATAAATCTATGCCGGGACCGAGTATTGAACCCCGGCCGCCAGCATAGAAGTCTGACACCTTACCCCTAGACCGCCAGGTCACCTACTTAGTTAATATTAATTATTAGTCATTAACACAATACAACAGAAATAACTTTTAAATCTTTTCCCATTCCCCATCCTTGCAGGAAATCGTATTTCCCGCACCACACTTTCCCAAAGTCAAAATATAATTCCTTCACAGGACTAAAACAAACCAATTTATTTGTATTATTAAATTACATATTTTATTTGAGTCTTTTTAACTTTAATAAATGCTCTCAATGGCCTGTTTCTATTCACTTAGTGTTTTCAAAACTGATAAATGAGAATGCAATTGAAAAAACTTGTTTAACTTAGTTTTTGGTGGCATAGTTAGCACACTTAATTGAGTGATTTTAGATTAGAAATTGTTTAGATACAAAACTAAAAATCAAAATGAAATTATAAAATACAAGCAAGTTGTAGCTCACCTTGTAAAAATAATTTCTACTCAAGTATCACTCAGGAGGTAAGTGTCTGGGCTAGCCTTCCTAATTCAAACAATGATTTAGCCTGGTGCTCTTTTTTCAAATAACCTTGGCATAATTTTTATAACCTCAGCCCATAATTATTTTATTTTCATTATTTTGACAAGCCCAGTTGCCTTAAATTGTATTCATTAAACGCATTATCGGAGTGTTAGAATATATTAAAAGGTATATTAATAAATAAACTTAGAATATTATCCTGAACATAAAATAAACTTTGCTATTAGTAATTCGGCTCAAGTGCAGATTTTTTTTTTTTGCTTGCCAGTAGAAACCCGGTATGTATTATTAATTAGTGTATTAGTATTAATATGGTACTGATTTATTATGTATTAAAAGTTGTTTTTTATTAATTTTCCCCTTAGGTACCACTTTAGAACAAGATATGGAATTATTTTTGAATACTAGCGGTAAAGAATTTACCGACATAACACTTATGCTTGATGGAATTCCTGTGCCAGCACACAAAGCTATTCTGGCTGCAAGGTGCACTTACTTTGAGGGGATGTTCAGATCTTTCATGCCAGATGATAATATTGTAAATGTAGGTTTGTTATTTTTTTCCAATTGATTCTCCTCAAAGTAAAATAGTACCATGAGAAGTTGTCTTAAGCATTTACTAAGAATTACCATTAACATGAAAAATATGGATAGTTTACTAGTTGCATATTGGTTTACTTAGTTAAAGATTTTGAGCTCAATTCACTTCATAGGTTTCACTTTTTGACTTGATTGAAAATTAACATAAAATTGTACCATGTGTGGCTAAGTTTGTTAAAACTTTATTCAAAAAAATTGTGTACATTAGGTTTAAGTTTTAACTACCGAAGACTTTTCCCCAGTAAAACCTATGATTTTAAACTTAACATGTTTCTATAATATCGTTGTCAGGCATGTTTTATCACTATTAAATATGTTGTACATAGTCAAATATTCTGAATACCCTTGTTGTGTGTGTGTAATTCATATACAAAAAAAAAAATATCATTCGATTTGGTATATTCTTGGTGACAGTGAGCTTCATTATTTTAAAAGGGAAATTCACTACACTTCTTAGTCAAAAACACAAGGAAAATGAAAAATATAAATTTTAAATTTCAATGGTCAACATGTCATATTCAATAGTTCAGGTACACATACAGAAATACTTGCATAGTTGGTAAAATGTATAAGTATGCTTCTTACTAATTCTACTTTCTTCATCCCTACACCATTTGTTTGGATATACAAACAACCCGAATGGAAAATAAAGCTTGCACAAAAAATACTTATGCCCAAGAGATAAGTTTTCTAGAAAAGCAGAAAAAGTACAATAAGTATACCTACAAGGCAACACAAAAACTATAAAACACTACACAAATCCATTGTTTGGTGGAAGTAGACTGTATATTTTTTTATTTTAACCATGGAATATTTAGATAGCGCGACACACTAGGATTAAAAGAGATGAATTACCAAAGCGAGAATGGCTTGTACGCAACTGAAAATACGTGGAACGTGAGTAAAAACATTCAAATGCGCACAACAGACACCAAACCAAGTTTCTTGGCGCCAAAACAACACAGCATAGTTAAAAATAAAATAAAACAAAATAAAAAATATATACAGGCCCTTACATCATATTTCAATCAGTTTATGGGGAGGGAAGACAATTTCACCATTGGTCTGGTTTTGATGAGTCATGACTCAACTGATTGTATCCCTGCTTCCCTAATTCCTCCAAAATGAGGAGTTGCAGGGGGATTAAAGTGCCAGATGATGTTTTGGCCTACTAAAAACTTCAATGTTGCCAGAATCTGTAAGAAACCTTTGAAGATTGGAAAGCTGTCTATTAGTACCAACAAAATTAGTTCTGCAGTCACTGAACATATCTGAACAATGTCCTCGATGGGCAACAAAACCATGAAAGATAGCAAGAAAGGCTTCAGTAGATAAGCCTGATGCTAGTTCTATATGAATAGCGTTTGTAGAGAAGCAGACAAACAGACAAATATACGCCAAAAAGGTTCTAGGTTTGCGTACTCGAGCCATTGTGATTGTGAATGGACCCCCATAGTTGACACCTGTTTTCAGAAAGGGTTTGGCTTGACAAACACGAGCAGCCGGGAGGCTTCCCATGGCTGGTGTCAATATGGTTGGACGAAAAGTGAAACATTTTAGACATTTGCGTAGCTGCAGTCTGATTATGCAGTGTGCATCAATGATCCAGAACTCACACTTAAGTAAGGATTACAAAGTGTGTGGTCCTGGATGTAAATGATCAAGGTATAGTTGGTCAATTAGAAGTTCCACGAGATGACTACTATTAGGAAGTAGGATACCATCCTATATATTTATTGGCCTGGCACATATTTAATCCTGGCCCTGTTATCCTTCATTTTACTTCTTATATTATACAATATTTCCTTTTTTATTTATCATAATAAAACCCTGGTAATTAACATCGAAGCTATATCCCTCTTTGCTCTGCTCTTCGCTACTGCTCTTCGCTACTGGTCCGCCCCGGGTATTTTATTTCCCCGGTACCCTTCGCCGCCACTTAGCTCCACGAGCGCCTGGGACCGTGTTTTCAGAGCCGTCGTTCTTAGTGGCGGCGACGAGCGTCCCCCTATCCGCCACCTGGGGAAGCGCCCTATTGGATTTAGCTTCCAGCCTACTTCTAGCGATCCACTTTGTGCCATTCTTAACCTATGTTATCTACTAACTATATCTAAGTATTCTAAGTACTACCCCCTATCCCTACTACTCTACTACTGCTAACCTTAAATTATTAGTTCTTCCACATATAAAACCTTACCTATCACCTGTAATCAGGGGTCTACCCGTCATACCGGTCACCTCAGCTAAGTTCCCACTCGACCGGCCTCCGGTACGACTTTCCAGATTTCTCCAGTGATATCTTTCCCAATCCTACCTTCTTACCCTCTTGTGACTTCTCTTGCATCCTCTTCCTTACATCTAACTTAACCTAGCTAAAACTAGAACTTCGTCCTCTATTCTTTTGTATAGTCCTAGGCCCTCCCTACCATTCAGCTGTTACCAACTGACGGAGAGGATCCCTGACGGTCCAGAAGCCCGACCACTCAGACCCTACACTCACTTGTCCCCAAGTGAGGGAGCCCATCGAGTGGAGAGGTAGTTCCAGCCGTTCATCTTCTTATTTCTTCTCCACTCGCATCCTCTATATTCCATCACCAGTAGTTCTCCACCACTGGCATCCTCTATCATCCATCAACGGCCAGGCTCAGGCCCTCTGCTTCTTCCGATCTGCCCATACTTAGCCCCTACCTCCATAGTTCTTCTCTCTCTTTTCACTTCCCGACGTAAGTACCTTCACCTGTTCCTTTGATTGCTCTCTTCCCATTTCCTCCCAATTAGAAATTTCCATCGTCCGTGTTGTCCTATCCTTCATAATCTGTCTTCTCTATTTTCCTCCTCAAGAACATCTTGTATATCTCACACTCCATAGTGTTCGGGTACCTGCATCCTCTATTCCCTTTTGTCTCTTGCTTCTCACCCAACCTTATTGTACACAGTATACACGATTCCTCTTCTTTGCAATCTTTTCTCTCATGTCCTTCCTTTCCGCACTTCCTACATTTCTTCTCTATCTTGCAATGTTTCTTCACATGGCCCAAATCCCCACACTGAAAACACCTGGTCACTTCTAAGTAGTCCTTCAATTTTACCCTTCCAAAATTAATATATAACCCTACATCCAGTAACAAACCCCTTACTCTCGCAGATACTTGCACAACCTGGTTGAACGTCTTCCTCCCTCTTGGTCCCGTTCTGAACGCCAGAGTAAACTCCTCATCAAACTCCTTTCGATTCCATTCATATATCTCAAAATTTTGTTTATACACCGCTTCTAGTAGCTCCTCATCCGACATTCCATCATCTATATCATACATTATCATTAGCGGTCTTATTTTTCTCAGTTGCTCAAACTTTAGATCTTTCTTTTCATCTCTTACCTTCCTTATCTTCTTTAGTTCCTCCTCACAGTTCACTTCTACCACCAAACGCTCCCCTGCTTTCCTCATTGATATTATCCGCACCCCTTTCTTCTTGGGATCTATCCTATCCTTCAGGTACTTCTCCACCTCCTCCACTTTCTTCCCACTAACGGAAGAAATGAACATTTTACTATTTCTTTGACATCCGTCCATTCTGTCCTCATTTTCTCTCACCTCTCCTGGCCTCTCTTGCGCAACCGAAGCTAGTAGCTCCGCATAAGTTGGTTTTTTCCTCCTGCTTACTTTCTGTCTGATCTCCCACGTTCCCTCTCCTCTAGCTCCTCATTTCTTTTCCTTAACCTACTATTCTCTTTCTCTAATTGCTCTATCTGTCCCTCCTTATTTGCTATTTCCTCTAGCATCCGTTGGAACATCCCTAACAGCTCTGTCGTCTCCCTCACTTCAATTCTTCCTCCCGCTTTCCCCATGCAGTTGAGCAGCCTATCTGAAAATTTATCCCATTTCTCTGTAGCACTACTTCTCACTCCTTTCCTCATTTTCTCCTGAGTCACTATTAGAGGTTCCTCATCACTTCCCTCAGTTCCACTGACTCTCTCCACACTCAATTTACCATTTCCCTTTGCTTCGAGGCCCTCTGGCCGAATTTTCCCATTTACACTTCTCTTTATTTTTTCTCGAGCCGCCACTGGATTCTTATCCGCCATTCTTCCTTGATCATATATATACATAATTCCGCTAGTCTGACCTTATTTCCTTAGGAGTTATAGTCACTTAAAGATTTTGTCCTGAAGGTACACAATTTCTCCTACTACATTTTTTTACAGGAAAATCAGCCGGATGTCAGAAGTGACCTCCCATGACCCCAACTTTCACCCTTAATAACTTCCAGAGTTCCCATCTGTTTTTGATCCTTTCTATGACAAAATGCTCCTAATTCTTCACCCCCCACCCCGATGAACCACTTTTATATCCTTCCTCTCCTCATTCTGCACAAGATGTATACAAAGTTTTTCACTTGACGCACTATTTACCACTTTTTCCCGCGTTCAACACGGGGGGCTCCGCGTGCACGCATCCTCACCCTACCATGATTAGCAAGGAAGTAGGATAGGATGTTTTTCTTCAAATGACAGATTGGATAGTTGGGGGCAGCCGCCGACTCTTAAAACACCAGCAATATTGAGAAAGGGATTTAGCCTTTTTATTGAAGATGAACAAGATTGATCCTTGACAATATGAGCAATATCATCAGAAAATTTGATCTGTTGGGTTTGTTTGACCCAAAATAACAGAGCCTTATGTAGTTCATCAACTTGCAAGAGTCCGGTGGGAGCGACACTTTCAGGGCGAGAAGCACATACAAAATGAAAGCAATAAGCTGTTATCTGTCTTATTTTTGATAAAAATGAAAACTTATTTAACAATTCCAGGATGTTGGTGTCAGGGGCAACTGTAGTTAGAGTGAGGGTTTTGCACTCTTCAATAGGTTCAGCTACACTAGGTGATCTTGAGGTTGTGGCCAATTGGTTGAATCCTCACTAAGCCACAAGGTTCCTGTCCGCCAAAGTAGGTGCTTGACAAGCTAAGAGAGAAACAATTTACGAGAGGCACAATCGGCTGGGTTATGCTCTGACAGTATATGGTGCCACCAATCGGGGGAAGTTAAGTCTTGGCTCTTACTCCCATGATTGGCAACAAATGTCTTCCACAGGTGGGACAAAGATTGGATCCAGACCAATGTGATTGTAGTCTGTCCAACCATAGACTTTGTCAATTTTCAAGAACGAGTATGTTTCCATTAGCAAGTGCAACATGTGTGCCAAGAGTAACGCTGCACATAGTTCCAAGCGAGGAGTGAAACTTGTTTTATGGGTGCTACCTTTGATTTAGCGAGTAAGATTCGTACCTTTACTGTGTCAGATGAAATAACCCGGAGGTATACAATAGCTACATATCCACTCTTAGAGCTACCAGAGAAGCCGGGAATATCAAAGCTACAAGCTGAATTTGCAGAGACCAGACATCTGTCGATTGAGATGTTGAAAATAAGTGGAAGCTCAGCGCTGAAATGATTCAACCTTTCAGCTATTTCAGGAAGGGGGTGGGGGAAGGGAGTCCCAGTCAACACCTTTAATCCATAAGAGTTGGATAAGATATTTTGCCAACAAGATGATAGGAGACAGCCAACCTATTGGGTTAATAAAAAAATGATCCGTGAAAAATTTGAGCTCAATTGAATCAAATAATCATTTAATAGTAGAAAAAGTATAATTTATTTGATTATCTTCCAAGTTAATGATTATATTTAAAAAAAGTTAAACAAATGTTGTAGATATAGACAAGAAGCACACATTATTATCTATTACATTTTTTCATACAACCAATGTTTTTTGAAAAATAAACCAAAAACTAATAAATCACTTCTTCTAGTTACAATAATTGATGCTGAGACAAAGTCTTTCTTATAACCAGGAAAGAGTCAGTGGTAATTGTTTACAATTTGAAGAACATGTTGCTTTTGTTCCTCATTTTTCGTAAGCAATGTATTATAATATTCCATTAATCTAACCCCTCTTTCTGCCGCATCATTTACAACTCGCAGTTTACTATTTTCAGCCCTTTAAAGAAACGTTAATTGTTAAGCCATGTTGATGGTTTTATCTCTAGAAATTGATCATCTAGGTTAACTCTTTTGAAAAAATTTATAGTTTCAGCGAAAACGAATTGTTCAATTCTTCTTTTAACAATTTCCGGGATTCTTTCTACTTTTATGTGTACTCGCTTTACTTTTTTTTGTTCATTGATTATGATTCATGATTAAGAGCATCAACCATTCTCTGTTTTGATTCAAATGACAAACTTGAATAAAAAAAAAAGACAATGCGACAGCATCGGGGCTTAAATACCATAAATAATTACTTATTTTTCTTAATGCAACACAAGATATATCACGATTGACAGTTTGGTATTGAGAAAGTTTAGACAGAACCCTGAAATCCAGATAGGGTGCTTTGACAGCAGAAGGCGCACAAAACCAAGTTTCATCTTATATGCTGACAAGAAAAATAAGAAAAATATACATATTGCAGATCACATTTTCTTCTTCCATTGATAGTACCAATTCATTACGAACAGAAAAATTTCCAAGCAATAAATAGCTTTTGCCATCCATCTTACATTATGGATGGCCCCTGGAATGCGAAAATATATTCCATGAGGTGGTGCTTCTCCAAGAAATATCGCTGTTAATTCAAGAAATTTTCTGTAATCCTCTCGAGGTTGTTGTTTATTTAGAGTACTTTTAACAAAATCGAGAATTTGTGATACATCATCCTTTTTTAAATGTTTCCTGACATTTTCCTTTTCAATTCTGAATTGGAAATTATTAACATTAGTTCCAGACCAAGAGTTTTGAAATCTTATATAAAAATAATCACATTTGTACCTGTGGATTTACCCATTCTTTCTTCGACAAAGCTTCTAAGAAAAATCTCATATATATGGTGCTGTCAAGGTAAATACAAAAGATCTCTTTGTAACATATTTTCTATTAAAATGCATGCACATTTCAAATGCCCAATATTTGTTGCTGTCGTAATGAAAACTAACACTTTTACGCAATCTTGAAGACCCCATTCAACAATTGATTCACAAATAACAGATGCTTGTTCTCTTCCGGTCTCAGATTGTAATGCAGGTACTCCAAGGAGTTGCTCAGTATCGCCACTTGAAACGATTACAAAAAGTGTGTCAACAGTCTCTCTACCTGTTAACGTTGGAAGCAGTTTACCATCGCATTGCACGGCAACAGCTTTTAATTCAGTGTCCTTAAATTGCTTTTTAAGTACAGCTGCCCTTTATTTGCATATTCTTTCTCTTGAATTGTGAATAGATGACCTGTTGATGACCAAATCTTGAACATCATGTCCCAATACCTCTGTAACAGCTATTATGATATGAACTGGTTCTGTCACTGACCTTGCATTTATTTAAGGCCGCGGAAATCTTCGAATTCATTATCTCCCCTTCTCCTTTTTGCCACTGGTGATACAAGTTCCATATCTACTGGAGCAGGGTGCTCTCCTTCAGGAATATCATCAGTGGATTTTCCGGCAAATGGTGCTGGATTTAACAATTCTTATAAGCTGTTGTCTGAAGTTGATGACATCAATTCAGCAGTTTATTCTGAAATAAAAAACAAGAAATTTGTTAACATGGATTATTGTTATCCATATCAGAGTGTACAAAAATTGACAAAATCAGTATGAAAAATTATTTAAATCAAGGTTGTCCATATCATAGTACTATATAGTATTACACTTTTAGAGTATTTAAATAAATATTTTATTTAAATTTGAAAAACTTGCATGTTACTTACTTATTTGTTTAATATCACGATTACTATGCTTTTTTTTTTATCATAAAAGTTCTTTCTTCTCATTCTATAGCTCTTCTTTCTCTATTAAGTGTATCATAATCAATTCCATACATGAACTCTAATTGTCCTTTTAACCTTTGATTAATTAAAAATAGCTTATCTTCTTCACTAACTATTATTTCCAAAGTGTTTGCATGTGGTATATAAAAAAAGATCGAGTTTCGATTGAAAAGCTATATATTTTTTCTTATGATATTCCCTTATTCTTCCAGCGTGTTTTTGTAACTGCCTCCATTCTTTGTACAAAGATTTTAATTTTGGAATGCAGTGTTTCACAGCCTTAGTCGGAATTCTTGCTTTTTCCCAGAAAATTATCACTTCCTGCAAAGTCAATCTTGCACTTTCACGTAAGGTTAACTTTACCACACTAAGGTTAAAAATTAGTACACCTAACACTTGTTTATTTGATGGTAATTTGCTTCCAGTTATTTCATTTGAATAATATTCAAGTAAAAATATTTATTCTCGTAAATGAACAGAAGACATTGTGAAATTAAAATTCTCTTTCAACTGTACACATTAAGAAAGAGAACTGCGGTCTTTGAAAATAGCATCTGCTCACATACAGTGTTTTGAGTTTTAACCTTGAACTGTTGGGGCTGCAGACTGCACAGTGGAAATCAGACTGAACACATGTGTATACTAGTTCAAGGACAAGCAAAAGCTGTCAGTTATGTAGGGGAATTGTGAGCAACCCCACCCCAGGGTGCCTAATTAAAAAAAACTATATTTAATGTTTTGTGTAAGTTGGCAGCATGGATGTTTGTGTTTGTGTTAGTAGCAGAGAATGTCTCAGCGGTATTCGTGGTGTTACTTTTTTGGATTTCTTTATAATACTATTAGTCATAGAAAAAAAAGTAATAAATAATAATGTAAGCAACTTGCTTAGAGCTATAACTTTTGTTTGATATATATTTTAATGTAATCAATAACTTGGGAGATAATACAATAAAAATCGACTTTTTTTTTTGCACTTAAATGATTACTTAAATTTTTAAGGGCCCAGGGGCACCCTTTCCCTTTATCCAATTGAGCTGAAATTTTTCACAGACTTTTTTTTTATAATTGGAACTGATCTGGGGGTTGGCGAAAAAAAAAGCTTGAATTTTTCTTTCACTAACAGTAAATAAGAGCCACCCTAGTGTACTACCCTTGAGGCCTCTGGAAAGCGGGTCTTTTCATCATCAGAAAGCTGGTGTAGGGTCCAAATGTCAAGATAAGGTGACGAGGATACTCCATAAGTCACCATCTTCAGACGATAGACTTGAATTGGATCACTGTCATTGAACCTCCAAAAAATGCCCTGGTAGTTTTGATCTTCGAGATGAACTTGAATTTGACAATACATTTGTTTGATGTTAGCAGTAAATACAATTGAATGTGAATGAAAACAAAGGAGAACTTTTGTAATGTCCCTTTGAAGTTTGGGTCCTGTTAGAAGTTGATCATTTAAAGAAGTTCCTAAGTCCGCCTTGGCCATAGCATCGAACACCACCGGAAGCTTAGTGGTGGTACTGTCAGGTTTGATCACACATGTAGTAAGAATAGCCAGAGTTGAAGAATGGATCTGTTACTAACTCCATGTAACCTGTGTCTAGATAGTCCTGCATGAAGTCAAATAACTAGCCTTTAAATGAGGTTGCCAGTGTAGTTGGCGTTTGAGGGCTTGATAACGACAAAGAGCAGTGGTGTGTGAGTCACCAAGCTCTGGTCTTGGTACATAAAATGTTAAAGACACACTGTAATGCCCCATAGCATCTCGATTGTGCATTTTGACGAATGGGTCTTCACAGAGAGCTTCCTTGGGAGTGATGACTGGGGTTGATGGCAGTTCTTCAAGTTTCCAAAACTACTCCACGACATCTGTTAAGGTTGGTGTGCATGAGGACAAAGAGATGAAGAACAATGACATGTATAGAGATAAGGTGTATGCTGACATGTCTAGAGATAAGGTGTATGCCGACATTGAAGGTTTCTGTACCCTTCCTGTTAACATCCAGCCAAAAATAGTTTCTAGGGCACAGAGAGTTCCAGGTTCCCCTTCCAGCTTCCTTCCTGCGATGATGTGGGAGAAGGTTTCTGCACCAATCAGCATATTGATGGGTCCTGGGGTAAATCATGTAGGATCTGCAAGGTTTAATTTTGAAACATGAAACCATGCTGGAGATGATAAAGGGGCACTGGGTAAGTGACGAGTAATCTGGGGTAGAACAAAGACATTGATAGACAAGCTAGGGGCCAATAATCCAATCATTCAGAGCCCTTTGGCAACAGATAACGGTCTGTGGGAGAGTCCATGAAGGGCTAAGGAAGCCTTGTGTTGTGACAGGCATAACCACGACAGACATTGGTCAGTGATAAAACTAGCTTGACTCCCAGAGTCAAGTAGCACCTTGATTACTTGATATGATCCTGATACCTCCTGTGTTTCAACAAGTGCTGTGGACAGCAAGATTGTTGACAGGTGGGTTACTCTTGCAAATATGGTGTACTACAGTATCCGCATGGCTTCTTTGGTGCTGACTGACAGCTTTGAAAAGTTACCAGACCAAATTATGTATCCCTACTCAGAACCATTTGATCTGCAAAATCACGTGTTTGGCAGTTGTCACTTCTGACAGTCAAAATTTTGGTATATATCTAAATGTTGACTGTCAGAAGTCAACTGTGAGTTGTCAGTCAGCACCAAAGAAGTCATGGGGCTACTGTAGATACAAGCAACTCTGGAAAATGCAGTGATGAATGGTGCTTGGCATCATAAATATGGCAGCGATACGATGAGGGACACTGTGCAGATTGATGAGACTCTCAGAGGCAGTTTAAGCAAAGTGTCGCTTGCTTGATGAAGTTGAAGCGCTCCTTTGGGTCCTTGAGAAAGTACTCAGGACACTTGTGCAAGAAGTAGGATGCATTACACAAAACACACTGTGAAGTTGAAGTTGAAACCGAAACCATAACTGCAGCTGGTTGATGTGATCTTCGACCACCAATGGCATTGAAGGATGAACTTGGAGGTTGTTTAACCTTGTACAAGGCCGGGTATTCAAAGGAACAATGATATCTTTCCAAAAAATGTATGAAGCTGTTAAGAGTGTGTAACTCTGAATCAACAAAAGTGCGCTCCCATTGAGCACAAAGAGTAATATCTAATTTGTTGCTAAGTATAATCATGAGGATCAAGTCCGAATGAACCACAGGAATTTCCAGGGCATGAAGAGCAGCTACATTTTCCCTCAGTGTTGACATAAGGACACGCAACGCAGTAGGAGACTCAGTAAACACCGAGGGTATTTGTAGGAGTGCATCAATGTGTTGTGCCACAATGAGACATTCGTTGTCATACTGCCTCACTAACACATCCCATGCCACAGGATAGTTTCCGTTGGTGAGTGGAAGTGCCTGTACTGTTGATAGTGGTTCACCACAGACTGCTGACTTGAAATAGGATAGCCTTTCAATGTTGGCTAGGTTAGTGTTATCAGCGACAAGGGTTTTAAACAGATTAGAAAAATTGGTCCACAATGTAATATCACCACAAAACTGTGGTAATGGAATGACCAGGAGAGTTATGCGAGGAGCACTTGAGGAGGTAGGTCGTTGTGTGGAGCTGTCGGAACATTTAGTGGCACTAACCCGATCCAAGATGGACATTATGTAGTAATAAATGTTATCAAAGTCACAAAGTCATTTCTCATGTGTATCAAGGTCGAAGTCTTCAATGTCTTGACTACTTAATTGCATGGTTAAATAAATGGTTAGTCTCGTAGGTTTCATGCAAGACCTTAAGATCCTGACAGGTGGCTATAAAAAGTTCACAACACTTATAGTCTAGGTTCTCACTTGCTTTAGCTAACGTTTCTGCGCGTTTAATCTGGCACTCGACGCGTGTAAGCTTGATTAAAGCAGAGTCCATTGATAAATTCGGCATTGTAAATTAATTCACTACTTACACCAAAATAAACACGACCGACACGAGAACTCATAAACTTAAGTTTGCTTACAATCTGACAAAATAATCAACAGAGAGGTGGAAAATGTAATGTTCCAATATGGCGTTAGTGCGCATTCAAGGCTTGAAAAGCGAGGTTTTAAATTATGTCTGCCATTACCATAAATTACACAAAGCAAAATTATTTACGCTAAAATCCACACGTAAATTGTGACAAAGTACATTCAAGTGAGAGAGAAGTACCAAAACTCATGATATCACGCGATAAGAGCTGATATAGGCCTATAAACGTTGATCGTGACAAATAATAATTATCCTGCGATCATTCTAAGCCTATGACTGGCGAATAAACAACACGAGAAGATTCCCAATTATATATCAATTAGGACATACAACAACAATTTTCACAAAACAACTCGAGAAAATAAAATGACGCGAGGAAGGTTCAAAATCCGTCACGGATGTACCAAATGTATTGTGGAAATGGACTGTATATTTTTTATTTTAACCATGGAATATTTAGATAGTGTTACACATGAGGATAGAAACGAGATGAACTGCCAAAACAAGAATGACATGCCTGCGACAAGAAATACTTAAAACGAGAGTAAAAACATTAAAACAGATGCCAAACCAAGTTTCTTGGCACCAAAACCACACAGCATAGTTAATATATATATAAAAAAATATATATATATATACACACACACACACACAACTATACAATCCCCGATCAGACATCATTGACCATTACTTGGTGTTCATACAGCTTATAAACCAAACGAGTAGTAAGACGCGACTAAAAAAAAAAATCAGAATAGTTGCTTTAACATTTTGGGCATGGGTTCATATATTTGATGCAATTCATGTGGGTCAAAACTTAGTCTTGATCAGGTGAGAGAACAAAAAGTGTGTTAGTGATGTAGGAGTTGAATTAAATTCCCCTTGTGTAGTAGAATGGTTTAAAAAAACTAATGTCATAGGTAAAATATTATTTATTCCATCACTTTTAAATACAATCAATAACCAGATGTGACATATTATAATAAGTTTGTAATTGTTTTTTTTTTCTGTTATTCATGTAGATTCAAATCGGAGAAATTATCCCTTCTCGTCAATCATTTGACTCTCTACTTGAGTACATTTACTATGCAAATGTAACTATGCCACCAGAGGATTCTCTTTACCTGTTCACTGCACCATACTTTTATGGTTTTACAAACAACAGGCTACAAGTATACTGTAAACAAAACTTGGAAAGGAATGTTACTTTTGTAAACGTCATCCAAATCTTAGAAGCTGCTGACCAAATGAAGGCTGCAGATATGAAAAAATATGCTCTTAGTCTGATTGTTCACCATTTTTGCAAGGTAAGAAAACAATATTTGGGATTTCACTTTTATTTTAGCAATATTTTTTCAGGGATACGTAGGTATCCCAACTCCTTGTGTTTTATTAGTTGATGTTTCTTTTATTTCGTATAAAATTTCCTTAAGACTTAAATAAGCCTAAGTTTCTTAAGCCAAAAACATTTAAATATATTTTTAGATAATGGTTGATTAACAAATTTAATGTCGTTACTGCTACATATAATTTCTACACTCGACACAAGGGTTATTACTGGCATATAATTGAAAACTTAATAAGCTAAATCACATGCTAAAAATCACCCTCAGTACACATGTCTGGGAATCAAATAATTTTAATTCACACCTGCTTCGGTGACCGCAAGGTCTAAAGTGCTACTCTGGCGGTAGACTGGACTGTTGATGAGGAGGAGATTTAGGTTTGAATCTTGTTTGTGTGAACTGAGGGTGGTTTTTCACTCTCCCAAATCATGCAAATGTGGATGGATACACTTCCTATAAAAATAATCTTTAAATTATTGTCCCCAATCTGTGTTCTCTGTGTGATCATATGCTTAGTCTTTTCAGATTTCACTTCTAAACCTATTTCCTTATTGTTGTTGGATATTAAAGTGGAGTAAGTAGGAAGGTGGTGAACGAGAGAACAAAACATTAGTTTTGGATGTAGGTGGGTGTGTAGTGATAATCTATAGAGGAAGAGTAAGAAAAAAGTGAAAGTGATCTAAATCTAAAATGGGGATTTCTTATTTTGTAGAAGTTGAAGATTGTGACCTTTTATTATACTAATAATGTATAAGTAATAAATACAGCTTCCTATCCTCCCTACAATTTCTCCTTTTCTCTCCACATCTTCCTTACTATTGTCCAACATAGCTGAATCATGTGTTTATCCTATAGCTGCATTGTATTGTTAAATCTCAACCATTCCTTACTCTCTTCCATGCATTACCCTATTAGCATAACCTAAGACTAGATTCAAAACTAATCAGGAAAGTTCATCTTCTCATTTCAACCCATTATGTATTTTAAAAGTTAATTTCTAATGTACTTCAATTTTTGGTAAAGTTGTACAATTTGTTTTAATTTAGCGTAAAAAACATAGATATATTATCTAATATAATAATAATATAGGCACTAAAATTTTATTCATATATGAAAAGATTGGTAATAATAATAATTACAAGTTAAGATATCTTATAAAGACAAATATGATACAATCATTGAAATTATAACAAACATCTAAAAAGTTTTAAACATATTAAAAATTGTGGACTTTAGAGTCAAATTGCAATAAAACAATGTTGTGATTAAATGATGTAATTATGCATATTTTACGTGTCTTGTATTATATTGGGAATTAAAACAGAATTAGTTGTGAGAGTTTTGAAAATATATAGAGTGAAAGAAGATATGTAAAAATTGAATTCCATTCTTATATGTAATTCCCTGTTCCTTGGATACTGTTGCAATCCCTTCAACGTTTTTAGAGCTTCAACATGTTTCGATGCTACAACAGCATCATCCTCAGGTCTAGTGGAAAAAAAAGGAAACATACCAAATGAAATTATGGTTGAAACACACCGCGTTATCCTATGGGATATAACTTGTAAATTTAATTAAGGTTAATAAGTTGTAATATCAAGGGTTGATAATAGTGAAGTAGCATATTTACCAGAGTCAAACGTAATGTAGTTGAGTGTACCATGTTGTTTGAAAAAGGAAAATGAGTTGAGTTTCAAATTAACGTGTATATATAAAGTGATAAGAACTCATTCAGGAAGGATTCCATTACAAAGTCAAAGATATTATATATCTAGGTTGAGATTCTGTACTAAGTTATTATGGGATGAGATGGTAGAGCTTTGGAGTTTATTATAATAAATGTGCTGGAAGGATTAGAAAAAGAGAATGATTAAAGAAATGAATATAGGGTGCAAGTGTCTCGAACAAGTCATTTACTATATAAGGATGGGCGGGTGCAGATTGGGTTGAGTTTTTATTTTTATTTTGGTATGTTGAGGAAGTTTTCTGACGGTATTGATAAGTATCTGATTTTCAAAATTTGTTCGTTTAGTACCTATTTGTTATTTAGTAAAGCAGGTTGAATAAATATATTATCAGCTGTGTTCATAGTTGTGCCTTTTGAGGTGTTATAAACTAATTTCATACTATCTTTCATAGTTGTGCCTTTTGAGGTGATAAACTAATTTCATACTATCTTTCATTGGGGTCGGTTGATGTTCGGACAGTTTGAGGTTCTCAGTAAATTTTTTTTATTTTCTGTCATATTTAAAATCACTCATGTGTTCAGAAAAACCTGGTTGAAATTTGACGGCTAGATTGTCCTATAGATACGTCATTACATTCACATTGGAGTTGATATTTGCCACTTTTCTCATCTTGGTTTTGTTTAAGTGTGAGTTGTTGATGTGTAACCCACCACCTTATTATTATCCAATAATAATAGTCAGGTTGGTCACAAGAGAGTTTATTTTATTCAAAGAAAACATAAACAAGAAAAGCTCAAAGAGTGAGTGAGACATGAATAGCGTTAGGCGCAGGATTTGAAAATAACAATCATTGATCCATAATTTATGGAACATGCGAGACTTCTTCCCATGTTCTTAAACAGCAACATAAAACAAATCCTACAATCAGAAGTTAGATTTACCTCCATACACATCCTAGTAAAGTAATAATAAAGGATAGCCAAAAGCACTAGTTATGTTAAAGGCATTTACACGCCACCACCGGCGGTTCCCAAACAGTGAACAAAGAGTTCTTAACAACATATATCTCCCCAACCTTAATTGGGCATAACATAAACAACAAGAATTTAAATTTAGAAACAAATGCCACAACTGGCTGCATTTACGTTAAATATAAAGCCTATTTCAGAGAGCAAACCTGCCGACTCGCAGCCCCAAATTTAACCAACATCATATAATCTTGCAAATAGTAAAACTAATAAATTAACTTCCAATAAACAACAAGAGATATAACCATTTAAATGTACAAAATCGGCAGAGCGAAGTATAACGCCGCAAGAGTAAATTATGGACCTAAGATGGCGGTGCTTCGAGGTATAAGATCATCCGTGAAGCGGAAGAAGCAGAAAGTACATTTAATAAATAACAGAGTTCTCTCAATAGATCACAAGGTGACGTTAAATAAATCATTCGGTCAAACCGTGCATATATATATATATACATATACCATGTTTCTAGAATAGGTTAACGTCGATACTATCAAAATTACGTCTGGCTCTAATTATTAAAAATTTCTGTCAGGATTTCATATTTAAAGACGTCATTAATATACTAGGTGACCTGGTAGTCTAGAGGTAAGGTGTCGGACTTCTGTGCTGGCGGCCGGGGTTTAATCCTCGGTCCCGGCACAGATTTATCTGATTACCAAACCCTTCNCGTGGTTCGGATTCCACATTAAACTGTAGGTCCTTCATTTCATCTCACAATCACCCTACCATTACACATTAGCGTAAGTGCGTGTAACCCAAACGGGTAGTAAGGCGCGGTGCTAATAATAATTCATTAATATACTGTACCTAGCCTCCTTTAAATTTCTTGCGGGTCATGGATAATATATATATATAGATAATATATATATATATAGATAATATATATATCCTGAACAGAAATTTTAATTATTAAAGCCAAACTTAATTTTGATAGTATCGACGTTAACCTATTCTAGCTACAAGGTATCTCACCTAGTGATCGCAGAGTAATGTGTACCCGCATTCGCCGTTCGGCTGTTGCCCGACTCAGAACATCTGATTTGACAATTATGCCAAACCAGGTTGTCTGCGACAGGGCTGATTTGTTGTTTGAGTACCGAGTCATTGTCTTGACTCTTAACCTCGCGAATGAACTTATAACCTGATGAAATGGAACCAATGAAATGATCCTGTAGAATGCTACAGGTGTATGATTTTGTAACCCGACTCAGGGCATCTACCTTGACAGTAATGCCAAGCTAGGCCGCCTGCGAAAGGGATATATTTGTGTTCGAGTATAGAGTCTCTATTGTGACTCCTGACCTCGTGTATGAACTTAAACCATGTACATAACATTGTATAAAATTTACACTGTGAGGTGAAATTGGTGATACTGAATGATTGCGCTGTGTACCGGCATTACAGAACAATCCCATATATATATCTCAGACAAATGAAGCCATGTGCTCACAAGGCGTGGAACCAAAGGAGGGTGAGCGGGGTACATATTCCAATAGTATATGCTTATTTCAAACGGTATGCTCAACAATATTCTGATAGTCTTTGAACACTGCCGGCGACGTGCACCCAAGCTTCGCATATTGTTCGTTTTTTTTTTCTTGGGCGCGGTGAGGAATGTATCCAGGCCTCTCGAGTCAGTTAGATGTTTATAGTGCCGGGGCGTGGTAGTGGAGTTTAGCGTAGTGTAGCGTGGTCAAGACGAGCTCAACTGGGGCCGGAGTGGTGAGCCAAACATTTTCTTTTTATTCTAAGTGTTGTTACAGGGTTACAAATGTATTTTTAATGTTATTATTAGTGCTTAAGGCTACCTTTAATTTATGTTTTTTGAAAATGTTTGTGATTTTGTTAATTTTTTTTCCAGTGAGGTTGAATTTGATCCATCTTGTCTTAATTTTTGAATTAGCATTATAATTGTTGAGAGTGGATTTGTTGTTAAATTGTGATATTTCTAAATTCTAATTTCTAAATTAAGACCAGATGGATCAAATTCAACTACACTGGAAAAGAAATTAACAGAATCACAAACATTTTCAAAATACATAAATTAAAGGTAGCCTTCAGCACTAATAATAATATTAAAAAATACACCAACTCCAACTCATTTGAGAAAAGTGGCTTATATAAAATCAACTGTGAATGTAATAGCATATACATAGGACAATCTGGCCTTCAAATTTCAACCTGGTTTTCTGAACACATGAGTGATTTTAAATGTTATGAATGTGAGGAAATGTGTTGTGAAGTGATTGGCTACACTTGGATATACATGCCAGTGTGAAAGACATTGGGTGTGGACAAATGTGGCAGTCAGGAAAGTGAACTCCAAGAGTTTTGTTACACAGTGTAAAACTAAAAGCATAGCAATTTATCACGTTTGTATTATGTGGAAGGTAGCTTCCAGGATTTGTCTAGAATATAACAGTGGCGACGAGGTGTGAAAAGAATTCGTTTACATTTTGTTTTTCGCCTGGATATTTTCCTGGCAAACGAAATTCTCCTTAATGGCGGATAAGGAGGAAGGGGCTTCTGTTCGTGTTACAGAATCAATTCCCAAGTTTAATATTAAACATTTTGATCCATCTAAGTCCAACTGGAAAATTTACTTAAAAAGATTAAAAAATAAGCTTAGGACTTACAATATACAGGAAGATAAGCAGACTTTATATTTATTAGACGCCATTGGCGAACATGCGTACAAAAGCCTATGTGATCTGTGTGAGCCAACTGAACCAGAGTCTAAAACATTGGAACAACTTGCAAATATTTTGACATTTTTTTAGCCAGAACCGAATGCACTGGCGGAAAGGCTTAAGTTTCAAAACAGGGTACAAAATGAAGGGGAATTACCAGCTGATTTTGCAGCTGAATTTAAAAAAAACTTACACGTTATTGTAAATTTCCAAATGATTGGTTCAATTACGCCCTTTGTACACAATTTGTGCACGGATTGCGTTCTCAAGATCTGAAATTGAAACTAATGGAGCATCCCACAATTAATTTTGGGTCTACTGTTGATTATGCTAGTTCCTACTCTAGTTTACGTCTTTCGGTCCCACAAGATGATATTTGTACCACAAATGTCAATGTAGTTCAAAAGAAAGTTCAGAAACAAAGATTACATAAATCCAGTGAAGAAAAGATACATTGCATACATTGTAACTTTACAAATCACGATTCTGGTAACTGTTGGTATCGAAACACTTCTTGCCGTATTTGTGAGGCCAAAGGCCATATAAGTCCTGCATGTGAGAAAAAGGCTACTGGTAACACACAAAGTACTTATCCAGATAAAAAAGTTAGTTACTCTAAAAGAAATAGGGCTTTATACCAGGTATGCTCAGAGGATCAAACATCTGATGGAGAAAGTATCAATTTAAATGAAACTTCTGGCGTGTTTTCTGATATTTTTCATATTAAAAATTCAGTGAAGCCTAATAAAATCATGGTACAGCTAACAGTAGATGGGGTAAATATGGCGTTCCAAGTTGATACAGGGGCACATGTAACATTAATCAATGAAGCTATCTTTAGGAGCAAGTTTCCAAATAAAGAAATTTTACCCACTACAGTAAAATTGCGTACCTATACCGGTGCACACATACCATTGTTAGGTAAAGCTAATGTCTTAGTTAATGGAAACAAATTGGATTTATACTTGGCAGAGGGGGATTTCGCCACCATAGTAGGTCTTGAGTGGTTACGAACCCTTAAGTTAAATTGGACAGAACTTTTAGGAACTGTAAACGCGATCAATAAACCTTCAAGAACTCCCAACAAAAATGAAAATCTACAGGATATCTTAGTAAAATTTGAGAATGTTTTAAGAAAAGGAGTAGGTAAAGTCAAAGGAGTGGTGGCTCAGATCCGACTTAAACCCGACTCTGTTCCAGTGTACAGGAGACATCGTAATGTGGCCTACTCTCTTGTTCCTAAGATGGAAGCAGAATTGGATCGCTTGGAAGAAGAAGGTATTTTATCCAAAGTTACCCATGCGGACTACGCTACTCCGGTGGTTCCTGTAATGAAGAGCGACGGTACAATCAGGATTTGCGGTGATTTTAAGACAACCATCAACCCTCAACTCATCATCGAGGACTACCCCATTCCGAATATCGAAGGTATTCTTGCAAATATAGGAAATTGTTCATTTTATTCAAAACTTGATATTAGCCAGGCTTTCAATCATATTGAAGTTAAGGAGTCTGATCGCAAGTACTTAACAATTAACACTATAAAGGGGCTCTATCAGTATAATAGACTTCCATTTGGCATTACTACTGCTCCTGCCATATGGCAGAGAACAATTGAGGGGATTCTGAAAGATATTAATGGAGTTCAAGTTTTTTATGATGATATCTGTGTTAGCAATGAAACCGAAGCTCAACATTATCAGTAGCTCGAGTCGGTGTTTCAGAGTCTGGAAGATTATAACATCAGGGTTAATGTGGACAAGTGTACCTTCCTAAAACCTTCCATCAAGTACTGTGGATTTATCATAAGCAAGGAGGGCATCCACAAATGTCCTGAAAAGGTGGAAGCAATTTTGAAAATAAAGCCACCAACTTCAGTAACAGAATTAAAATCTTTTTGGGGGCAGTCAATTTCTATGGTAAATTTGTACCAGACCTCAGTACTTTAGCTCACCCCCTTTAAAATCTTTTACAATCAGGAGTGGACTTAAATTTCAATTAAGTATGTGTCAAATCTTTTGAACAAATTAAGGAAACAATAGCGTCTGACAGGGTACTTACCCACTTTGATGCGAAGAAAAAAATTGTCCTCTCTACTGATGCCAGCCCTCACGGTTTAGTGGCAATATTGTCCCATCGCATGAGTGATGGCACTGAAAGGCCAATTGCATTTGCAAGTCGGACCTTGAGCCTGGGGGAGCAAAAGTGTAGTCAAGTAGAAAAAGAAGCATGTGCCATTATATTTGGCCTAAAAATGTTTTTTGCCTATATCTTTGGCCATCGATTCATCTTAATAATAGACCATCGTCCGTTACTATCCATCTTCGGATCATCCAAGGGTCTTCCGGTTCGGTCTGCTTTAAGACTCCAGAGGTATGTTATATTTCTTCAAGCGTTCAATTATGACATTCAATATCGTCCAGGTGCGGAGCATGGGAATGCAGACTGTTTGTCACGTCTACCTTTGCAAGACCAAGCAGCGGATTTTGACAGGGATTTAGAAGTTTTTAGTTTAAGCCAACTCAATGTACTACCATTTACTGCAAAGGAAATGATTAGAAGCTTGAATAATGAAAAAGAAGCTTCAGAACTCATCCAAGCACTCAGATTGAGGGTTACTTTTAAACACATGAATATTCGGGGACATCCACAGCACGAATATTCCTTGTTCATTCATTGTCTTTTCTGGGGCCAGCGGGTGTACATACCCACATGCCTAAGATCCAGAGTATTAGATGAGCTACACAAGGGACATATGGGAGTGGTTAAGAGCAAAGCATTGGCACGAAGTTATGTGTAATGGCCTAAAATTGATTTAGATATTGAGAAAATGATTTCAAACTGTCCTTCTTGCCAACAGATGAAAAACAACCCAGCCAAGATATCCTATCACAAGTGGCAATGCCCCTCATCACCCATGGAAAGGCTCCATATAGATTATGCAGGTCCTCTCAAAGGCATGTAATTTCTTATTATTGTGGATGCTTTCAGCAGGTGGGTTGATGTTCACCCTGTAAAAAAT
>CABFOW010000195.1:0-49142 GCA_902141385.1 Timema californicum | reverse complement strand
GGGAGGAGTGTTATGAATGTGAGGAAATGTGTTGTCGAGTGATTTGCTACACTGGGATATACACGCCAGTGTGAAAGACAGTGGGTGTGGACAAATGTGGCAGTCAGGAAAGTGAACTCCAAGAGTTTCGTTACACAGTATAAAACTAAAACCATAGCTATTTATCACGTTTGTATTATGTGCAAGGTAGCTTCCAGGATTTGTCTAGAATATTACATTAAACATGACAGAAAACTTTTTAAATAATACTAAAAACCTCAAACTGTCCCGACATCAACCGACCCCAGTGAAAGATAGTGTGAATTTAATTTATAACACCTCAAAAGGCACAACTATGAATACATCTGAAAATATATTTATTCAACTTGCTTTACTAAATAACAAATAGGTACTAAACGAACAAATTTTGAAAATCAGATACTTATCAATACCTTCAGAAAACTTCCTCAACATACCAAAATAAAAATAAAAACTCAACCCAATCTGCACCCGCCCATCCTTATATAGTAAATGACTTGTTCGAGACACTTGCACCCTATATTCATTTCTTTAATCATTCTCTTTTTCTAATCCTTCAAGCACATTTATTATAATAAACTCCAAAGCTCTACCATCTCATCCCATAATAACTTAGTACACAATCTCAACCTAGATATATAATATCTTTGACTTTGTAATGGAATCCTTCCAGAATGATTTCTTCTCACTTTATATATACACGTTAATTTGAAACTCAACTCATTTTCCTTTTTCAAACAACATGGTACGCTCAACTACATTACGTTTGACTCTGGTAAATATGCTACTTCAATATTATCAACTCTTGATATTACAACTTATTAACCTTAATTAAATTTACAAGTTATATCACATAGGCTAACACGGTGTGTTTCAACCATAATTTCATTTGGCGTGTTTCCTTTTATTCATGAGACCTGAGGATGATGCCTTCGAAGCTCTAAAAACTATGCAGGGATTGCACCAGTATCCAAGGAACAGGGAATTAAATATAATGAAGGAATGCAATTTTTATATATATTCTTTCATTCTTTAAATTTTCAAAACTCTCACAAGTAATTCTGTTTAATTCCCAATATAATATAAGACACGTAAAATATGCATGATTACTTCATTTAATCATAACATTGTTTTATTGCAATTTGACTCAAAAGTCCACAATATTTAATATGTATTAAACTTTTCAGATGTTTGTTATAATTTCAATAATTGTATCATATTGGTCTTATAAGATATCATAACTTGTAATTATTATTACCAATCTTTTCATATATGAATCAAATTATAGTGCCTATATTATTATTATATTAGATAAGATATCTATGTTCTTATGCTAAATTAAAACAAATTGTACAACTTAACCAAAAATTCAATTCTATTACAAATAATCTTAATTGTTCCTTATTACACTATTAAAATGTTTTTCAAAAATATTTCAAAAGTGTCTGATAATTGACATCCAACCCGTACTCTGCATCGCGTATCAGTTAAACAGACCTCAATTAGCTTGATAAGTTTTTTGGGTATGCCAAATTTATATAAAATTTCAGATAATCTCAATTTTTTTTAACTGAATCATAGGCCTTTTAAAAATCTATGTTATGATATATTAAAATAATATATTTGAATTTTAGAAAAGTTTCTTTATACCAGATTCCTACTATATTGTTTGTGTTGCCATTGTAGGTGTCTCTAGGGGTTATTTTATAGGGAGAACATAGGTCCTTCAGAAAGAATTCCTCCACTCTATGGAATAAATTTTCCGCATACAACTTTTAGAGGCATTTCATTATAAAAATATTTCCTGTTGAGGGCCACTCTTAACACCTTATGGGTGAAGGCTAATAGCTTAAGGACATTGACTATCTGTGATGTCACACCCAGTCAAGATAGGATTTCACATGTTAATGAATTTACGTTCTACGCGATGAGTTTTAAAGAGATAACGTTGAAATAAAAACCATAAATTCTTAAATAATTTTACAAATAGTCTTACAGTGTCACAAAATTATTATTGGATCTAGAAGTAGTTTTTTTGTAATTATATTTTATTTATAAATCCTCTACAACTTTGGCTATTTGTCTTGTTCACAAAATGGCTTATAAGGGTCTTCCTGCCAGGGTATAGATTAAAAATATCCATGTTGGCAAATATCTATCTAGAATAGGAAACAAGGAAAAGGTATAGTGAAAAAGAAAGTAAATGTTTTCAAGACATTACTACTAAAATAGCTGTAAACTCAGCAGAGGAAGAGGAATGGGTTATGAGCACATAGACAAGAACCCTCTCAGGATGATCATCTCATTTTCTTCCCTTTCTTTCTAGTTTATACAGTGGCATCTAAGTGCAATAGTGCTTAGACTGCTTAGGTGCATCAAGTTAAAATGCAACCCTCTTCGCAAAATAGCTTCAAAATCTCCAAGTAAGCAACATCGTTAAATAAGCTAAATAGATTCTAGGGGTATTCAAAATTCCAAAAGATTCTGCGGGAAGACTACTCCAAATAGCTTGTAAAATAGTTTTATTTTCAAACTTTTTCGAAGTAAGGTCGTTGGTTACTTTTTGACATGGAGGACAATATTCTATTTAAAAAAAACTATTTCTAATTTCCCCCTACACAGTTTAGGTACTGTTTAACTTGCCTATTCTATACTAGTGGCTGAGCACACTATCTCAAGGGGAGTAATGACTTCCATATCGAGACCTTGAAAATGATAGTGTGATACGGGTGTGGAGTAATTTCAGGGTTGTACCATGAATATTTTTAAGGAAGGGGTGTGTGGGAGGTGCCCTCCCTACCTGTGCTAGCTCATGGCAAAGTCTTCAAATATAAAATGGAAAGGATTTTTTTTCTAAACAAAGACCCATCTTGAAGTAATTTAAAACAATTTAAAACATAATTGAAATTATATTGTAAAATTGTATAAGACTCCAACAGTCCACCTCAGCAATTTTAAACCTTTTTAAACTCCCGACACACTGAACACGTAGCTGACATTATTAAGACACACCATCGGTTTTTTCTAAGTAGAGATCCTATCATTAAAATAATGTTTAATAAAATTATATTCAAAAGTTAAATAGCCAAAATTCTAATAATTGTGTTATTTTAAAAAATATTGTTTATCAAGGATTTAAAAAGATATATTTTTATTCCTAAAATTGTTGTCTCGCTTCCTTTTGATCTTCCACCAAACTCCCACAGGACATCTTCCGACCCTTCACAGCACACCAATTGAAAATCACTGGCCTCTCGAATAATACTTGCTCAATTACTAATATTTGTCAATGTGTTAAACACTTTGGATCATTTTTTCTTTATTTTGAATAATCTATTCAAAGTTTCACAACCAATAAAAAAAAGGCTTTTAAAATTTTGGCCAAATTAATTTTTTCGACAGGAAAACAAGAACTTATGTAGGAATTTTATTCTAGAATTTGAGTGGCCACCATGAATAGTTGATTTTCAATCTTAAATAGCAAAGGAACTATACCTAGATCCTTTAATGTTTAAGTAGTGCATTATTGCATCATCTTCCTCCGGCATGTCACCCCTTGGTACGCCTTTAGGAGGTAAACCTAATCAGTGATGTATTTGAGCATCTTTCTACTACCCACTTTCTCTTACCCTCTACACATTATTTGGAGAAACCACCACCCAGCATCATGTGTATAGGTGACTGATGGAGAGGTGGTCCCCAACAAAATTCTATAATTTGATTCTTTTTGATTAATTATCTTTGGCCATACTTCTATTGTAACCCCACACACATGTTTCCTCTCATGAAATTCTCAGTTAAAAAACACTAATTGAGGGATCACACTGAGTGAATATTGCTTAGATTCATGAACTGTGAAGTGCAGGAACACTTGTGGGTGTGACACAATCAAGACATAATCTCTCATACAGAATGCTTACAGCTTTTATTTGCAGCTAAGTAAATATATCCACTAAGCTAGACACCATCCAACACATCTAGTCAAATTCCATGAGGAGAGAAAACCCTACCCCAAAGTCTAAAGCATGGTTTACACGATGCAAGCTACTGGCTGTTCAGTAAGGCAGTAGCTGTCTTTCTAACTCGGTGCACATCTACTGGGTTTATCTCTACTGACCCCTACTATTCACACATCATGAACTACAGTAGCTGGCCTTCTAATTGGGTGGACAGATATTGGGCTCTGCTGTACTGTGATCGTAAATTAAAATCTCTGAAAAACGTATAGTTCTTATTCGTAAGGTAATAAGATCATTTTCTTTAATATTGTGTGATGAATTATCAAATATAAATAAGTAGGCGAGGAATAGGACATTTAAATTAAAAACTCCAACCACCACGTGCAAAACTATCAGGTGGTCAGCAACTGACTGACCTGTTCGTTCACACAAAGCCAGTGGCTGGCTTATCTGCGGAGTAGGTGAGAAGACTAGTGGGTGAAGACCAGTGGACAGTAAAACAAAAATATTTGAAGTGGTTGGCTAGGCTAGCTGCTGACCTGCTCACATGGTCAGTAACACGGCCAACCTGTTTACACGAAGCCAGTAGCTGACCCTCAGTTACTGGCTCTATCAACTCGCAAGCCAACTCGCCCCATGTAAACAAGGCATACGCCTCTAGCCACCATCCCTCTTATTTAACCAATATCTACTGACATCATCTGTCCATTAATATGGAATGGCCTCCATCCACTTGCCACACCACCCCTCCTTGCTCATGCCACTTGAAACATTTAAGTTATAACTTCCTAAACCTGCTTTGGGGGTGTCACTCTTCCAATAAACTAGATTCTAGATTCTGACAGGTAGATCAGGGTTCATATCTCTATTGGGTGTACGAAATGGGGCTGTTTTTTCTAAATGGTTTTTCCACTCTTCCTATGTGTAAATGTGGTTTACACTTCCTCTAAATCAAGCTCGCTTATTTCTAACTCATTAGCATATTTAGTGCATAGCATACAACCAGAACAGGTAGTAAGACACTTTGCTAAAAAAAACTTTTTAAGACATAGTTTACAAGTAGTTACCCTTAATAAGTTGTCAAAATTGCAAACAAACCTTTCACATATATTTTACAATTAATTGAGGAAATTAAGTTGAAATGATATTTTGGTAAATGTACCTGGACTGACATTCGAAACCCCAACTTTTGGATTAATGTGGCACTGCTCCAATAACTGAACTATCCTAGCTCATAGATCTGGAGTCTTGGAATCTTTAAATGTAGAAGTGTTTTTCATACTTGGACAAGTCTTTGGATAATTTAGTTGGTCGAACATTGGTGCATTAAGTAAAAGGTTTGACACAAATCCCACTCGCTCAACATTTTTCAAAATTAGAAGAAATATGTGTAGTACATACTATTATTTTAAGATACTAATGACTAGAATGTAATATTTTATGTGAATGCATTTATTTAATGTAACAATGGATGGATGGCCTTGTTTTTCCAGGTAGCTCAACTCTCCAGTTTTCGCACACTGAGCCGAGCATTGTTATTAGACATCATAGATGCTCTGGCTGATGATAAAAATGATACGAAGATGTGTCAAGACTTGTCATGCACGAGTTTAAATTCCGAGTGCTAGAGACCTAGTTGTTTAATTTACACTTTATAATTAGTCATGACAACTCCATTCAAGATTAGAGATTAATTTGATTTATATTATTAGGCCATTTTATATTGTGGCTAAGATCCTATATTTATTATCTCATATAAGGTATATTTAAAAGTGGATCTCTAAGTAACCAGTGATTTAAAAAGGTTTCAACTCTAGTATAGCGTTATTTATTTTCATGCATATTTGTTTTATAACCCTTATGGTTTATCTAAACACACACTAATTGTAAGGAAACAGCATATGAAGGGTACATTTTTAATAAACTTATAAGAGTTTGGTTAGAAAATGGATTAAAAAAAATTCCCTGTGAACCCAATCAAAATCAGAACACTGGCCTCTTAGTGTCAATGTTTGTGTTGAGCATGAAAGCTCAGAGATATAGTAATGTATCCTCTAATATTTATTTAGTTTTCACTTTTATGTGGAACATCTATCTATGCTTATTAATGAGACTTAATTTATGCATTGAATTTGCTTAATTTTTATAAGCACAATAATATTCTTATATCATAAAGCTGGCTTAGTATCAATAATTGAAATAACAATAATCCCATTTAACCCTTGAACTGATGCCCTGTTATATTCAACACACAGTCAGTTTTCACTCCAATATTTATACTTGTACGAATTACATTTTTTTAGCATTTTGTTTTAATTTGAGTCAATTTGAATACATTCCACTTAGTATAATAGAACTATCTGATAAATAATATTAACTGTAGTGAGATTTT
Source organism: Timema californicum (assembly GCA_902141385.1). Lineage (NCBI taxonomy): Eukaryota > Metazoa > Arthropoda > Insecta > Phasmatodea > Timematidae > Timema > Timema californicum. The sequence goes on along the minus strand of CABFOW010000195.1, from coordinate 42,773 downwards.
TTGGGATTTTTTTTTAGTTGTAGTTGTAGATATATGGTCGTTGTGGATCTTCTTTGGGATCTGGCGTGGTGATAAGGAGCAGATTTTAATCTTATTTATATGTGAATGCAGATATTTGGAGTAAATTTGACTTTATTGATTATATAAATATCTGACCCAGAATTATTATGTTTGAACAATAGATGCGGCAGCTTAAACTTGATAGCTTAGCCCGCCGTGGACCGTTTTATTGCAAGGTTTTTGATCGAGTTTGAAAATTGGATAATACCTTAGCGCAGATCATTCCTACATCAAGGTTGCGGACCGAATAAAAAATTAGTGATTAAAATCTCGCGGACCATTTCACATCAAGGTTGGAAGTCGAGTGAAGAAAGGAGACTTCTTTTCGGGTATATGTTTAAAAAAAAAATCATTCGAGTGGCTTCTTTCATTTTCTTCTATTTTAACATGTTTGAATCATCCTTCGGTCATGTTCCAGAATGGAGAGAGAGAAAGAAACTGTTCTTGAAGTGGTTACTTCACAAGTATTTTCAATAAGGGTGGAAGACTGTGAACAAAAGATCTTGGTTGATCCAGGTGTGTGTGAAGATTTTCCAACACATTTGGATGCATTTAGTTCTATATTCTGAAATTATTCTTTAATTTGAGATATATTAAGGGTGAGAGCTTTTTATTTTAATTGAAAATATATTTCATTACAGCCATTTCCCCTTATTTCTGAGCTGAATGAGCATGTTACGTTATTCAAGATGAAACAAAACTAAATCAATTAAGCTGCCGTGTCATAAATAATGTTATCAATAAAGTGACAATACAGTTTAACACAAATGCATAGATTCTTTATAAATTATTTAAGTGGAATATAAAATGAAATGTTACAATTACTTTATGCTTTGTTGGCTTGATTTATAATAAAGTCTTTCTTCAAATTTAAACTCCTCAAAATAGAATTATGAAATTGATTTATTATCATATCTATATAAATGTTTATGTAGTCTATTTAGGCAGTAAACATAATTTACTTGGTATTATTCCTTGGAATTTTTAATTTAATAGTTGTAAATATATATTTTTTATTATTTATCCAAAACATTGGATTTTGGTTGCACTTGTTAATTTTTTATTTAATGAAATAAATTTTGTTATGAAATGGGGTTGCATCATTTCACTGGACTCTTTAAATTATTTTTATAGTGTAGTTATTTTTTACTTATATTTGTATGGATTGTTGCGCCAATTCTTTCTTTATCAGACATAAAAATGTATTATGTTAAATAAGTTAACAGTTTACAAATATTCATTTTTAATATTGATTATGAAAATAAACTTTGAAGGTTTAATATTAGCTTAAAAAGTTTTAAAATTTAAAACAAAATTGACTTAGGCCTATGTTTCAATTCAATTAAATGTTTCAAGTTCTAAAATAATATTTACATTTTATAATTTCTATGTTAATTAAATCAAGGATGTTGTTAATCATTGATGATTCATCAAGTTTAACTAAAGATATTCAAAGTTTATTTGTTAAATTTAAAATAAAATTTAAATTCAAGATATAATTTTATTCAAGATAAAATTTTATGCAAACACAACTAATAAAATATTTAATAATAATGTATTTAATTCAACAAAAATTTTAATAATTGCATCTTATTAGCTCACCAAGCCTTCATTGTGTACTTTGATTTCTCTGAGTTAAGTTATTTTTTTTAATCATTACCTAATTTTAGTATAATAGGTTACCTAAAATGATTTTAACATTATTTCATTTGATAAAAAAATTATACCTTAACTTCCTTTGATAAATGCTTATTAAAATTTATCGTGTTCATAGATACGATAATAAATTTCCATATAGATTCTACGATTCGATTATCATTGATCAGCTGACTTTATATAGTAGGGGTTTAGTTCAACGATATTGTAAGTTCCTTTACTGGATGTGTAACAGGGTCTTTAACTTAATATGCCTTATGTACTATTTGAAAAGTTCCCTAGTGCAATGCATAGTTGGGTTTTTAACTAAATATACCTTATGTCCATTTGGAAATTAATCCTTTCCACCCAACACTTAACAATTTGATTTGCATAGTGGGGATTTTCTAATTCATGGTATAACTTGCCTATCTCTTAGAATTTATTTGATATTTTTGAATTAAATATAATTGCGTTTAATTACTCTTATATCTCATTTATGACCTTGGATGAGCTTATCCAAGTTAGACTATAAATTTTCCTTATGTTCTTATTATATTATCATTAACATGATCTGGTGCATATGACCCGAACGGGTAGTAAGACGCGGTGCTAATAATAATAATAATAAACATGATCTGACTTTATGAAGTCTCACTATTATAGTATTAGTGTTTCATAAGTTCTTAAACATTTATACATAATATCCTGATCTTCCTGCTGAAATCTAAGTGGGTCTATGTATATTCTCTTCCAAATTTACTGACACATATCTACCTATTTTTGTACTGCCTTTTTTGGTAACCTGGTGGTCTAGGGGTAAGGTGTCAGACTTCTATGCTGGCGGCCGGGGTTCAATCCCAGGTCCCGGCAAAGATTTATCTGATTACCAAACCCTTCCTTCACCTCTGACAAGACATCTTGTGAATGTGAGGAATGCCAGGTCTCCACCGTGGTTCTGATTCCATGTTAAACTGTAGGTCCTTCATTTCATCTCACAATCACCCTACCATTACATATTAGCGTAAGTGCGTATAACCCGAACGGGTAGTAAGACGCGGTGCTAATAATAATAATAATAATGTACTGCCTTTGCCCGTACATTTTTATTACTATTTTATGGCCTTGGCCTATTCTTTATTATGTAGTTAAGGCCTAAGCCTAATTTTATATATTTAAGACTTAACATATGCTAATAGTACTACTATCCTGGAAATCAGGTTGACAATCACATATGTATACTATCTTAAATTCTCCCAGAACATCCCCAATAGAATCACAAAACTTTTAGAATACCCATTACTTTAATAAGAGTTACCTATTTTCTTTTTATAATAAGACAATGTAGAAACACTGTACAATAATGTAAAGTAATTGATAGTGAAGGAAACCAACCTGAAAGGATAGTTAGGTTAGGCCTAGATAGAAAAACGCACTTCTCTCTTCATTTCTTCTCTTCTTAAACTATTTCACTATATTACACTTAACACATTGTTGAATTTTCGGAGATGTTCCTTTAACATTAGAAGAGACACATTGAAAACACACAAACAAACAAAACTAGGCTATAGCACTACATGTTTCTAGAAGTATTGGAAATATGTAACTGAGCTACACTGTCTTATTATACATTTCCAAGCCATTAGGCACCAATTCATTTTACTATTTTCTTTTTAATTTCTCTTTAATGTGTCTATCACATTTTCCTCTTACTCTGAGATTTGAATTAATTTTTTTTATTGTTATTATGATTATGATTATATCCTCCTACCTAGTCTAATAACACCACTTAAGTATATTATTTTATAATAAAGGAAATTGATAAAACTAAAGAAAAAGGAAAAATAAACTACTAAGAATAAATTTGATGAAGAAAGCCCACCTAGGGAAAGAGGAAAAATGTGGGAAGAGTCCAATGCATAAAGGTGACATCTTCTTCCTTTCTTCTGTCTTCTATAGTAGATGTAGTCACAAACACATTTTATTTGTGTTAAAATGTGTGTGTGACTACTTCTACTATAGAAGACAGAAGAAAGGAAGAAGATGTCACCTTTGTGCATTGGACTCTTCCCACATTTTTCCTCTTTCCTTAGGTGGGCTTTCTTCATCAAATTTATTCCTAGTAGTTTATTTTTTCCTTTTTCTTTAGTTTTATCAATTTACTTTATTATAAAATTATATAGCGATAGGGTCACCTCATTTTTATGTACTTGCATTACATTAAGGCTGTTATTCACTTTTAATTAAAATATATCTTTATGCTATATCTGTTTATCGATAGTGTATAAAATCCTTGGTGATTAGAATCCAGATTTTCAGCTGATTGTAGCTCAGCTCTCAAGGTTAAACTTCCCCTAGTCTTAGGCTTTTATTTTTGACCTGCCAAGCGTTTAATTTTCGACATATTTTAATTTCATAAGGTTATAACTATAACTCCCTTTGATTTCTTTTTATATTGAATTCTAAACAAGATAAACATTACTTGTATCAAATGTTTTACTATAATTTTTAGCCTTAAAGATTATGTGTTTGTGATACTGGCTTCGGTTCATACTCGAAACCCTTTTAAATTTTCCATGTCTTTCCTAGGTAACGTCCTTGAGCTACCCCTGTTACTTCGAATAAAAGTTTATCCTTTGTGCAGGGCCATTTTCCCCTTAACATCCATCTTTATGGCCAAGTGTAGTCTTCCAACTAAATGAGTTTCAAAATTGAAAGCAAAAGAACACACCACTCCTAAACGGGTACTTCTTTTAAATAATCTAAAATTGTTTCTCAGTTTCCTCTTACGAAGCCACCTAATGTCCTAGTTAAATGTTATAACATTCAAGATTCAGTTACAGACAGTACATATGTGTTTTAAAATATGGACAAGTAGTCACAATTGAAAGCAATATGGTCTGTGATGTCCTTAGTTTTGGGTCTTGACAGGACAGGACAGGACAGGACAGTTGCCTTCTTCTTTACCTCACCAGTATTGGCGCTCTCTTGTGAGGTATCAATGCTAACAGTCATACTATATCATATATATTTAATGACCACACCACACAGGTGCATAACCATGGGAGGGCTGAACGGGCTTTAGCCCCCCTCCCACCCTCCTTCCCCCATTGGATCACAGCATACACTAGATAAAACTTCATTCAACAGTTTGAAATAAAAATATTTTGTCTTCAGTAATTTTCGTAGCTTATATCATGTCAGTAAGTGGTAAATCCAATCCACTGACGCAAAGTTACAAACATATTCGACATATTTAAATGCATTGAAATACATGTATTAAGTTGGTCTTATAGTTATACACCAGAACACCCCTCAGCCACTCGTATTTGACTCTCCCAACTTGACCACACCTGCGCTACAGTACTGGCTACGCAAGCGCGGCACAGCTAGCATCAATCTCAGTGAGCAAAATGAAAAGAAGTGTGTCAGGCGATATTCGTGCTTTTTTTTGTAAGAAAAAATGTAATGGCCGAATTAGCAGACCAAGACATTTCTACTAGTACAAACACGACTACGACCGAGGTAAGTTTCTGAATTTCTACTATTATATTTCATTAAATTATACTATGTATTTAATATATTGATGCATTGTTGCAAATTCCATCAAACATATCCACACATCCCAATGACATCAGTGATCGTGTTGGTAGAATTCTAGAACCACGTGATACATTTCGGTTTTTGAAGGCAATGTGGCAACCTGAATCCGGGTTGGCTTTCCCAGCTACTCAACAATGTAAACGGTGGAGAAAATTTTAAAAGGACTGGCTGCATCAATTTCACTGGCTTGCATAAGTGATTCGAAGAAAGGAGGATTCTGCAAATTTTGCGTTTTGTTTGCTCCTGCAGCCGGGGTTGGAATAGGCACTCAGGCTATCTTGACTCTTGAGTATTTAACTGTACCCAAAATTAATAATAATGCAATTAAGGCCTAAGGGCACCACATAGTGGTGGCTTGGAGTTGACATGTGCTACGGAAGGATTAAAATCCACTGTAGCATGTCAATCAGGCAGATCGAACAGCTATAATCGAATATCAATATTTTGATAATTTACGGCAATAGAAACGAAAGAAAGAAGTATTAACATAGTTAAAAGTAATCTACCTCAAAGTTTATTTTCCCTGTCTCCCTAAATTGAAACACATGGTTGTTCAAAATATATTGTCTTTTGATAAATTCTGTAGCAGATATCAAAGAAGAGGATTAACATTATCATATTTATAAATAAAATTATTTAACGCATACCTTTTACCATTGGAATATGTCGGATAGATTCGCATAGATTTGCTATGCTGCCCACAAGAAAATATTGTAAAGAATGTCCATATCACTAATTCTTATAAAAATAATAGCTAAGCCTAAAGAATATAATTAAAACGGATATATTTAAATAGAAGATGCTATGGTATCTACTCACCATTTCAAGATGTTCTTGGATTTGTTCACCACGTGTTAGAAAAGAAAATTATTCAATGATGGTGGCCTGACTTCAGCCACACGTACTTTCATTACAACAGCTGATGAAGAAAAAAGCGGAGAATGAACTCGACCCAGTGACCTGCTTGCCCTTCAGAGAAGAATAGCGGCCGTCCAAGTAAACATGTTTTTCCCCTTCCCCGCAAGTGGTTCTCTCTGCTTCATTTTCCTTTCTCCCCACCTTCATCCCTTTCTCTCTTTTTCTATGTTTCTGAGTTTATCACCTATTTTGCTTTGTTCCATTCAAGTCAGATTTTAGAGTATAAAAAGGCTGCTTCTCAGATTCACATTATCGCAAACGATTACAACCCAGCGTCGAAGGAGGAACCTCTACAACTTTACTCAACGAAGGAACCCGTGACAATCGCAAACTACTACAACCCATCGTTGGAGGAGGAACCTCTACAACTTTACTCAACGAAGGAACCGATGACCATGGAGTGTCAGCCGTAGGATCAATCGCAAACTACTACAACCCAGCGTCAAAGAAGGAACCTCTACAACTTTACTCAACGAAAGAACCGGTGACCATGGAGTGTCAGCCGTAGGATCCATCACAAACTACTACAACCCAGCGTCGAAGGAGGAACCTCTACAACTTTACTCAATGAAGGAACCCATGACAATCGCAAACTACTACAACCCAGCGTCGAAGGAGGAACCTCTACAACTTTACTCAACGAAGGAACCGGTGACCATGGAGTGTCAGCCATAGGATCCATGGCAAACTACTACAACTCAGCGTCGAAGAAGGAACCTATACAACTTTACTCAACGAAGGAACTGGTGCCCATAGAGTGTCAGCCGTCGGACCCACCGCCGCGCCGGCCAGGAGGATATATTATTATTATTTCGCACCGCGTCTTACTACCTGTTCGGGTTATACGCTTTTAAGTACTAATTACTCTAATGGATTGGGAATTGGGAAGGTTGAATTAGAGGAAGTGAACCTGCACTTGCGTGGAGGGAGAGTGGAAAACCATTTAGGAAAAACCACCCCCAGTTCACCCGACCGAGATTCAAACCTCTATCTCCCCGTCCCCAGAAGTCAAGCTCAACACGACAAGCGCGTTAGCCAACTATGCCACTGAGGCGGGTAGGAGGATATACTTCAAATACTTAAGTATCCTGGCAACATCTTTAAGTCCGTCCGACTTAGAGTCTAGTTTTTGTAAAAAAAACTAGACAATGTCTACTAGACATTTTTAATATTCTTTATGTTCTGTTTCTATAGTCGAAGGTGACTTTCATTTATTGGATAGTTTTATATTATGTCGAATTGACAGTTAAAACCATTTCAAGTCTTGACTTCAAAATTAAAAGGTTTATTTAATTTATTAAATAATGTGTCCTCATGTATGAAGGATAAGTGTCATTATGACTAGTATTTAGCGAATCCCTTAGACTTGGTATATCAGTCCTAGCGACTATGTTTCTCTGTATTCTTATGATACAGCCTTTGAATTATGAGCCTTTGGTTTCAAATGTAGTAAGGTGTTAGTCATAGACTTACTAACCTCCACAAGCTACATTTATTTATTCTGAGTCAATGTTTTTCATGACGCCGTGGACGTCATGTGCATTTGTTTAAAACTCATATGGTTACAACCAGGCTGTCTGTCTTACAAATCCTAGTTAGGTTAATAGAGTTCTATGTTTTGGGTTGTTCAAGTAGTCACACTTCACGTGCAGTATAGCTTGGGTGAGCAAACCACGGAACTCTGCTTGTGTCATAATGGGATCCGCGCAAATAATACCCTTTTGTCTTTGCCTGTTTTTTGGTTTTTATTGTTTTGGTGTTGCTTTTTAGTGTAATTCCTATAAGCATTGTTTGTACTATTGAATACTCTGGCAGTATCGATAGGGAAAGGGACCAGCCATAGTACCTGTTAATCGACACCTGTTTGCTAGCCATTGACCACTGTTATCTACAGATCTTTCTATTGTTTTTCATTAACCAAAAGTGTTTAAGGTATTTTCTCTTAAGACCCAGTCAAGCTATGTAAATCTTGTCCACTACCTTTTGTTAATAACTACTTAATTGTTTTCTCCTTTAGAAAACACCTACCTGTAGCCTGGGTCCATCTCAGCCCTTGTAGCTACAGCAAGACAATCAAATTTCACAAAGTCTTACTAATTGAAACAAGCTTTAAACTTGTAATCTTGTAACATTATTGTAAACCTAATTCTTATTATCTCGGTTTTAATAAATTTATTTATTGTTAAACAAATTATATTTCCATTTAAATTTCACCTTGTTTATCACGTTACCAAATTAGTCCTGTGAAGGATGTTTGTAACACCACGTTTTACAATAAAACTACCCCACATAATATTTTGCAGCAAAACAAATTTTATTCTACAAAAGTTATTTGGACTAGAGCACTAGGCACTTGCTTGTCCTTAAAAATGTGTGTGTTTTTTAGTGTTCTATCTAAACAATTTCTACTTCAGTATCACTAAGGTAAGTGTGCCGGCTATCCCTCCTATTCTACAAAAGGAGATCATACATAATAAATAACAAGTACATACGGCCTACATACTTGAATAAAAAATATGAACTTAATATTTTAAAGAATTGTAAAAATGGTTGTACTGTAATTATTATTTTACAAAGATATTGAATTTTTTTATATATATTCCCAGCCACTAAAATCTGGTGAAGGAGCCGTTGCAGAAGTTTAAAAATACCCTTGAAGATTTGCGAGCTCACGCATCTCCGCAGTACATTTTTGCAGCTGAAAAATTCGGTGAGTTCTTGAAAAACTGTTAATCAAGAAACATTAGGTCAGTTCCTGTTTTGATTGATAAGAACAAGGAAGTATTAATTGAGACAATCAGATAAAGGTTGATTCCAATAATAAAAACAACACTATTTTGTGCCCGGAATAATTTACCACTAAGAGGTCATCGTGATGATGATCCATTCAATGCTAATATCTCAGTCGAGCCAGTTCTATTAGGTACACAGGGTGTTTTTTGAGGTCTGCTAGCTTTTAGAATAGATTCAGGAGATAAAACCTACAGAATAACTTTCAGAGAGCGAACTAAAATTGTACATTGATAAGCCCTACTATAGAAAATGAACTAGTTTCATGTATCGAGGAAGTTATTCGGATGGCCATTGTCAAAGACATTAATCATGTGAAATATGTTTCAATTTTATATGATGAAACCTCAGACATTATCACAATAGAGCAGATGATATTGTGTATCAGATATGTTAATATGATGACCTTCGTTATTAGAGAAGAATTTTTGGGTATCGTGTCTATGATCTCAACAAAAGGTATAGAAATAAACGGAGCAATTGAGCAAGAATTGAAGACCCTGGGTTTAAACTACAATAATGTTTGTGAGCAAAGATACAACGGAGGGTAGAATATGTCGGGGAAGTTTAATGGTGTGCAGGTTCTCATCTTAAAGGATCAGCCAATATGCATTTCTAAATCCTGCAAAGTGCCATACATAAAGAACATGATGGGAATTCTGGGCTCAGTTTCTACATTTTTGTCAGCATCGCCCAAGAGAGTGCTTGTACTGGATACTATTATCTAATATTTCCATTCCTTTTAAGTACAGGTATTATTGTTGTACCCCATTCACTATTAGAAATCTGAGTTAATACCTCCTCTTGCACTAAGCGTTCTAACTCCTGCTCTACCTTTTCTTTAAGTGCAAATGGAATTGATCTTGGTTTGCAATACTTTGGCTTAGCACCTTTTTCCAAATTTAACCTAACTGGTTCACCCTTGTAATCACTTAACTTTTTATTAAAAACTTCTGGAAATTCCCTTAACAGGTTAGTTACCATTTCAGTTTGTACCCTATCTTCCGTTACACTATTAGCACTATTCAAGTTTTCTGGAATCAATTATGAACTTTTAGTTCCTTAATCCAGTTCCGCCCTAGTAATGGATTAGCTCCATGTTTAATTACAAATAATTCCATTTTGTATGACAAATCCTGTTATTGAATATTTACATTTATAACACCCACACTTCACCTCTGACAAGACATCTTGTGAATGTGGGGAATGCCAGGCCTCCACCGTGGTTCGGATTCCACGTTAAACTGTAGGTCCTCCATTTCATCTCACAATCACCCTACCATTACACATTAGCGTAAGTGCGTATAACCCGAACGGGTAGTAAGACGCGGTGCTAATAATAATAATAATAATAATAATAATAATAATAATAATAATAAAACAACACCCACAGGAATAATTGGTTCATTTATATATGAATTTAAGATTAAATCAGTTGGATGCAATTTTAAGTGACTCAATTTATCCAGATAATACTTTTCAGAGATTACAGATACCCCTGCACCTGTGTCTACTTCAAATGAAATTTCTATTCATTACACCTAAACATTTATTCTAAAAGGTTATACTCTTTCACGCTTCTCGCCAAGCTGATTTTTATATAGCCCAAATAATTTTGAAATGTCATCAATGTTTTCACCACTAATGTCATTTAACAGACCAAACCTCACAAAATGTTGTTTATTACTGTCATACATTTTTCTGTCTTTGTGAGATTTGCTAACAATCATATGAGTAGCCCTATTATAATTGTTTGATTTACCCAACTGTTTCAATCGACACACCTTTTACAAATGACCTTTCTTTTTACATACACGGCATCCATACTGTATATAATGGCATTCATTTTTTAAATGACCATATCTTCCACAGAAATGACACCTCATCTCTCTCGAACCGCCTTTCCTTTCTTCTTTTTTCGACATTTGAAGAATTTGAGATTGACGATCAGCTGTTCCACTGGTGTTATGATCAAAGGCCAGTGACGCATCCTTCTTGGCTGCCTCCAAAGATGTTGAAATCAGCACTGCCATTCTGTAGTCTAGTTGTTTCTCCGCTAGAAGTCGTTGCTTGATAGAACTGCTTCTCAATACACTTACAAGATGATCCCGTAAATGATCAGATAATAATTCCTTAATTTCTTAATGCTTTGACCTTTGTTTTAAGCTAGCAATATAATCTGATACACTTTCTTGCTCATGCTGTGATCTTAAACTAAATTTATACCTTTTGGCAATAAATGATGGTTTAGGATATAAGTGTTCTTGGATAGTTTTAATTAGATCCACATAGTTTTTTGTTGACCGCTTGTCAGGTGTACATAAATCTCGTAAAAGATTAAAAGTTTTCACGCTTACTACTGCCAGTAACGTACTTACTTTCTTCTCATTAGTTATACTATTACATTCGACAAATAGTTCGAATCACTCCACATATGACGATCAGATTTCTTCATTACTATCGAAACTACTCATGTTTCCTATGACCGCTATTTTATGTCAATATGGATGATTTTTTCATAGACCACGCCCTGAGTTATTAAAATCCCCAAATGTTCTCGGAGTTGCCTCAAGTCTGCTATGTATACATTTCCAATTGAAGAACTTTTTTTCCCCTTATATAATTAAATTAATCCAATAAAATTTTAAAGCTGGGCTTCCAAATAGCTAGGAACATGTTACACCATAGTTAGTTTTATCCTCGTCGCCAATATGTTACGTCTGTAACATGGTAAGAACGGCTGGAATAAGAACACTACTTACTTTGGTTAATGTTACTGCTTGAGTGGGAATGGTTTGGTCGGGAACACCGACTATCGATAAGATTCTCGATAGTCATTTAGGATGGGGCATGATGGGAAGCAGACAATTTATTATGTCACCACCCATGATAGCCAACCTACATGGAAATATATTACACTAAGATCAATATTTGATCTCCAATTACTCTTAACAGGTGATATTTTGCGATTTTGATCACAGATTGCCAAAGTCCTCCCTGATGTGGTGCGACTGGAGGCAGGAAGTGAAACTTAATGGACTGGTGATGCAAACTTTTGAAGGTGTTGAGGTCTTGAGCTAGATGATTGTTAATGGTTTTCTTCAACTGATGAGAGGCACCTATGAAGTTTGTTCCAAAATCCGAATATAGGTCTGGATGGAGCCCTCTTCTTGAGACAAAGCATGGGAGGGCAGCAATGAATGTATGCGAGGTAAGGTCTGTGATGACTTTGAGGTGAACTGCTTTAGTTGAGAAGCAGACAAACAAGCAGAGATAGACTTTATTAGGCTGGAGGTGTGCGAGATGGAGTAACTTTATTTAGAATAGACCTCCATAATCTATTCCAGATTTGAGAAACGAACGTGAGGGAGTCACTTGAGGTTCAGGTAGATCCCCCATCATTGGAGCTATGAGCTTTGGTTTGTTGCTAAAGTAACGAATACACTTGAAAATCTGAAGTATATTTGTGCTGTGAACAGAGAGTATCCAGAATTGTTGGGACAAAATAGATTGCATCAGTTGAGATCCAGCATGGAGATGCTTGATATGATGGTGATCAATGATCAGGTTGACAATATGTGATTTTGGTAACACGATAGGGTGTTTAGCTTCATTAGCCAGATTTGAGAGACTAATTTGTCCACCTACTCTCAGTATTCACTGGTTGTCAAGGATTGGGGATAAGCGTTTAAGTTTCGTGTTACATGGTTTCTTAGCCTTGATGAGTCCTATGTCGGCGGTGAAATTTCCAGCTTAGATAACTCGAAAGATGCTTTTAATGGCTTCAGTGAGCCCTTCAGTGCTGAGGGGTCCTGTTTGGCGATCTTTTTATTTACAGTTTTTAAGAAAGTGAAGTACAAAAGCCATTGTGTTAACGAGTTTCGTCCACAACGAGTATTTAAGCAGTTATTTTCGAATAGAATCAGTAGAAGGATTAACAATGAGAACATTTAATGATGAGGGTTTAACATTGGGCAGCGCCACTTTTGCCACAGGAGTGAATAGAGAAAGAGGGCACTGTTCAGGTGGAAGAGAGAGCCATGGAGGACCAGACCACCACATGGGATGATCGTTGAGATTTGGAAGTGATAAACCCCGAAAGGCACAGTCCGTAATGTTGTGGGGAGAAGCGATATGCATCCAAGTGTGAGGAGGTATCCAGTCCTAGCTTTTTGCGGTACGGTTGGCCACATTCACTTTAAGTCAATAGTGTGGTGTATGATTACACCAGAGGACTATCATGGAGTCTGACCAAGCAGTTCTAGAGTCAATTTTGCAATGGGGTGATAAGAGGTCAATGCAATAGTACATAAGTTTGGCAAGTAAGTGAGCAGCGTAGAGATTCAAGCAAGGTATGAAGATTCTCTTGAGGGGGGATACACGTGATTTGATGATGAGAAGACTAACAGTCACTTTGTTGTCAGGATCAAGACATCTGAGGCAGAGGCAACATCCATATCCTGCCTCACTGGCATCACAGAGCCCATGGAGTTGAATGTTGGTAGCAAAAGTGAGATAGAATTAGCGTGGTATGCTAATGGCTTTTAAAAAAAGGAATATCCTCCAACAAAATTTCCCAGTTTTTAGCAATGTCAGTAGGCAAAGAAGAAAAAACACATCATACTTCACTACATTTGGACTCAGACCCATCTAAGGTCACACAAGGTCACTCTTCTCGTCCGCCGCACAACACTCAAGAGTTCTTCATGTAACACATACAGCAAATGTATAAACCACAAATAATCCGTTTGTTGGATTGTCCCACGTAAATAACACTGTGCTTTTAGCAACAGCTCTTGTTAATCTCTCTACAGCTGATGGTGTCTCCCTTGTTTGCAGAATATTGGATTCTGCTGCTCAAGAGTACTTTCATCACGGAACGATGTGCTCAATTGCTACAGGTCAAACATACTCACGCCTCAAGGTAAATCAATGGTATTTCCCAAGCTCTGATAAATACTAAAGGCCTAACTTATCTTAATATTGGATAAAATAACTTTGGATCTTCCTCGTGCAGCCCTTTCACCTGACATAAGAATGAAGGGCCTACTTTGTCCTAGCTGACCTCACAATTGACACCCCCACGCCCATAAATATCCTAATAGGTGCAGACTTGTTTGCACAAATTATGACTAGTGAACAATATATTCTCAGCAAAAACCTGCCCATTGTCTTTGGTACTGTTTTTGGTGTCGTCCTAATGAGACCGACCACCTGCTCTGCACCCAGTGCAACTCAAGAGCTGTAAGCCACTGTAGGCCTAATGTCCGTAACAGCTGGATAAGAGATTTCGCTCAGAACACGACAGGAGTTAACAAGTCGCAAGGATCGTAGATTTAAGCCACAATTGAGAGAATGTAACACTTCGTAGACTTTAGGGTGTCTCCTGTCACTCGCATGCAATAGAATAACTTGTCAGAGTCAGGTTTCTACTGGAGCCGGAGAATTCTGAATAATAATAATAATTATTATTATTATTAGCACAGCATCTTACTACCCGTTCGGGTTGTACGCACTTACTATAGATAGTTCATTAACATAAAACGAAAATAGTTAATATAATATCTATAAGAAAGATTATAGCCTAATATTTCCAACTAATTTTTTTAAATGTTGTGACTAAAACATTTTAAAAAGTAAAATACTAAATGTTCTGATTACACTAGCCGAACATTTCTTTGTTAGGATAATTGGGTGAATAAAGTGTGTAATGTGTAGGAATCTGCTAAGAACTGTTTGCATAATAGAGAAAATTATTGATTTTAGAGAGTGACTATAGTTGAAAAATTATTTGTTGCTACAAGTATATGGATAGAATTCCATTTCTGTGTGAGCTAACCACAAACAATTCACTCACCATCTAAATGAAATTGCATTCTTGGCTCTTTTTTCTTCCTAGAGCCCCCTTTCTTCCACCTTCCCATCTTGATGTAATTTCGGGAGAATATCACATGAACCACTAATGATTTAAATAACACAACTAGACCAGAACAAGTATGTTTGCTATTGGTTTCGAATTGCAATCGAAAACTAACAAATAACAACAGGAAGCAACTTTCGACCCTTTCTCTATGGTTCAACTATAAAAAAACACCTTTGAGAACCCATGTTTAGACTTGGCTAAGAAAAGGTAAAAGTGCAACATCGTGCGCTGTGACCAGCAGGCACTCACCCTAGACACTATCTACTCTTCAAAGAACCTTTTAGTGAATATAAATAAATGTCTGTAAGCTAGCTCATATTGAGAAAAAGTCTCGATATTTAGCTTCCATCGATCAACATTGACAGCATTTATAAAATGTGGCATGCCCAGAGCACGTACCTTGTCATATAAATACATACATTTAAATTTAAGTGACCCGCCTCGGTGGCGTAGTTGGCTAACGCGCACTTGTCGTGTTGAGCTCAACTGCTGAGGACGGGGAGATCGAGGTTCGAATCTCGGTTGGGTGAACTGGGGGTGGTTTTTCCTAAATGGTTTTCCACTCTCCCTCCACGCAAATGCGGGTTCACTTCCTCTAATTCAACCTTCCCAATTCCTAATCCATTAGAGTAATTAGTACTTAAAGCATATAACCTGAACGGGTAGTAATACGCGGTGCTAAATATTATTATTATTATTATTATTATAAATTTAGGTGCTATTTTAATGGTTAATAAAGGTTCTTTAAATGGCGGTTACCACCACATCGCTGTTGAGAAAAGAATGAGCTATTATTTTTCTTTTATTCACAAAAAGTCTCGCTTCCCCTCTTTCCCAAACCCACTTGCAATAGTTGATACTTTTAAGTTTGTTGAAGATGTTATCAGAGACATTAGCGATAAAACTCTACACTCCATATATAAAAAAAGTTCCATAAGAGCAATGTTATTTAAAAATAATTGACGATTTATCATCTAAACACACCAATAAAATCTGTAGCTCTGTAAAAATGACCAACCCTAGCTTGAAGTGTTAAATTCCAAATTAAGTAAATTTGTTTAAGTAAAACGGTTCATTTGGAAAAAATATTTAATCAACTACATGCGTAAGTCTACATCACCCTACTCTACTGAGATTGTTCATGGAAAGACTAGCTTCTTGAACCAATTTTTTTTTATCACTTGCACCCTTTAAAGGAATCCTCCTACCTAAATATTAGCTGTCTTAATCCCTAATACCACATGAATATTTAAAGTTGTTGTGCAGCTAACATTAAGTATTCTTGGAAACCTTTTGATAATTATTTGTAAAATTATTCAATATTCACCTTTCACAATACACTTTATGTTCTCACTGTCTAGTTAAAAGAACAATGTCAGCTTCTCAAAACCAGCATCTGTGACATGGATTAAATCTCAACTCTCATTTGGTTTGTTTTGCTAATGAAGGATAAAGTCAGAGCTCGAAATCCAGCAGGCATAGTGAGGGTGATTCTTTCTAAATGATTTCCTACTGTTCTTGCACACAAATGCAGATATGTTTCCTCTAAGTTATACCTTCCTCATCCCTAACCTATAAGGCTAATTAAATATATATATATATATATATATATAACTATAAAAATTGTCTAAACCATCTTTGACCAAGACACACTTTTCTGGGACAAATTTCTCCAAAACTAGCAAAAGTTCCACCTAAATTGTTAAAATGTTTTGAAATTTCTTAAGACAAATATGCAGTTTATGGTAAAAAATGCATTTGTATTTATTTATATAATAAAATTAATAATTTTAACTTAACTGTTAAAAGTGGTATTTTTCAATTTATTATGTAGACGATGTACACAGTTTGCTAGATATTTAATAAAAAAAATAACTTGGCACTTGGTTGAATATTGCAAATTTCACAAAACTACTTAGCTATTTTTGTTAAATTAACCCTAATATACAAACCTATAGAAATGCCACTTGGTTGATTGTTTAAAATTGTGAAACTAACATATTAGCAAAAAGGATTTTAAAAGTATTTTGACAAAGTTTGGTTCCTAACATTATTGCCTTTTCAATTAAATAATTTCACCAGAATAGTCAAGTTCAGCACAGGTGTGTTTTCGCGGGTGACCTGGTATCAATGTTTACGACCACAGCGTTTTCACGGTTGACCCGGTATCGATGTTAACGAAATGTTTATGGCCTAGGCGATACCAGAGCTTGGTTTGGTAATGCTTTCCTTGACCAGACTAAACAGTATGGTTACGACCAATGAGACGAGAATTTGCGCGCCACTTTCAAAGCACCATCACTTCTTATGTTAGATTTAAACAAGTATAACTTCATAGTCAATGGAGCCCTACATACTTCAGGATTTCTTAAGGTTATTTTTGGGAAGATATGTTTAGCTTGATATGTTGTGTAGATATTAGGACTAGTCAAAACAAGCATCAATCTAACTAAGAATAGAATTATATAGCTCATTTTCTGTAGATTTGCAGTACATGTAATAGGATTTCATAAATTCATCTACCAGCTGTTAGATCTACTCCATCCCAACCGCCAATTTTGTTTAAGAAAAGCATCCAAAATAGTTTTTTCACTCTACCTTGGTCAGAACCACTTGGTCGTAAGCCCTCGATACCAAGACATAACCAAGTCAATCGTGAAAACTCCTCTGTTCATAATCAACATCATAAGTTATCTTTTGGTCAGCAAATAAATTATTATAAAACGGTTTCGCATCTTCAGGAATAAGATGGATGGATTTAAAAGTTTAGAACATGACATTGCTTTGCCCTCAAGCCAAGAGAAACAGATTATCTATCGCAAATATTATATTTGTTGAACAACCATGTACAATTTTACTAATGTCCATTTCAGAGTAGTTTACATCACCACTATTAATTTTTAGATAATTATTGAAAGGCTCCTCTTTAACTAGTTTTACTCCTCATATTTTAATCCAGTTTATTTTTTGGTCAGTGCTGTCAATTTTTCCATTTACTTCCAACTTTTTCAGTGAGGTTCCATAAAATTCATTGTTCAATTTTGTAACTTTCATTTTATTTTTTCTGAGACAGTTCCCCATTATATCCGTCGATTCATCTTCCTATAACAAAATAACTCTCAACTGATAGCACAAAATGGATTACATGGTTGGGTTGTAAGAACCAAAAACACACAAATAAAAAGAGTTTTGGTAAATATTGCAGGAAATTGTGTCGCCCGGTTGTTTTTTGCTTATCTCCAAATGACAGAATTACTTTAGACTTCATTTTGGAGGTTGAATGTTTGTTGGTAAATAAAAATAACTTTACAAAAGGGTTGTTGGTTTGGACAACTGTAGATGGCAGTACAATTCAGTAAACACTTTCATATACAAGGCGTTCAGAAATTCACAGCCCAAACTACACATATAGTTTGTTTGAAGCAAAAGTAATACAAAATTCCTATACACTTACATCTGTAAAACTATGCTAATACCATTAAATTGTGTTCAAAGTTTCAGCGTACAGCGCCGGGAGAGAAAAGCTATTCAAGCATGTGTGTACAACAGGCTGCGTAGGAGTTAGGTGTGTGGCACTACACACCTCGACATCTTGGAAAATAGTGCCAGAACATACCACAATTAATAGCAAATAACACACGAGTCCATCTAAAAATGCGAAGACGTGTTGAGGGTCATCATTAATGGTCTTACATCATAGAAAGTGCTTGCCATTATTACATGTGCAATGGTACAGTAGAGTCTCAGAAACTCAATCTTATGTGGAATGAGATGGTGTTGAGTTATTGAAATGTCAAGTTTTACAAATGAACTTGCATAAGATTCATGTTTACTAAACAAGGATGAATCACATTACAGTATAGAAGGGGGACCTGGTGGTCTAGGGGTAAGGTGTTGGACCTCTGTACTAGGGTTACAGGGTTCAATCCTCGGTCCCGGCACAGATTTATCTAATGTATAATAAATGAGTTTTTAAAATAATTTTGAAATAGTTACAATAATTAATACCTGTGCTATTTAATTGAAAGGGCTACTAATATCTACAAATTGGGGTCATAAATTATGAAAAAATATTTAAAAAATCAAAATCTTATTATTGAAACTGAGGATACAACCAAAATAATTTACAACAGTTAAAATTATTTGTACAACCAATAATTTAATAGGTTAGATAATATAAGAGTATTATTCCATGACTCAATTTGATTAAAAATATATTTTATTTAATATATAAACTGTGTAACCTTTTAATAAATATACACTTAAAAATTTGTTTTGTGTTTTGGCATTGAAAGTAACTGTTAAGTGTTAAAAAGCATTTATTTTAAAGTAAGCAATCTTCTAGAAGGCTCTGTATAGTAATTTATTCTAATCTGCTCCAACATACTAATACAAACTTTTTAATTCGGATTTATCAGACATAGGCTAGTAGTGTGGCAAAAAAATTGTTTTGTGGAGTAATGCTAAATTATTAAAAACGTATGTGCTTCTTTAGGCTAACAAATAATACATTTTGTGGAATGGATGCTATTTATACAGCTACACTTAAAAATCAGTCCCATATGCTAATGAATCAGTTTGATGTTTGGCAAGAGTTTCATCTTAAGGCTTGGGGGACGTGGTAGTAGTGTCAGTGGCAGTGGCGATAACGGGAATCTCTGGATATTCAAGAGTTACTCCATCCTCACACTCGAAAGTGGGACAGCAATCGGGGAAAGAGGCGGTCTTATTGGTCTTCTCAGACAACTTGCATTTGGGGTTGGATTTGGGCAGAGGTCCACAGTCCTCCACCAGTTCCAGGAGTTGCGTTGGGTCGTTCTCCGCAGTGACACAGGTAGATCGTCCACAGAAGGGAGACAAATCCCATGTGTTACCAGGCTCAATGGTAGCGCAACGGGTAGAAGCGAAGCACATGCCAGGGAAATCTGTAAAATACAAATGGCTATTTTAGCTTTCATGATAAAACTTTTCTAGTTAGGGATATTTAACATACACTAAATGAACCAACTCATTATGTTAGTAAACAATTTACAAACTAACTTAATTCTAGAGCAGACACAATAACTACATCCACCTTTGTTTCATCATTATAAAAGTAAACTTCCTTAATTTTGGCAGTGCATTTTTTTTTTGGATTTCAACCCCGATACTCTTAGCTCAGTAAGATGATGTGCCACAGACTGAGCAAATGGAATAGAGCTATAATTGTATTTGATAATAAATCAAAAATGGGTTAAGGCTACTTTTTAAAGACCTGTTGTTACTAGGAGTAAAATCTCCCAGTCAATTAAGTCTTGATACTAGTTTAGTAAAATATAATTAACACTACTATTTATATTAGTTCTGAGTATATATTGTATTCTAATTGTATTTGTTCATCTTATTAGGCCTGGGATATATATACTTTGAATGATATTTTAAATCCCCATGCTAACAAAATATGTAAAGTAGACTCTCTTTCACTCTCTTAGTATCCAATACACAAACAATCTAACATTCTTTATTCACTGTAAAATTCTTAGTCCCTATTACAACTTTAGCACTTAGCCAAAGTTCCTTTGAGAGTGTCAGTAAATAAGATGACTTTTATGAAAATAACGACCAGTTGATGTTTATAATCATCAGTAAATTTTAACTGTATTTATGCTTTTTCAAAGAATAAAAACTATTTGAATGAGTGTTTTCATGTTGCGAGGAACATGGTCAATTCATAGCATCACTTTAAACATGTAGCTTCTTGACAGCTATTGGATTTGGTTTGCACCTAGCATTCAGTTGCTATCATCTCGTTGTTTCCATGAAGAATCACCTGGGATGTAAATTATTTGCTAATGATAAATGACTGGAAATGGTCACTACTTTATATCTTAAAGAGCTCATCAAGTGTTTCCCCAATGAAAAAATCCTTGATTAAAAACAAAGACAAATATTATGATTTTGTAGGAAAATAATATGAACAATGAAATATTCAAATAAAATACATTAATATAAATATGAAATAGAAATTTTATTTAATATCAGTTGTCATATTTATTGAAATGTCCAATGACACAGGATATCCCAAACAAATGTAATAACATAATTTATTTTATGTCTTATTCTTTTGTCAGCCATACTATATTATCGTTAGGGTTCACATGAATTTAGGAGTGAGTATTTCTTGTTTTGGAATATTTATGACTAAAATGGCTACAAGTACAAACACAACTGCCAAATGTCAGACAAAAATATAATAACATAATTTCAAATAATAATTGCATCGTGCTGCGCCGAAACATAAAGTAATAATTATTTTAGCATAATATGTGGAGTAGAAATGAAAACCAAATAGACCCATATCTGTAATTTATCTCATATTGGCTACCGTACCTATATTTTACTGTATGTAATTAGGTGAAATATTTGAGCATCTGAGATTGAAAATCAAAATTTAATAGCTTTATTGTTACTACAGTTATCATTGACATTAACAAAATTATTGCAATTTCATATAAATGCCATTAAAAGCATACAATTTGTTAGATGGAGCTACTCTTCTTAAAACCTTAAGTCCTACCAAAAAAAAATGCGTAGTAAAGCTGGTCAGTCTAACTTTCTGCTTTGAAAGGTTTCATAGGAATCCCTTAATATATGCCAATCAAATTAGGAGTGTGTCATTTTTTTAAACACTATAAGATGCATTTAGAATATAAGAAATGTACTTGGATGTTACAATTACTTAAATTGATTGGTACAACTTCTTTGGTCAATTAAACAAGATAAAATAAGAAACATAACATTAAGATAGTTTTTCCTTGAGTAAATTATCTTCATGTTATGTTTATTTTATCTTGTGTAATTAAATTATAAATTCATATTTCTCCTTACTACAAATATAATGAATTAGGTACCAGTAATCTAGGAAGTTTACCTTTATTATTTATTAATATGAAGAGCTGATGGGAAAACAGCAGTAATAAATCACATGTTTTAAACGAACCCTAATGGATCTGGTCGAGATTTGAACTCAACCTCCTTTTCACTGGCAAGCCAGTATATTATGAGATGTACGCCCTAGACTGAGTGACCTCTAATAATGGGTTGCATGTATTTTAACTAACAGCACAAATAAACAAATAGTAAATATAAATGAGTATTGATTTATTGGTATAAGGATAGCAACACCTACCTCTAAGCACATCTGCGGGAATAAGTCGTTTGTATGTCTTTGGTCTCCCAGCTGCTTCTTCAGCCTTTTTGTCCTCCAGGGCAAACACCAATGCAACAGCAGTCACAATTACACATGCTAGCAACTTCATTGTCTGAAACAAAACAAAAATTATAAAATTATAAGTGAAGTGTTTTGGGTTCAATTTAATTAAGGTGCATGTTGTTTCAAAAGATATTTGGGAGAAAATATATTTCAAGAAAATATTATATAGGGTAAACTAATAAAGATACTGAACGTAGATTGCTAGCTTAATTTATTGCCCGTTTGACAAATAATAACCAGTTCTAAGTTTGTTAACAGCTGCTGGCAAATTTGGAGTTAACCATGAAGATTTTAGAAACAATGTACATTACTTATGAATTCCTCAATGCTCCCCCACCATCAATGAGTAACTGGACCAAAAATGCCATGCATAGAGGTACAAATATTTCTGGCTAAAATCTTCATAAAATGTCCATCTCGTTCAAGAAAAGCTATTTATTGGTAGAAACCATAATTGTTGGTTAGTCAAACTATGGTATTTCACTAAATAAAAGGTTGGATTTTGGTATAAAAAGCCAGTAGGCAAATAAAATAGTTATCTTTGGTTAGGGATGGTAATAAATCCACTCTTTAGTTAGTGTGGTGCAAGCAATAAAAAAATTATGGCTAAAATTTGATTGTATACCCAATAAAATAGCTTGTTTGTTTTAACATTGTTTTTATTTCTTCTCTGACCCAAACACTTTTTTTTACTTATATTATCTTAGTGAGGAAGATAAATATTCTGGACTGAGGGGATGTTTTCTGATTATTTAAATTATATTGTTAATTCCCATTTAAATCATAAAATGAACCATAATTTGCAATTTAAAGGTAAAGTAGTCAATATCCTGAAAATATTTAGTTTAATTTTATTTTTTGCATATATTATGTATTCAAATTGCTACAATAAATTTTAAATATGGTTTTATAGGAACTTTAATTTCCTAACTAAAAGATTGTAGAAATACGTCTCGTGATATTTCTGTGTATCCAACTAATGAGCACATGAGTGCTAGAACCATGTTAAGATTAGACAGATAAGGGATGTTTCACTCATAATGATTATAGCAAAATAAAAGTAAGAACAATCCTAAATGGTCAAATAGGCCTGAAGAAAATGCTAGTGGAATAGTATTTTGTTTGTTTACGGTGAAGACATTGCAAACATAAGTGCACATAAATGTGGATAGAATGAGGTACACATACTAAAATGATTTTATGGACATCCTATGGAGCGATTTAAAAAAAATTATCACCCCCTAGTAGGCAGAGTATAATAAAATCGAATGTCATGAACTAGCCCTTGAGTTTCACAGGTGGAAAGGAAAAAAAATCATTGTATTGAATAACACTAAGTTGAAACTGGTTAATGCAGTTGAAAATCTAGCCAGTTTAAACAGTAATTTTGTTACAGGGTATATCAACTGTAGTAAAACCTCAGTATGTTCATCATGTTTCTAAGTGATTACTGGATAGCCTATGTAGCTGATAAACAAATACAAATAAAATGATAAAACAAATATTACATATACATATAAAAATAATTGTAAAACAAAAATGATCTCATAAAATATTTTTTAAATTATTTTAAATATGTCAAACAATTCTGACTATGCCAAGGGGGGTTAATTTCAAGGCCCACACCAAAGATCTTATTAACTAGATGTTTAGTGTAACAAGTGGAAAGAGAACCCTGCTAATGGAAGGAAGTTGCCTCTTACCATGAGATAAAACATAATAAAGCATCTTTTAACAGCCAAATAGGTATTTTACCCAATATTACATAAACAGTATGATTGAGTCGAATCCGAATGAAAAATACACTATTCCAAGATAACTTATTGCCTCGGAAATATTTTATGGTGATTTGAATTCTTGTACTGTTTGTTGGCTATACTAATTTGGTTTAACTCTGTCCTTTAGTAATGTGATGACCGAGAAAAACTATTCCAGTCTTTCCAAACTCACGCCTTCTCTTATAACTTCTATACTCTTTCCATTCACTTTCGCATACACTTACTATTTTCACTCTGAGATTTACCATTAACAAAATTTGTATGATCCATGTAATCACAAACTTCCTCAATACCCTGCAATGCTCGTGTAAGAGCTCGGTTAAACATTTCCTGTGTAGGCCTACGCGATAATCCAAAAAATAATTGTTTGTATCTAAATAAATCCAACCTGCAACAGAGTATTGGGCTGATTTCTTAATCTTCATCAAGTACAATTTGATGATAAGTCAGCGTATATCAATCCTGATAACCACTAGGCTACCATTTACGTCCTTTAGTCATTCATCAATAATTGATTATTGTTGGAAATGGGTAGATCTCATTTATCTATTATCCCTCCTCGTGTCAACACAAGACTTCAACTCACTTGATTATGTTGGGTTTTTTTGCACTAGGTATCTGAATAGATGAGACCCAAAGAGTTTAACCATCCACTCTTTAGGTGCTATCAATTTACAATAACTCTGTAAATAGTTGCTCTTCCACTTCAAGAAGGTGATAGGGTTGCCTCCTCATTGCTTGAGCCACTGGTCGCACATCTTGGTTTTTAAAAATCCCTTAATGTACAGTACCAATGCCTTCAAAAACATTTTTTAATTATTGCATTATAAACTATCTCGTATCTACATTGTTTATGCCTAGCCCTATTTTCAAAACACCTAGCTCCATGACAGTAAATTTTCAAAGAATTAGAACCCTTTGCCTCCCCTACAAAACATTATGCGTCCTTGACCAAGTTTCCATGGGATATAATAGCATTAGCCTTGAAAGCACCTAACACTTTTAATGCTTCTGACTATTTATATGAATAAATTACTTTAGCTGCCAACACGATATTATAACTTTTATCTACAATTATTATTTTCAAAAACAATCACACCAAATGAAAAGTTAATTTAGACCTCACCCAAGATTTACACCAAAGTATCATCTAAAATTTAGATTCTAAAACACTATATCTCAACAACATTGACAAATCAGAATATTTTATTAAGAAATTAGTAGTTAATTATATTGTTACTTTATACCAGACTCCCAGGATATTAAATTCAGCATAGTATCTCAATATTGAATCATGCAATTATACAGATGGTGAAATTACAGTAAAAGTGGTATCCATTTCATAAAGTTGGCAACACTGTTGTAGGTACTTTACTTTTCTCGCTCCACATTCAATTTCCCTCTTACAGTTCCATACTACCAAGTGTTTCCTTTTGTCAAGACCGGTGGTCTCAAACTTAAATTAGTTGAAAGGCCAGCTTCACCAGGAGTATGCTGTGGGTCAACTTTTAGATACATTTTGCCTTATTTTTATATCGCAGCTTACTAATTATCTCCTCTATGTACATTTCACTTTCCAGTAATTATAATAAAAAACCTTCTATATGAGAACAATTTTAAAGTCTGCTTAAATAAAGTTAGATTTAATTTTGTTACACAAAAATTGTATAGCCTCAACATACTATCAAATAATTAATACAATGCCTAGAAAACTGTCAACTCTATAGTATACCAGGGGAGTGTGTTTGTGAAAAATGAAATATACAAAGATTACAAAAATATAACAGGGTTTTCTACAGCTTTAACAGTATGGACTTGTAATATTTTACTAGGAAAATTCTTATTACCAATATTTACTGGCCAATTTATTAACTAAAGTGGAAGGTATTTATTATAATATTAACCAGCTCAATAGAAGAACATGTAAACCTGTGAAGTAAGGTTTAAAACCAATTAAACCGCTCTATCTCAGAAGTTAGCTTTTAAAAGATTTGAATAAAGTAAGAAATTTGGAGTAGGTAGAAGTTTATCTAATATCTGATCAGGATAATAAGTTTAACTAGAATAAAAGTGACCCCATGCATTACCGTGTTCCTTTTTTTATTCGTGAAGGAGGTAGGTTGAAGGAATAACACATCACAAGTCTATTTTATCTGTCGAAATGTTGGTGGAAAGTCACTCGGGTAAGCTCTATTCATTGCTAGGAAATAAGGCTGGAAAATCTCCTAGTATCTGAGAGGCAGATGCGTGTTTGTGTATGTGCATTGGAGCAGAAAAGGATGATCTCTCCCATGGGTAGTTAGAATGGCAAATTTATGATGTGTAGCAGCTTATATAAAATGATCGTTTCCTAGGATGACATGGCAGGTTTGTGTCTGGTTATCAAAGGGGCTACCAGCTAATAATACTAATAGTGGTATTGTCTAAGTGTTGTCATAGTGGTGCATGTCAGTTAACACAAACTAAGTTTTATGAATAACCTCATAGGGATAACATATTGAGAATAAATACCATAATATAATGAACTTCCCTAGACTGATTAAAGAGTCGCCACATTGACATGAATGTTATACAGCAATGTTATGGAAAAATAAGAAATATAACTATCCAAGCCATATAATTGAAATGTTGTTAGAGTTGTGGCTATGTTTTCATATTGACATTGTATACATGTACATCTTAAGTTATTCACTAAGTTCATAGCTGCTTGTTTTACGAAGGAAGGGGAAGCAAGGCTATTGTAAGCTTATATTTTTGGACCCAACCTTTTTTGTTACTTACAGTTTGCTGGAAGAACAATTTCCATGTTAATCAGCATGCAACTTTGTCAACACCGGAAGTGGTGGCCCCAATATTTCATAACAATGTGACAGATTACAAGCATTAAACAAAGGTACGGTATGTTTTGGGAGGGAAATAAAAGTATCGCTAGAATGTAAGAACAGCGCCAAAAGGTGTGCAACTCTGTTGGTCTTGAGAGGTCTATTGGGCTAGTTAAAGCAAATTAGGCTTCTAGATGAGAATGCAATAATATTGGAAGCCTGACTGAAATCGCTAAAGAGCAGTCATATTATAATATACATTTAAAGCCTATAGTGCTGCTTTGTCTTAATACTACTAAACTATTGAGGATATTAAATCTAACCATGGAATCAATAAATTATATTTATTGCTTTTATTTAATATCTCATTAATATTAAAATTACATGACAATTATCGTTTAGCTATAATATAAGCCCCGTGGGAAGAATTAATGCTTTGTTTGCTTAAATACATAATCGTTTTAACATTAAAACCAATCGAATTCTAAAATATATCAAATACTGAGGCACAAAGTCACCAAAAAAAATGAGCTTGCAAAATAAATATTAATTAGAGAAATCAAATAGGTGGTATATAAAATATACATCTAGTGGAAAGATAGCTAAAGATTTAAATAATAAAAATTAATAAAACTCTACATTTAGTGGCGAATGTCCTAGTTATTAATTTAGATTTGGTTGAAAAAATGAATCTCTGTGAGCATCAAAAAAACCGTACCAGGTTATAATTTCAATGTTTCACTCACTTATCAGCTAAATATAGCTCCAATCATATGTGCATGTGCATCCGTTTAAGCCCAGTGGAATGGGGAGGACGAGCGTAAAAGAGCTCCACCAGGAGGAACACAAGACAGCACAGACTAGACCATCTACAATACTCAGATCGTAATACATAATAAACATGGCCATCGTATAGGTTGAAAGAAAACACAATACTGTTTGCCATTGAGTATATATAATATATAATAATATACTCAATAGTTATTATATACTTATTTATATATTTATTTTATTATATAATATATTATATACACACTAGTAATATATTTATGTATTATATAGTCAAAAGTAATATTATATATACTCAATGGTTCTGCTATAACAAACTTGTTTGTGTTCCTTAAATGCATACTCTTCATGCATTTAAATTTAAACCAGTGGACATTTATATGATATATTTTTGCACTAATTAAGTTATTATAACTAATCACACTTACATAAGATAATGTTGAAAATTTAGTTATAATACCAGATTGATAGAAGGAATGTAATTAAATAAAGTGTACCTGCTCTATAAAGCATTATCAATACTAAATACGGCATCGTCAATAGATTCAACACAAATTATTAATCAAAACACATATGACCTATTGGCAAAAATAAAAAAATGATAATGTACCTTAGGTACTACCTGCTAGATCGCAAAGATTTGATGCCTACTTGTTGAATTTCAACTGATTATGCTTCTTCACTTCCTCACCAAGTCCATGATCACAGAAGTCCTTCCTTTTACCGCTAAATTTTTTAGACAATTCTTTGGAAGGGTTCTTTTCATTTAACATTTTGGTGTAATTGTTAATGAAAATATTAATTATTACTTTCACACAATTTTTTTACTAATACTTTCAGGGACTCACCACACCTTCACAGTTTTTCAAAATCACTAGCACTGATTTCACAACTCTGAATCCTCAATGTTACGATTGCATTTCACTGTTTGTTTAGTTTCAGAAATTCAGGTTCATATTCACTGCTGAGCAAAGTTTGAAATAACGCATAAACATTTTAACACAGGGTAATCACAAAGGGAGAAGGACATTTCAGCCCACCACGATTAAGTTTGGTGAAATATGAAAAAAAAACTTCTTTATCACAAACCAACTACATTTCTTCATTAGACTGTAACATTAACCTGCATTACATACAAGAATTTTCTGTATTTTTGGGATGAACTGGAACTTGAGACATGTCATATATTGCAGGTTCTAGATACTCCAGATTATCTGCCACAGTTTCCTTGCTACCTTTTTGAACTGTCATAGTAAAATCATTCAATTGTATTTCTCCAAATTGAGCTGATTTGAGTTTTAGTACACTCAATACCTTCAGTTTCCTTTCAGATTCAAGAACCTGTTCTGCGGATATATTATAGCTTCAGCCACTCAGTCTTCTATAGGCATCAAATCTTATTTCTAAATTGTCAGCCTGTAATTTGGCAGTCAGAATGTAGGCCCAGACATACATCTTAAATACATATTTGCACAACTCAACTACTGATCGAATAGTGTGGGTCATATCAATGTACGTATCATTAGTAAGTTTTCCTTCTGTGTCTGATAAGTGCCAGATATCTAAATAAGTTCGTAAATTGTGAAGGAACACCTGTCTTGAATCATTAATGCTAGTAATTGGAGTAACATCAACATTTCTGGTGTATTTACCCTTCATTGGGTGTTTAACATTATTAATTGTCCACCACTTAGCAAATAATTTTAAAAACTGGCCATCACTAACATCAATATCTTGGTTTTTCAATGTTTCATGAGCCACTGTATTCTTTGAATCAAAAATATTAACAGTTAATGAGATATTCTGATTCTCAATAGACGAAGGGTATAGAGCTTTTCTAAATAAACTTGGTGCAGTTTTAACAATTTTTTTTTTCTGACTGAAATAAATCTCTAAGATCTGAAAATTTTGCCTTGGTTGTTGTATATTCACACACAATGCTTTTGCCTTCATCAGTATTCGACAGAGTATCTAAAATATAAAACACCTGTTCCACATTTAGTATAGTAAATATCTCATTACATCTGTTCAACCAGGTATTACGGGTTCACTTTAGAATATGAACAGTGTCAAACATAAGAAAAATTGGCCTTGAAAGATTATCTGGATTTGGTATACAATTTTTTAAGACTACCACAACACAATAGTTCAAGCAGCTTTCTATTTATTGTCAGAAACTAAACATACAACATGAAACCCAAGTTCATTCGTCACATTCAATACTTCAATCGTGAGGTTATATAATGTATCAGTTTGTAGGGTTTTTACAGGAAAAAGACCAATTACACCTTTGTTTTGTGAATACAAAGATGAAGACATAAATACTTGCATAGTCGTGGCTGCATCTACCTCTACACCATTTTCTGCCATTCCCAATATATTTCCTCCTTTATATGTTATTTTTTTATTAATATAAGTTTAATCTAGCACAACTGACACCACTCTGTCTTGACTCTGAAGAAACTTACCTTTTTCTTTCAAAAATGATTTATGTGAAGCTCCTATACCTGCGATAATGGGGTTAATTTTACCTAAGAAATGTGGTTCAAATAAACATGAATTGGAAAATTCAAAACATTTGGTCTCTCTTATAAATTGGTGTGCACCAGGAAATGAATTAAGATATAGTTGCAGCCCAGATCAACATTTATGGGCAATATCTTATTTGTTTCACGAGTGACAGCTCCAATTGTTCCAGAACAAATTTTATTTTAAGAATCTTTCCTGCATCAAAACGATTTGAATTTAGTGCTTATTTGAAGAATTTTATTAGAAGTTTAACCCAATTACTAATATCAAAAATCTCATCACTATAACTCTGAGGATGAGTTAGCAAATTGTCTAATTTAGTCCATCTATCACATTTCAGATCATCTTGGCCTTCTGATTCAAAGATACTTTTGAAGCCTTCTGGAGGCAAACACATGATTTTATAGAAAACTTAACACCCAAAGCATTAGTAATTTTAAAACTTACAGTAAGAAATGGAAAGTCAGTCGATGTCTTGTTTACTTTGATAAAAATAACATAGGCCTCATTCATTACCAAAATAAATGGTTTAGTGTCTCGTTTTATAACTTCACTTTGAACATTTTCAAAACTAGAAATTATGTCGTCACGCCAATCTCTAAAATCCTTTTCTTTCCTAACTAACAAACTTTGCGCACGAACGGCTGAATATTTTCTATCCTTAGGGACCTTCACAGTGAGATATGAAGGTTGACTTGGAAATATACTGAGGTAGGCATCGTCCCAAAGTTGTTTTTTTTTACAGGGCACAGTTATTGACTCACCATTAGCCACAGGAAATGCATCCTCTCTAATGATAAATTTGTACACGAAATGTGTAATATACACTAATGCATTATCTGTCAGTACAAATTTATCACGATGGCACTGGCTTGATGTCATGGTCATGGTGTCACGCGTGCAAATAGGAACTGGATGTGTCAAATATACTGTGTGGTTAAGAAAATAATTAAGGAAAACCACTAATTTGTTTTTTGATAAAATCTTGGGGGGAGGGGTGGATATAATCTTGTGGTGGGCCGAATGTGGTTTGCGGGTCGTAGTTTGGAGACTCCTAAACTAACTGATGGATGCTCCTGCAATTGAGTGCGAGACCAGTTGCTTTGCGGAAACGGAACGAGAACGCACGCGCTCCAGTGGCGTTTATTCCAGAGAAGCCACGCTTCCCTAAAATTAAAGAGGGGGGAAAAGAAAATAGGAGGAAAATGAACTTAAAACAAATTTTAATTATTATTGTTATTATTATTTATTATTAGTATAGAAACCTCTCCAACAAGTATACTGAGTTGAGGTCGCAGCTCTTCTTTCAGAGTTGTGACCCGGTGGTCTATGGGTAAGGTGTCGGACTTCTAGCTGGGGGTCCGGGGTTCAATCCTCGGTCCCAGCACAGATTTATTTGATTGCCAAACCCTTCCTTCACCTATGAGTGTATTAATCACTACTTGTGAATGTGTGGAATGCCAGGCCTTCACCGTGGTTCGGATCTACGTTAAACTGTTGGTCCTCCATTTCATTCACAATCGCCCTACCATTACACATTAGCGTAAGTGCGTATAACCCGAACGGGTAGTAACATCCATGCTAATAATTATTATTTCGAAGTAAGCCTTTCTTTCTCAGACTGAGTGGCCAGCCAGCTGCTCTCGCTCACTCTTTATCCCGCCAAACGTTTGTTTCCGGGTCTGTACGGCCCTCATCAGGGAAAGGGAAGCACCGTATCCTTAGGCGAGTATTAGCACATGCGTTTACTATCGTGAATGGTTTATAATCGTACGTGAAATACTGTCAAAATCTTGTGTTTTTTTTAGTTTGTTTTAACCAATATTTATTATTTCTAGATATAATTATGAGAATTCTATTACAAAATAATGTATTTATCACCTATTTAGAGACGGTGACCTGGCGGTCTAGGGGTAAGGTCTCGGACTTCTATGCTGGGGTCCGGGGTTCAACCCTCGGTCCCGGCACAGATTTATCTGATTACCAAACCCTTCCTTCACCTCTGACAAGACATCTTGTGAATGTGGGGAATGCCAGGCCTCCACCGTGGTTCGGATTCCACGTTAAACTGTAGGTCCTCCATTTCATCTCGCAATCACCCTACCATTACACATTAGCGTAAGTGCGTATAACCCGAACGGGTAGTAAGACGCGGAGCTAATAATAATAATAATAATAATATCAGATTGGCCATGGAAACGGAAAAGAGCAAGAGAGAGCGAGAAATAGAGGGAAAACTTGCCTAAATGGTTTAATAGTATGATTGTGCTCAAAATTCAAGGTACATTTTGTAATCGTCTAATTAAAATGCATGCTAATAACAAAGTTATACCAGCACCTAACTTACAATTAACTTAGCATACGGGAAATTCCCAATATTATATACTTCCACAAAGTTATATTAACAATACACTAACTCCTCCATGAAGTCTTTAGTCAC
Source organism: Timema californicum (assembly GCA_902141385.1). Lineage (NCBI taxonomy): Eukaryota > Metazoa > Arthropoda > Insecta > Phasmatodea > Timematidae > Timema > Timema californicum. The sequence continues at coordinate 10,234 of CABFOW010000195.1, read as the reverse complement.
TTGATTCAGGCTAGGGCTAGTTTGTAGATCTAACACTATTGCAAATTGTTCTGAAATAGATTTGACAAGCGAACAGTATTTATCACAAAATACTTGGATGTCTTGGCTGTGTTATTTAGCTGTGGCTAAATTAACAATTTATTGTGGTGCTCGTTATATTGTGCGCAAATGCATTGAAACATTTACTTTAATCTGTTGTGATCTTTGTAATGATATTCACATGGAGCTACACATACAGGTTTAATAAACGTTTCATTTATATGAGGCTAGTATTAAACATATACCGCACTAATTTAGTAGTTTCAACTTAAGTTAGCGCAAACGAATTAAAAATAAGTTTTACCAAACTGTGGACTAGTTTAATATATTTCAGTAATGAATGCTTAAAATGAATAAATAATAGTATTACTGTAACTTAGAAACTGCATTTGGTGTATAATCATCCATCTCACACAAGGTATTGGAAACCAACTTCCTGGGCCAGTCGTATACGTTCGAAAAGTATCCTGCTTTATAATATGAGCAGTAATAATAATAATAATAGTAATAATAATAATAATAGTAGAAGTAGTGGAAGTTGTACTAGAGCCACTTTCTCGCCCGAAGCACTCAGAACCAGTTGGGCTGCATATCCTGCCTTTCAACAGATACTCTCACTGAAACTGGGTGACTTGTTGGAGTGGTTTAGATCAGGTGGTCCAGTAAGTAACAACCTCTTTTCTTCTCACTCTCCTTTCTCCTTTATTTGTTTCACTCTTAATTTCTTAGATAGCTTTTCCTCATTAGGTAGAAGAGAACTAAGCTCAGAGCTATGACCAGAAGGAGGATATAGCATATTACCCGTAAGTTACATATTGACTGATAGGATGGGCATAATTGACATATGGCATTCTAGCATTTTACTTTTTAAATAAGAGGACACAGACTAAAACATATTTTAAAAATTATTTTAAAATGTATAATTAAATTTTAAGCTACCGAAAATTCCATGAAATAAATCTTCTATATGATTTGGTAAGCGCGAGCTATGAGGCTATTGTTGGATCACTACTACCGTCTGAATGAGGGCTGGTGAACCTATTTGATAGCGCGTCCTCAATTTGTCGATAATTTCCAAATACGTTACTTTGAGGGCCTATGACAATTTTGAGTATCAAAATGTAATATTGAAATAGTTTAGCGTTATAATTAATTGCTTTAGTCACAATAAATATACTATAGTTTTTACATATTAATGTTTTATTATAAAAATATTACAGATACTTAAACAAGATAGTAGTTTTTAGGTACATTGTTTTTACTACCTGTCCGAATTATCTGCAGCAAAACATTTGAAAACATTCTTAGAAAATCTATTTAGGTAAATTGTGAATTGTTACAGCCAATTATATAGTTTCAGAATCAGTTTGCTGTAATGATACACCTTCATAATACAAAAGGATGGTCAGGCAAAAAAAAAACCAACTTGAGACAGTAGTGAATGTCGTGTGCTAGGAAAGTAAAGTCGCGTGCCACTATGGTGCCCATAGTGGCACGCGACTTTACTTTGCCATAAATTAGAAAGCACTGGTCTAGAACAATTAATTTTAATAGATGGTTCATTGACAAATTAACATTATTTGCCTTTGCTAGTTTATGTTGTTTTACTATTATAGATGGTGACCTGGCGGTCTAGGGGTAAGGTGTCAGACTTCTGTGCTGGCGGCCGGGGTTCAATCCTCGGTCCGGGCACAGATTTATCTGATTGCCAAACCCTTCCTTAACCTCTGACAAGACATCTTGTGAATGTGGGGAATGCCAGGCCTCCACCGTGGTTCGTATTCCACGTTAAACTGTAGGTCCTCCATTTCATCTCACAATCACCCTACCATTACACATTAGCGTAAGTGCGTATAACTAGAACGGGTAGTAAGACGCGGTGCTAATAATAATAATAATACTATTATAGAATAAATTAGCAGGTAATTTATTGAGTAATGTATTTTCTCATATCTCATTGAAATACTTTTTATTAAAATTTAACCAAACTATTTATGCACACCTTTAATGATGATAACCTCAGTTTAAACCTTAATTTGCATTGTTCTTTTATAGTAGGATGTGAAATATTATATGATAATTTTACCACTAAACTTTGTGTTATTTTAAAAAACCTCTTAGATTAGTTTCGAACACACGAAAAAAATAATGCTAATAACAACGATTAAAAAACAAAAAAGTATGGATGTAACAAATTCGGTTGGGATCCTTTAATGTCAAGAAAGTTTTTCCCAAAATTTTCCCTAGCTCACATAAACTATATCATATACTTTAAATTGTGTTACTTTTAGTATAAGCATTTACATTTTGATAATTCAAACTCAATTTTTTTAAGGGCTTTAAAGTGCGTAACATAACTGGTAGGCCTACTTTTTTTTAAAAATATCGGGAAAGCTTGGGCCGAAAAATGATGGCTAAAACTATGTAGGCCTATTTAATAATGGTGTCCTGAAGAAGATCATGGAGGGTAAGATGGAGGAAAAATAGGAATAACAAGGTTTGGAACGCTAACAGATATCAAGAATAGAAGCTAAAAAAGGATGAAAGAAGACGCTCAAGACTGAGGAAAATAGAAGACGTCCAGTTGATATCTGTCTCGGGACAGATTCACATACGAAGAAAAGCGCTACCTGAGTACCAAGTTTGGTTTAAGTATTCCTTTAGCACCACGTCTTACTACCTGTTCAGGTTATATGCATATGCACTAATTAAACTACTGAGTTAAGGATGATGGTAACATTTATAAAAGTGTACCCGAATCTGCGCGGAAGGAGAGTGTAGAACTATTTAGAAAAAAAAAACAATTCGTACCCCGATCTCCCTGTAATCGAGAGTTTAGTCTATTGCGAGAGTGACGCCTTGGACCATGCGCCCACCGAAGCAGGTTGAACTATAACAAAAGTACTTTGTTTTAAATTGTGTTGCCATATTAATTATTATAAAGCTATTTTCTAATTTAAAATTTAACTTTTATAGGTTTGTGCCTTTTTAAATATTTTGACCTAATGAAGATCAAGCATTAGTAGTCTGAAGTTTTTCAAATTCGAGCACTTTTGATCCAGCCAATAGGGGTCCTAGGAACCAAATAATCGTACAATAATGATGTCCTAATGGAGTTATGTTAGGTTTATATTGAGTTTAGCTGAAGTGAAATAAATTCAATACTGTTTTAAATTCAGACACCCTGGACCATTAAATACATGCCAAAGATCTAACCCGTAACCATGTAAACATTTCCAGGCTGTTTAGCCAATTCCATTGAGATAAAATATAGTAAAACATGTTTTATAAAATTTAGCTAGATTTGGGCCTATTTCTGCTATATTTCAAAATATTTTAGGCCAATTGAGGTCCAGCTTAAACCACTTATATTCATAGTCTGAAATTACGAATGAAGCTAAGCCCTAATGAATTTAACAAAACACTATTTCATAATGTTGTATTTCTATTTAAATATTTGGGAGCAACAAACCCTTATTTAGTAGGTGGCCAAAACTATTATAGTTATGGCATAGCTGGTGCCAGATTTGTGGGACTCGAGAACGAAAAATGTTTGGACCAGAAAAGATCAACTTAGTTGATCAAAGCTATCAATGGAGACAACGACATTCTAGATTGGACGCAAACTATTAGGCTGGTGACAGACTGACGTTTTGGTCGCTGCGACACAAATGCCGCGACTCGGTCTCTCTAGTGTATTGCATTGTTTCATATTAGAGGAGTCAGACTAGCGACACGAACGCTACGACAGATTTGAAAACTTCGACGTGAGCGTTTCTTGGGCGTAGCGACCTCTCTCATATGAGACAATGCAATACACTAGAGTGACCTGGTCGCGGCGTTTGTGTCGCAGTGAGCAAAACGTCAGTCTGTCGTAGGCCGTACGACCACACAGCGTTTATTTTTCTATTTGCGTTATTCTTATTCGCTCATAAGCCGACTGCGTGTTTATTTGCTTAATTTTAACCTTCTTCATCCTGTGTTAATAGGGATTTCGAATACATAATTAAATATGAACTATTTAATTTATATTAAAAGCGACAAACACGCTTTTTTTTCCCTGCAATTCATCTTACTACCGGTTTGGAATATCCGTATATTTATACTAATGGGGTGGGAATGTTGAATATAGAATTTTAGAGATAATATAGCCGCATTTGTTTGAAGAAAGAACGAGAAATTTAATAGAAAAAAATACCCTCAGAAGACCCAACCGGAACTATAACTCGGACCTCTGTTCCACCAGAAATCTAGTTTATTATGAGGGTGACACCTTGGACTATTTGACCAACAAAGAGGGCAATGGTCGAATGATCTAAGGCATCACTCTCTCAATGGACTGGACTACCGATGACGGGGAGATCAGGAATCGAATGGTTTTCCACAAAAAATGGTGGTAAACTACCTCTAAATTCAACTTTCCTCATTCCTAACAAATTAGAGTAATTAGTACATAAGCATAAAACCCGAATTGGTAGTATTACAAGGTGCTAAAACACAATCAATGGCCCCACTATTGTTTTTGGGTTAAGTAATTTCATAAGTCATGTAATGATATAATCAGTGTTCATAATGTACCCATTAAACCCCCTAAAATAAAGGAAAAAGCTACATCTACACACGTTTCTTAATAGCGCTTACAGGGCAGAAACTACTTGAAGCTCATTTCTTTAGAAAATGTAATGTAACTATTTTTGTTTGTTTTTTGCACTGCATCTTACTACCTGTTCAGGTTATACGCATATGTATCTAATGAGTTAGAAATTAGGAAGGTTTAATTTAGAGGAAGTGTACCTTCATTTGTGTGGAGGGAGGGTGAAAAAATATTTTGAAAAACTAATCTCAGTACACCCGACCGGGATTCAAACTCCAATCTCCCTTTTTTCGGCAGTCTAGTCTAACATGAAAGTGAAGCCTTAGGCCATGCAGCCACCAAATCAGGTGTTATGATGCTTTATTTTTACGAGAGCCAAAGGCTAATTTCCCATTGAAATTTAAGTCCTTTATCCTTAGAGCTGATCCAGTAGGAATTTATTCTAAGGCAAACGCAACAATTAAATCTCATTATTGTAGATAACTAACCAGTCCAATGGCTGAATGTGCACGTTACTTCTGATGGATGGGAAACACATCGCAAACGACCTTCTTGTTGTAGACTAACTAGTATTATTGTAGATAAAGGAAGTCGTCATTTTCCCAATTTTAATAATAACAACAATAATGTCAACCAGTGAGACTCGGATTAAAGAAATTCTTAGAATCCAGCTAGTTTAAATTCTTAAATCTTAAGCTGGGTATCAGAATTTTTGTATAATCATTGTTATTTTCATCTGGCTATACATGGTCATTGTTGTATCAGCAACCATCGGGATTCTAACTATTCTAAGAATATTGGAAAATTAAAGTTGATTTCAATAACTGTACACAAATGATGAAAACCGCTATTAATTAATGCAGTCAAATATTCAACCTCCGTCTATCAAGTCCAGCGAGGAATGAAAACTACTCTCCCAACCCAGTGCTATAAGTCTTGTAGAACTACTTACAAGAATAAAGATTTCAAAAAATTACATATTTGGCATATTCCCTTTTTAAAATTAATTTGTGTTATTTGGAAGATTTGTAAAGTTCACTTATAACCTGCTTAGACCAATCAATAGGAATTATTTCCCTCCCACCTTTTATTCGTCTTTAAATCCATAGTAGTTCAACTTGGTTTACATACTCATTTTATAATTATAATACAAGTGACAATATGCTGTGAGCGAAACTACACTTTTTTACGGTAGTGGATAAAGAGAGTTAGGAAATTAATCCAAGAATTTCAAATCTGAGTCACAATCACTACCTCACAAACCATTATTCAGGGATTAGCATATATGGAAAATGCTGACCAGTGGTATCAAACCCAAGCACACAAATATACCTAAAACTATTAATAAACGGTCTTAAATAGTTCGAAACAAGTAGGTCTACATCTATATTCGATAATACAGCTCCTTTATAAAGCACATAGTTTTTAATTTAATTTTAGATAATTTATTTTGTTGGAAAAAAAACTTATTATCTACAGATAATCTCAAAACAGTCATTCCCAGATCAAAGCTATATTTTAATGTCTGTTTTATACAATAACTAACACAACTTTTAATAAAAGTTTCTTTTTTATATATATTTCTAGGATAAGTTGATGGTTGAAGTGCCAGAGTGGATGAAATTCAACCTCAGTGGATCTCAATTTAGGATTATTTTTCTAAAGGGAGTTTTCCATCCTTCCTCTAGTTTAATACCAACAAATATCTTATAAATAATTGTCCTTGCCCTTTCCCTGATCGAGAAAGACAGTAAATCACTATGAAATCAAATGCCTTTAAGTTGTTATTATAAAACTTTGTCCATAGAGGGAATAAAATATAATTATACCATTGACCTGTATTAGCATTCATTTTTAAAGGCACCGTAAACATATTTTTTAAAGCTGCACATTTTAAGAGCCCTTCTCATCCCACGGATAGTAAATAACTTGGGTAACAAATACAGCTCAAACCAGACGCCGCATTGTGGTGGATTACTATATGTTTTACTTAAAAAAAACAAGTAGAATTGAGAATACTGAAATCCTTTAACAATATTTTAAGGAATACAAAATGTTTTAAAATTTAAAAACCATCAAAATAATCCCAATCTTGCTGTTGTCAAATAAATAATTCAGAAAACCTCACTTCAATTGTATTTTCGGTTCGAGCGTAATCTTGTGTTTAATATCCCTGTTAATCATACATAATACTTAGCACCGCGTCTTACTACCCGTTCGGGTTATACGATTAGTACTAATTACTTTAATGGGTTAGGAGTTGGGAAGGTTGAATATAGAGGAAGTGAACCAGCATTTGCGTGGAGAGCGAGAATGGATCACAATTTAGGAACCCCCCTCTCCCCCAGTTCACCCGAGAGATATTCGAACCTTGACCTCCCAGTCCTCGGCAGTCTAGTTCAACACGAAACTAGTGCGTTAGCTATTACGCCACCGAGGCGGGATCCCCTGTTAATCGGAAGTGATATTGGCTCTCAATTGTTAGTTAGATAACTATATTGTAGAAAAGTAATTTAAAGTCAAGGCACATTCTTTCACTATCTTTGTATAAAGCTAGAAATGAATTATGACAGGACAAAGACTGACGTGACTAGTTTTAGTGGCCTTGTGGTTACAACAATCGACTTGTTGACTCAGTTCCAGAAGGCACCTTGAAGACGTGTGTGTATGTGTAGGACTTCGAACTAAAACTGAAGTACTATAACTCTCGGTACTTTTAACTAAACTGAATTAGTTTGTAAATCACATGCTTATAATATAACACAATTTTGAAGTTGAGTTAAAATCGCTAGTAATGTAAATAAAGACAAGCTTACTAAGCGCCTTTTGTCACTTTTAATCTTTAAATAACCATAGCAAAACACTAAAGCCCCAAAAATCTATGGAGACACTGACTAAACATGTTTTAACACACCTAAAATCACGTGATATCTAAAAATAATCTGTTTATGTAGAATTTCTCATTTTGTATTTGAGAAAAGGTTCAAGATAGGCTAAACAATGCAAAAATAAGTTAATTTTGAAAACTCATCTTTAACTTAAGTGTTCTAAAAGTATAAGCTAAATACATATCAATTGTTTCATAAGAAAAATTGACCTAAATTTAATGAAAAAAAGATTACCCTAAAAAGTTGTCTACACCCATTTTAAAATTTCTTGACCGTAAATCTACTTAGTAGACCAAGGTGCTAAAAATAGTATTTAAGTTAAGTCAACTTAGTTATTACTTACATATAATAATAATAATAATTATAATTATAATAATAAATCATCAGTGTTTAAATATAATTAATTCTTGTGACTTCACATAACAGTAACCATTACGAAATTATATAAAATATGAATACATAAATTAAACTCAATCCAGTATTTGACGCGGTTTTGATAAAGTGACACAGGACAAACCCCCCTCCCCGTCGTTCACTCGTGCTAAACACATAAGTGTCACATACACAATACAGGTATATAATTATATTACTTACAAATTCTAACATAAGATCGTTTATAACAAGTTTTATATTATCTTCAACTTTCTCACTAATAGCATACTATCCCATTCAATAAGGCTCCCAAGCGCGCGTTTAGTCTCTAAACTTATTTAGACAATGTCTAGTGTGATGTTTCTACTCATTGTCTATTAAAGTACTACAAAGACAAATATTCACGCGTGGTCAGTATTCGTAACGTAGGGAATGCCCCAGCCATCACCCGCAACCCGTCCAATGAATGTGTATTAGTCCTACCGTAACTGTATGACACCAGCCGCCAAGTTCCCGGGAGTTCACTATGGAGGATTCCTTCAGATTGAAGGTAGAGAGGGTCCCAACACCACTTATATATCGTCTCGTCTTAAGGGAGGTGAGGGAAATCCAGGTTACCGGTTACCCAGTTGCCAACACATGCATGGCATTGTCTCCGGTAGTGTGTTCTCCCCCTTCCCCCTCCACCTTCATCTCGGTCACTGTTCACCTGGTGTTGGGGTTTCTTTCTTTTTACCTTCTTGTCTTGTTCTCCTCCACTTCCACCCCCCTCTTATATCTATCACTGTTCACCTACTGTTAGGGTTTCTCTCTTTTTACCTTCTTGTCGTGTTCGCCTCTAGAGCACTCAGCAGACTCAGTCGATGGAAACGGGCGTTCTTTCTTTAATGGCCATAATACAAAAATAGTTATTTGTTTCGCTATAAACTTATTTTAGAAAAAAATATTTAAAATATTTCTTTTAACAAAGATAGTCAAGGTAATAAAAGGGAGTAAAATGAACTATTTATTAAAATAATAATATTTTTATCAAAAGTTAGATAAACGCGTTGAAAATCAAACAAACACGAAGAACAAAAGTGAAAATCTCTATATGATTTCGATAAGTTTTAAAAATTAATTTTGGAAACAGAACCAAACGACCGATAACTTAATGATATCTTCCAAAACTGGGTTTTGTTAATTAATTTTTATTTTATAAATATAGAGGGCAAATGAAAGTGACAGTTATTTCTGCCAACTATTATTGTTTTTCTGTAGTGTAAAAAAAAACTCGCTAAGTAAAAAGTTTAAAGCGAAATTTAAATAAATATAAAATGGAACAAATAAAACGGCTGATTAAAACAAGGCGTGGGCCGATCTAACACTACAAATTAATAGTAACTAATATTATTTTATCTACAATATTTATCTCTTAAAATACAATATATATTCTGGAAACCACTACCACTAGGAGTCGATTACTGATCCTAGGACATACTAAGAGAGAAATTATTGATATTTTATATCTCTTTTAAATTTCTAAACTCTAGTGCCATTACTGGATACAATAAATATGCTAAGTTTTCCTGGTTTTACCTGTTTGGTTTCTGTTCTTCCTTCCGCCTGCCATTTAAAGACCAGGGGTGTCCAATGTTAAATACGGATGGATGATTTTTAGGAGTACGAGTATATATATATATATATAAAAGATTTACACTTCAATACATTGGCATAAAACATTTTAGATTACACAAAAATTTGGATGAAAATCTAGATACACATTTATATCAACCAATTTCAACAAAAGTCGGTATACACACATTAATCCCTAGGGCCTTCTTTGATTAATATATTTGTCAAGCAATTACTAACTGATCTAAAAGTGTCCTTAATTTCAACAAAAATCAAATTATACGTTTTGTTGGTCAAAAGAAAAGACAAAATATTGAGCTACGTATACATACGTATAGTACATAGATACATACATAATCATACATATATACATAAATATGCATGCATACATACATACATACGTACAGTACATAGATACATACATACACAATCATACATACATACTTACATACATACACACATACATACATACATACATATAGTACATAGATACATACATACACAATCATAAATACATAAATATATACATGCATACATACATACATACATACATACATACATACAGTACATAGATCCATACATGCATACATACATACAGTACATAGATGCATACATGCATACATACATAAAGTACATACATACATGCATACATACATACAGTACATACATACATACATACATACATACATACATACATACATACATACATACATACATACATACATAC
>CABFOW010000194.1:356618-370888 GCA_902141385.1 Timema californicum | reverse complement strand
GGGGGGGGCTACCGTGAAGTTGGCCCCTCACGAGTAAACAAAGCATCACAAGTGCACGTCTCATTTGTGGAAGAACGGATGCGGAACAAACTAAACCTTTTGTGGAACAATCCGCGACAAACGAAGAACAAACGTTTGCAATCATAAAAACTTGAATTTTTAAAAGTGTGTGTGTGTGTCAACTTCACGGAAGTCCGGAGCCTCGACCGTCGTGTTCCAACCCGAAGTTGAAACGAGCTAGAGTAAATTATTGGGTCTCTGCCCGCTCCTACTTGAGTCCCAAACCCCTCATTTTCCCGCAGACGGAAAGGTCCGGGAAGATTGCAGAAAAGGAACATACCTTGCCCTGCTCAAGCCATTCCTTACTGAAAAATACATGTTCTATCATAATCATAGGTTACATATTTACATGGTCCAAGGGCTGGTAGGAGGTGGAGTCCTGGCTTCTGGTCCAAGTTCGGGGAAAATGTTCTGAGAGATCGAGAGAGAGATTAAGTTTGGATGGGACCCAGAACACTGTCAGATCTGTGTCTCTGAAGGATTCCATAACGTGTGTGTGGATTCTATAAAGCTCGGGAGCGTCGAACGTCAGTCCTTTGCCCGATTCCAGATCATATAGTACCATGGTGCTATCGGGGTTGTGTTTGAAACTCCCTTCAACTTTTGCTGGGCCCAATAAAACCAAAGGAAGGCTGACCGCACTCGCCCTTCTAGTTGCTGGACCGAGGATAAGTTAAACTTGTTGTCATTCTGATGTAGCTATACCCGACCAGTATCTTAATATTTTCACATAACTAGTGCTAGCTATCACAATAAACTAATCACAGACTGTATTTTTTTATCAATTATCTTTTATCACCACATCTTACTACCCGTTTGGCTTATACGCCTATATACTAATTATGCCCGGTTTTTATGGATAAGGAGGGTTGTAAATAGAGGCATTGTACCTGCATTTGCGTGGCGCTAAAGAGAAAAACTATTTCGAAAAAAAAACTGCAGTACATTCGACTGAGATTCGATCATCGATCTCCCTGTCATCGGCAGCCAAGTCTACCGTCAGAACTACACCTTTGACCATGTGGCCACTGAGGCAAGTTTTATCACTAAGCCACCCAAAATAAGTAAGTTATTAATTTTAGAATATACAAGTCTATTATTGGTACTTCATGACTGTAAAAATGTATTTAATACCTTATCTTGTGAAATACTGTTTTTAAATAATGTCTAAATTTTCAAACATTATAAATTAGAACATTTCAGAAGCTTTGTCCAAATAGGTTTTCTAAGAACACATTCCAAAAAAATGTATCTACCTTTAAATTATTTTTTGTTTGCTATAAAACTCATAAGATAAAAATGATGTATTATATATAATAATTATAGTATAAAAATACTATTTATTGTGTATAGAGTAATAATAGTTAAAACGCCAAGGCTTCTTTTCGCTGGCCAAGCTTCTACAGGCACGAGAATTGGTTTCTCTGGAAATTATTGACGTATTGGGCTCTCGCTCAAAAGGTTCGCCAGCCTTGACGCCGGCTAATGCCAAGTTCTGCTTTTCCTTGTTTATTTGGTGTAGCTTCCTGACTCCGTGGTAACACCATCACAGGGATTGGGATTACGTTCAATATAAAAGTATAACAGCATATTCTTCAAATGCACACCTTTAACGTTTCCTTAAGTATGTTTAGGCTATTATTTTAAGAATAATATATTTATTGGATTCTTAAAGTTATCCGTGCTCATGGTCACGTGGCCTCAGGAAGCAAGTTCTCACTATATGATATAGAAAACACGCCCGAGATGTACGATACAGGGTTTAACTATGTTTAATTTAATATTAATATTTAATATATTTTTAATATTTAATGTTTAGTATTGTGTATTTCCTGGTTTTGAAACAACCTGTGGTCTAAAGCAGAGGTCAGAGGCAGTTTTGATAACATGTATAGGTTTGAAAAAAAAGTTTGTCAGTTTGAAAAAAAACTGTCGAGCAAAAAAATCAACGTCACTCTTATAGTAATAGTTATTAGTTATAAATCTATTTTTATGAAACCGATGGTTTGTTTACAAATCTTTGCGGCCCAGACAAAATCATTCGGCAGGCCGTACGTAAGCTACGAGCTAGTCTACGGCTTCATGGTTTCAATAGATTTCAAAATATAACTAAAAGACCTAAGTATATTCCTTGAGGTATATTTAATTACATTAGCCATTTACAAGGTTCATCTTCCCTTTTTTGGGAGGGGGAGGGGGACTTTACCATGAACACGCATACAAACGAAAAAACACACTCTATTTATATGATACATAAAATAATATACACCACATTAAAAATATTTTCTGATAAATCAAAAAAATATGTTTTGAAGTGTATAATACCTACATGGTACATTTAAGATAGTTAATAAACTTATGTAATACATAATTTATTTGTGTTATACAATAATTATTATCTATATTAATATGTTATATAACATGTGTAATAATATATTCGTTAACACGTGGAGGTTTCACAAGGAACTTGTGCCAGTTATGAAAATATGTTCCCGATCTTCTTTCCCATCTCTTAATTTACTTATCATAATTTTTACGTGCAAGTTTCAGTGATGGATTGGTGATGCTATTAAGACGAAACTACGAAGCCACTATAACATAACTACAACGCTATTGTGATGCTACTATGATGCTTCTATAAAGATAACACGAAGCTACTGAGAGGATAATTTAGTGGTAGCTACTATGATGCTGTTAAGATGCTACTATAACGATATTACGACGTTTCTATAAGACAGTTGTGAGAATATTAACTAGCGGTATAGAACAGGAAGTCCAACGCAAGAAATATAATAAATCTAAAGAACTAATTTTAAAAATTCTCAAGTAATTGGTTATTTTAAATTTTATTTAAATAATAAAAGAAACATTCGAAAATATATAAATACCAATAATATTTTTATCTTAGAATTCGATAGGTTTATATAAAAAATTTAGCCAAATAGTTTTCAAGAACTATAACAAGTTTAATATTATAAGAAATATAAATAATTATCCGTTAAATAATAAATCTCAGTAACCAGGTAGCCAGATATGTTTATATTAGTTTAAAAAACTCCAAGATAAATAAAGTTTAGCTGAGGATGTTGCAGCACATGTACAGACAGAGAGAATGACACAGAGTGCTGCTGAATGTAATTACATTATCATACATTGTGTGGTAATGAAGAAAGAAGTGTGTTAAGTACACTCTCGTGCTTATTATTACATCAACTATTATTTTAGTGAATTTATTTTCGAATCTGCCAGTTTATATATAGCAGAATATTAAAAAACCATATTTTAATATTATTATAAGCTAATCCCGAATAATTTATTCCTGTGATTGTTACAAATGAAGGTTGAGTCACACATGAGCATACTATTACCATAATCCGATTGTTTTGGTGAAAAATTGATCAGGGAAGATCAGATTAAGTATGATTATTTCAAGTGGGCTGTATATTGTCTCACATGAGTAGAGGAGAAAACGTAGAATATTCTGTGTACAGAATGTTATCAGAACAATAGGAGAAAAGGAAACTGCCACAGTATACCCATGGTGAATAAATAAAGTTAACTTGAATATTTCAGGTTTAACGGTCCTTGTGCTGTTAATTAAACACATGGACCCAATTGATTATGTTTTCTCTTCCGAAGATGGCACACGAATATTATAGATGGAATGTTCTCCAGCCCCTTCCAGGCCATAATATATTACAATCTCCGTGATTATTCGCTGGTTCAGGAAGAAGTACATTCTCCCATCACTCAATAGGGCTGTGCTCACTCATGCTGTGCTTCTATTTTATCAGACCGATCACCCCCCTTGACAAAATAGTCTGAGCACAGTCCTCTGGATGTAAATAAGTCTTATTTCTACGGTCGTCGTTAGACTATTTCCTATCTTGATGAAAATATGTTTATCTTTCGTCAGACTATGTCTAGCTGCATTTTTAATTAAGTAATATTTGATTGAAGAGTATGTGTCTCAACTATCTAAGTACTTCTATTCTCTATAGACACAGTACATAAGTAATCTTTTTGGATGTAATCAATATCTTATTCAGGTCCAATGGAAAATGGTCCATCTGACGAGAAGAGAACTTCACAACGATTAAATTGAATTTACTACACCGTAACCTCTTAGGAAAAATTTTAATTTTTAAAATTTCTTTAATTTTCACCATAAGCAGTTTAAATATACATGTCTAGTTTTACTAGTTTTGGTTAAATTTGGTACTTACATTGCAGTATGTTCCATGATAATCGATTGAAGTTATATTTCAAACTCAACTATCTATTCCCAAAAGACAATTCCTATGAAGAGTTTGTCCAGCAAATAAGATATCGTAATGCTAATCTTAATGATAAAAGTAGCTTTAAATGTATGTATATATTTATATTGTTTCTTATGCATGCCCTTCTTGCTACATGCGATTGAGATTTAAGGAGCATTAAACCCTCAAAAGCTTGGCCCCCCCACTTATTAGTATTCTTGATAGTTCGTATCCCGATCTCTCTCTTCTTCATTTGTGTTTCTGAAAAGAGCTAATCAGCCATTAAACAGTCGTGTAGTCTCGCTAAGCAGAATCACTCTTCTCTCCTACTAATTGGTTGAAGGAGACATCTCCAGCTTATGTTTCTCTCAGATATTCCGTCAATTGTGTTATCCCGCGCGGTATATTTGCAAAACTCTTTGTGTGTGGATTATTTTGAAATATTATAAACATATATTCTTTCATTAAAATGTTTTGTCTTGAATGATAAAGATTTTTACTAATTTGTCCTGCCCTTTCTGACAAATCCTACTTGATAAAAATTAAATTTGGAGACGTTGTGCTAGAAAAACTACAATTTTATTTTTAGTTTCATAACGTGCACTTTCTGAACTCACTGATTATATTAGCGCATGACTTGTAAATAATTTTAATCTATAACAGACAAAACATCCTACCTCCGACCATTAATGTATCACCGTGTAAAAGTGGACACTCCCATTTCACCATTGATAAATTTTTCAGTCATGCCGGAGATTGAACCGGGGTATCCAGACTTTCTACCGACCAAACTAAGGTGTTGGACCGAAAAATACAATTAGAACAATATGATTCATATCTTAACAACAAAATACACCGGCTTTCACTGCCTGTCTGGGCATTCTGCATATAGTCACAGTGGTGGGGAGGGATGGATAGAGTAGAATTTAGAGGAAATGTAGACACATTTGTCTATGTGAAGTGGGTCAAACTATTCAAGGAAATATACTCTCAGCACACACAGCAAAGATTTGAATCCCGACTTCCCAGTCATCATCAAACTAGATTATACGAGTTTGACTTCCAGTCTGAATGATCACCGATATCCTCACAATGCATGTTGTAGATTAGGCTAGGGGATGGTACGTCTTAGATAAATCAACATAACGATGCTGTACACGTTGTAGAACACTAAATGCAGAGAGGAGTGAGGTGACAAGGAAGACGAAGAGTAGACGAAAAGGAAATGAAGTTTCAGGATCTAAAAAGTGAACACATTAATAGGACATGTTGGTGGACTAAATTTGGACAAAGCCACGGACCTGTAGGAAGATAGAGCACCCAATTATATTAATAATAATATTAATAATAATAAATGGAGAAACTATGGATGGATAATAACAACAATTTACATAGTTAATGCTTGTGAATCATCTAAATAGCGAAAATTGTAATCCATGATTCTGATGGCAGCTTTATTTCCTTTGAAGTTATCTATGCAGGAAGAAAGATTGAGTTTCATAAATAATAAACGTTGCCTGGAGAGAGACGGGTTTAACTTGCCCTTCGGAAGTTATGAATGTGATACATGACGTCTTCAGAGTTATTTTGTTAGTGAACAACGATTTCCTTTAGTATCAATAGTTTGAGATTGCAAACAAAAACAAAATTTATAAACTAGAAGAAAGTTTTAATCGTATTCTAAGCGGAGGTTCAAAATATGTGAATGGTTCAATTTGGAAAATAATTCAGAAGCTACAGGCAAAAATGTTTCACGTTTATTACCATAATTAGGTAACTATACATATTATAATTCATTTTATTACTATTCTATTTAGAGACGAATACATTTCCGAAAGATTTGGTAAGAACACATTGCTTCTGCACAGATTACGATAACTGTACTTAGTAATTAGGTTTTAGTTTAAATTCCATACGATGATACAGTTGCACTATTTACCAATAATAATATGTTATAGTCATACGTCAATTCATATGTTTATAAGATGTACATTTTAACGGACATTATCATTAACAATGCGGCCAGATTTGGGGTGTGCAATGTAGTTTCATGCTAGTTTGAGGATGCATGTACCAGATATTTGTATTGCAGCAAGTGCTTGAGAACTGTATGGCAGTAAAGAGGAAATGAATGTGGAAAAACTCAAATGTACAGCGTAATTAATGAATGTGTGCTGAGGTAGTACGGTTTGAAAAAGAAGCCAATAGGTCGATGCGAAAGAAGCGTATTATGTTGGTTTGGGCATGTTGAAAGGATGGGTGTGGATCAAGTAACGAAGCAAATAATATAAGATGGTAGGGTGCATGTGTGTCAAAAGGAAGGGTTAGGCCATTTACAACGTGGTTTAATGTTGCAAGACGAATGTGTGAAAAAGATAATCATTAATTGTTTTAGGAATAAAAGAGTAGGTATGACTCGGTGTATAGATGTTTTTGAAGAGAAGGGAGTAAGTAAGAATAGGGAAGTCCGTAGAAGCTAATGAGGATGGATTAAGTACAGAGTTGTTGTTTAATGAGATATATAAACAGTTTTTGGTTACGCCTTAAGGGAATGGCGTGAATATGTATGTATGTATGTATGTTTTTTTTAGAAGGAAAAATCTTTCAAAGACACCGCTCATTTGAAAGTGTGATGGTTGGTAGTGTGGGATTTCCACCCACTAAAAAACCTCCTCTCCTCTTTCCCCGCATATAATTGCAGGGAAGACTGAGTCGGAACCGCGTTAGCATTACTTCAACCCAGTCCGTGTTGCGTCGTACGACGTCCGCTCCTTTTTCACTGGTCCCTTTCTGAGATCTTTTCTTTAAGGAGGCGCTGCGCGTAGGCAGCGATTTCCTTCCAATTTTCTTCCCGCTGTAACATATGGTTCACTAGGCTATTAGGATCGAGAGTTTTGCCTATGTTTGTTTCGGTCTCTGCTCTGCAGTTCTTCCAGCGCTCGCACTCAAAAAACGTGTGCTCGACGTCGTCAATTTTGTCCGGGCAGTACTTGCACCTCGGAGTGTGGTGTAAGCCCATTTTATGTAGATATGCGTTAAACGAGCCATGTCCCGTCAGCAGTTGGGTTAGGAAAAAGTCCGTTTCGCCGTGGTTTCGTGTGATCCAAACTTTGATGTTCGGGATCAGGCGAGCTGTCCATCTCCCCTTGTCGCAGGCCTTCCATCTGATTTCCCATTCTTTCTGCGTTTCCGCCTTCACTCCTGCTCTGGCCTCAGTCGTGTTAACGCCTCTAGTTTTGAGGTCATAGAGTTTTACTCTCTCCGATGCTAGTAGGTCGATAGGTGGCGCGCCCGCTAAAACCAGTACGGCTGCTTCAGAGACCGTGCGGTAGGCACAGGTTACCCTCAGGGCCCCTCGCCGTTGTACTGCCGCTATCTTACGCCGATAGGTTTTTTGTTTCAAGATATCTGCCCATATTTCCGCTCCATAGAGCAGGATTGAGTGGAGTACTTCCAAAAGAACTCTTCTCTTTTTAGTTCGTGGACCCATTGTGTTGGCCATGATTCTAGATAGGCTGGATACCGTCTTACTGGCTTTTATGCATGTCCTTTCTAGGTGTTCGCGAAAGGACAGCTTTTCGTCTATCATCACTCCCAGATAGCGCAGTGCCCTTGTTGACGTCAATGTTGTCGCGCCAATATCTACGTTAAAGGGTTTAGGAAACCATCTCTGACGCGTCAGCACAACCATCTCCGTTTTTTGTTTGGCTAGTTTTAACTGGTGTTCTTCAAGCCAGGTTTCGACGGCGTCAATGGTGGACCGGACCAGGAGTTCAGCCTCCTCAACACTGTCCGCCACTACTGTGGCCGCGACGTCATCAGCGAAACCCGTTAGCTGTACTTGCCTCGGTAAGGGAATCTCCAGCAGTTCATCGTAATTTGCGTTCCATAGGTCGGGGCCCATGACCGATCCCTGTGGTACGCCAGCCGTTATCGGGTATTCTTGAGGGCCTTCTGTGGTTTTGGCAATTAACATTCTTGCGTCAAGATAATCCTCGACTATAGCCAAGTTCTCTTTTTTTATGTTAAACCGATGCTCCAGCGCACCCACGATGTCAACCCATCTCGCGCTGTTGAAAGCGTTTCTTACGTCGAGCGTGAGGAGGATGCAAACTTTGCGTGATTTAAGGTTACCAGACCACGCTTCGGCTATAATCCCCATGATCTTCTTAATCGCGCCGATCGTCGATCGGCCCTTTCGAAAGCCGTGTTGATTTTCGGCGAAGCCACCGACGCGGTCAATGTCATTTCGAAGTCTCACCTGTATCAGCTTTTCGAGCAATTTCCCGGCGATGTCTAGCATGCAGAGTGGCCTAAAAGACGAAGGTGTTAAGGGGGGTCCCTTCCCTTTATCAAGGAGGACCAGTCTCTGGCGCTTCCAGACGGTAGCAAACGTGCCGGTTGCAAGGCACGCGTTATATGCATTCAGCAGTAGATCTGGAAATTCCTGGGCTATGCTCTTAATCACTGACGTTGGAATGCCGTCGGGGCCAGGTGCCTTCCCTGTTTTGAGGGTCCTAGCCGCATCTTGCAGCTCCTTGACTGTGAAATAAGAAACTTCACCACTGTTTGCATAGTGCCTTTTTACTCGTGACAGGTGTTTTGGAAACAGCTCCGCTACAATGCTGTTCATTATGTCCGGGGGCTTTGGCGCTTCTGGTGAAGCCTTCCCGAGTTTTTTAACTACAATTTGGTAGGCTTTGCCCCAAATGTCCTGTTCAAGATCGTTGCAGATTTCCTTCCACAGTGTCATTTTGCTTGCCTTAATGGTATTATTCAACTCCTTTTTGGCCTTTTTGTACTCGCTAGAGTATGAGTCATGGTCAAGGGCGAGTTTTGCGACTCTCGTTGCTCGACGACGAAGTTCAAGACATCTCTTCCTGAGCGCCGCGATTTCTGGTGTCCACCAATATACAGGCCTGTGAGATCCATGGTTTTTCAGACGTGGCATGGAGGCGTCACAAGAGGTGGTAATGGCCTTCATTGTTGCCAGCACCATTTTCTCCGTCTCGCTACTAGTTTTGGGAATCGGGTAGCAATTAAGAGTTGACCAGCTTCGTGAAAGGGACGCTCGTAGAGCTTCCAAGTTGAGCTTTTTAGCGTTCCACCTCCGTTCATCAGGGCCTTTTTGCGTTGCTGGAGTGGAAGGCACTTCAACACTAAATGTGATGTGTTGATGGTCGCTACCACTATATTCTTCCGAGACTCTCCAGTTCTTGATCCTGCTGGCAATTCTTGGGGTCCCCAGCGAGATGTCGAGAATAGACTCGTGGTACCCCGGTCTTCTGAAGGTCGAGGTGTTTCCAGTGTTCAGGACTGTAAGGTCAAGCCTTGCAGCAAAGTCTGCGACTTCGTTTCCTCTGGTGTCTGAGAAATCTGCTCCCCATTCGGCAGATTTAGCGTTGAAGTCGCCAGCTACGATGACTTCGCCATTGAAATCGCAAATGGCATCTTCGATGCTAGCCAGCTTTCGGCGGAACACACTAATCCCTTCATTAGGTGAAAGGTAGACGCTCATGAAGTAAGTCACGGAGGTTTTTATCCAGACAAAACCTTCACCGCAACCACTGTTGCTAGTGGTTACCTTGTTTGGATTTACAGTCCAGATCGCCGCAGTGTTGGTTTTATCAGTGAACCATGTCCTATCTTGGAGGTTTGAGTGTTGCTCGCAGATGATACAGACGTCAATCTTGTCTTCGAAGACACGCTGACGTAGTAAGTTCTGCGCAAGCACACACCTGTTCAAATTTCCTTGAAGTACGCGCGTCATTTCTGCGATCTTGTAGCTTCAGCTAGTGCAACCCGGAATGCCTTACAGGCCCCCGAGCCTGATATGTGGCAAAGGCCGTCTTTAGCATCTTTGTCCGGTGTGCACAAAAAGCATTTTGGTTGCTCAGCACAGTCTGCGGACTTGTGGCTCTCTCCACCACATTTGTAACACGATTTGCTTCTGTCTGGGCCCTTGCAGATTTGCGCATGGTGCCCGTATCCAAGACATTTGAAGCACCGCCTCACTCTTACAACTGGGCGGATACGACAGTTAACCCAGCCTACTTTAATGCGAGCCGATTCTAAAATTTTACTAGCACTTTTTTCGTCTATTTCACAAAACGCTGCTCGTTGTCCTCGCGGGGTGATCTTTGTAAGATTGACACGTCTTATCTCCACGGTCTGTTTGAGGTCACGAAGGAGGGCCTCGCGAATGTCATCTACAGAGGTAACTCCATCGATGTCACGAATTTCTATTGTCGTCGTAGGTATAAGGGCTTTGACGGTACCGATGTTCGCAGTAGCTGACTTGACCGCCTCAGTAAAAACGGAACTATCTCCAGTCTTGTGGCCCATTTCTAGTAATACGCCACCATTCTTTGTTTGTTTGATAGACTTTATGTCCACGCCAGTCGTTGTGGGGTTCACTTTGGCTTTGATCTCCTTGAGGAGGTCCGCATATGTTCGCCCTTCGACAGGTTGGACGAGGACAGCCTTTGTTCGTGGTTTCTTCTTCTTCGTTTCTCCGAGGCTATTTTGGTTGGAGCCATCATTCGTCTCTGGCTTTCGAGCTTCACTTGTTGTAGCCTCTGCGTCGTGTGTTATTTGCTTCTTCTTATGTGACCGAGACACTTCCATCCAAGTAGCTTCCTTTGATGGTTTTTTCAGTGTAGGCGGGTCAGAAGCTGAAGTTGGGCTAGGCGTAGATAGCTGCCTTTTCTTTGGGTTGGTTATTTCCTGCGATGTTGTTTTGATGTGCTTGGGAGTAGACTGTTCCTCGGGTTGTGAGGTCATCCAGGGGGGCGTTTGTGTAGCTGACACTGTCCTGTTTGTTGTCTCCTTCGGAGCAGATTTGACGCCTTTGAGGGCCAGGTTATAGGCTGTTTCAATGGACTTAGCTAGTTTCCTAATCTCGCCGTGCACATTATTCCTGTCCTTGATGTAGCCGACCAGCTCATCAATCTTCGTACCGAGTCGCTCCATTGGCGTTTGGTGACTCATACGGTTAGGTACGGAGTTGTTTCTTTCTCGGTTGGTGGAGAAAGGAGCAATTTGGCTTCCAGCTTTTGGGGATGAATTGCTCGTCGACTGTTCAGGGTCCATTTGGACCGTTGTTCGAGCACCCTTATCGTTCGCTTGGCTTTGATTTTGGTTTTGGTTATGATATTGGTTTTTCATGTTGTTCCCACGAATACCTAGGGAAATCATCTGTCCACTCCAGCAGAGCCCCGGATGCTGGAGCAAGGCGACTTAATACAATGGGGTGGCGCCTGGTGCCCCAAGGTTTTTGTCTTTTTATAGAGGGTTTCTACCTCGTGGCCCGTTCAATTAAGCCTAGGCCCCCGGTACTGCGAGACATGACCACAGTATTACGGGTGTTGTTCATTTAGCACTACCCAGAGGGCACGTGTAGGGAAATGGTTAAGTTTAACCTACGGACGCGAACAACTTTGCCCCCCGTATGTATGTATGTATGTATGTATGTATGTATGTATGTATGTATGTATGTATGTATGTATGTATGTATGTATGTATGTATGTATGTATGTATGTAGTTACAAAATCGATACAAAATTACTTGATTTTGAGGCCTGCCTGAAAAATTTCAGTTTCCTAGGTCTTCTGAGCGTTGATATCTCTTCGTCTCTATTTTGTTTGTAAAGCCCTCCAGTTTGAGGATCCCCATGGGAGTTTTCGCTCACCAAGTATTCCTATACCCTTTTTGATTAGGGGCTACCCACACGCAACATTTAACTTACCCAAGTCTTATGATATTAGAGATTTTTTGCTTAGGTTTTTAGAAACCTCCTTATTTTTGAGGCCCCCAATGGAAATTTTAGGTCACCATTCAATCTGAAAAAGAAATTAAAAATTGTGCCCTGTAAGGTTATGTTCCTTGGTCTATTTGTGTGTAAAAAGTTGTAGCATTAAACATGCTGAGAAAATAGAGCACCCAATTTCACAAAAGAGCATGAACAAATTTAAATACACTTTTATAGAAACTTTGAGAAAAGAGGAACATCTCTGTCCAGCAAAGAGTATAACAATTAAGTCACTCTTTTCTAAGTACCTCAATTAAATATCTACATTTTTGTCTTTTTGATGTAATCCTGGATTCTATTGGTTTGATAAAAATTTCAAATAAAAGATTTTTATTTTTAATAGTACATCAACTATACAATGGTAAGTTATTTGTGTCTCAAATAATTGGGGAGATATGATAAAAAAAGAATGATTGAAATTTACGCTTGTGTAAAGTATCCTCAGTCATTTTCATGGGAAAATGAGAGTAAGCCTAGCCATTTTGTTTATAATGCTATACAGTACGTAAACATAAATTTTAATCAAAATCGCTAGAGCAGAATTTGAGGAAATTGCTTTGATCTCTTTTCATTCTTAAGTAAACTACCCCGAGAAAAAAAATCCGGCTCGGTTAGGTTCCGTCCCGTAGTCTATACTACAAGTGTTCAAAGTTTCAGCTTTCTATGTCATCTAGGTGTTACTGGAGGTCGCATAAAGCCACACACGAACATTAGGATATATATGTATAGTTTGTACATACATTCAAATATAATTATGATACGCTTCATGCTAACGTACCGTGATGGAAGCTAGGGATACATTCATTTCTATTGTAATCATACAGTTTTGTTTGTGATCATGAGTTGAGTAAAACAACAAATATTAAGGCATCAGTTGTTTCGTGGGTGAAATTTATTCTAACTACCTACCTACTTTATTATACATATACACAGAAAGAGAGGGAGACAAATAGATATAATCCAAACCGCTTGGTTTAATATTTTTATTTCTAGTTTATTTTACCTTTTCAGTGACAATATAACAGACATCTTCAGTCGCAGTTTTATTTAAATACAATAGAAACCCGTAGCTACGCTAATTATATTTCTTCCCGATGATATGTTAAAATTTATTTCCCGTGAGGTCGTATTTTCTCTTACTAAAAAAATTGCGTATAAACCTATTCTATTAAATGTTATCAATATAGGCTCTTGTAATAGAACACTCCATTGCTAAAACAGAGCAAACACAAGCTATGAAAAGTACTGCACAGGTTACTGAACAGGAAGATTTGTTGTCAAGGGGTTTGAAGGTATGTTATCAAGGGATATGAAGTTATGTTATCAAGGGATATGAAGTTATGTTATCAAGGGATATGAAGTTATGTTATCAAGGGATATGAAGTTATGTTGTCAAGGGTTAGGGATGTATGCTGTCAAGGGATATGAAGTTATGTTATCAAGGGATATGAAGTTATGCTATCAAGGGATATGAAGTTATGTTATAAAGGGATATGAAGTTATGTTATAAAGGGATATGAAGTTATGTTATAAAGGGATATGAAGTTATGTTATCAAGGGATAGGGAGATATGTTATCAAGGGATAGGGAGGTATGTTGTCAAGGGATAGGGAGGTATGTTGTCAAGGGATAGGGAGGTATGTTGTCAAAGTATAGGGAGGTATGTTGTCAAGGGATAGGTATGTATGTTGTCAAGGGATAGGTAGGTATGTTGTCGAGGTATAGGGAGGTATGTTGTCAAGGGATAGGGAGGTATGTTGTCGAAGTATAGGGAGGTATGTTGTCAAGGGATAGGTAGGTATGTTGTCGAGGTATAGGGAGGTATGTTGTCAAGGAATAGGGAGGTATGTTGTAAAGCGATAATAAGTTATGTTGTCAAGGGTTAGGGATGTATGTTGTCAAGGGATATGAAGTTATGTTGTGAAGGAATATAAAGGTATGTTTTCAAGGGATATGAAGTTATGTTTTCAAGGAATAGGAAGGTATGCTGTCAAGGGATATGCAATTATGTTGTCAAGTGATAGGGAGGTATGTTGTCAAGGAATAGGGAGGTATGTTGTCAAGCGATAAGAAGTTATGTTGTCAAGGGATATGAAGTTATGTTGTCAAGGGATATGAAGTTATGTTGTCAAGGGATAGG
>CABFOW010000194.1:151980-355235 GCA_902141385.1 Timema californicum | reverse complement strand
ACTTACGCTAATGTGTAATGGTAGGGTGATTGTGAGATGAAATGGAGGACCTACAGTTTAACGTGGAATCCGAACCACGGTGGAGATCTGGCATTCCTTTTGTTAGTTAAAACATTTAAATGAGTTTACTTAGTAAAACATTCCTTCGGTACATGATATGAATAAATCAGCGAGAGTATATAGAAACATAATCTAAGTTATAAATCAAGGCCGTAGCCAGCCAGTAATTTCAGGGGGGCGGGGCGGGGGTGGGGTTTGGGGGGCTTGGTAGACACATCCCTCAATTGCTGGAGGCTAGAAAAAATATAAGCTATAAGCAGTTCTAGAAGCTATCTGAAGTGTTAATTATGGCAACATGACACCCTAACTGCCGAAGGATGTAAAAAATTCTAGATAATAAACACCTCTAGAAGCTCTCTGAAGTTCTTTTTACGGTTACAAAGCCCCCTAATTTGTACTTGTACATTAATTTTGATATTGTTTAAACCATAAAATTAATAAAGCCATATATGTTTTTTTCATAAAATTTCGGCGGTGGAGGGGGGCCTTTAACCCCCACCCTCCTGCTTACGGCCTTGTTATAAGGTATGTAAGTTATTCGTTATAACCATTTATAATTTGGGCTATGTGTATTAAGAAAATAATCAGTTTGTAAATAAAGTCATAATTAGGAGAGTAGATATTTTAAGTAGGATGACTAGGTAGTTAGTTACACACTAACCTACCCAGCATTTTAAAACTATTTCACTAAGGTTTTGTGGGCTTCGGTACAACAACCATCCACCTTTACCTTAGTTTTAATTTTATTTAATGCTTGATTATGCTATTGTTAAAAATAGTAATTGAAATATATTGTTACCCGCCTCGGTGACGTAGTTGGCTAACGCGCTACTCGTGTTGAGCTCGACTGCTGAGGACGGGGAGATCGAGGTTAGAATCTCGGTCGGGTGAACTGGGGGTGGTTTTTCCTAAATGGTTTACCACTCTCCCTCCACGCAAATGCGGGTTCACTTCCTCTAATTCAACATTCCCAATCCATTAACGTAATTAGTACTTAAAGCGTATAACCCGGTGCGGTGCTAAATAATAATAATAATAATAATAATATTAATAATAATAATTTATTATTAACATTACTATTATTATTAGCACCGCGTCTTACTACCCGTTCGGGTTATACGCACTTACGCTAATGTGTAATGGTAGGGTGATTGTGAGATGAAATGAAGGACCTACAGTTCAACGTGGAATCCGAACCACGGTGGAGGCCTGGCATTCCCCACATTCACAAGATATATTGTCAGAGGTGAAGGGAGGGTTTGGTAATCAGATAAATCTGTGTCAGGACCGAGGATTAAACCCCGGCCGCCAGCACAGAAGTCTGACACCTTACCCCTAGACCGCCAGGTCACCAATAATAATAATAAATTATATATTGTCACGAAACAGTTTTACAAAACTCTCCAATGTCTCACTGCAAGATGATATGCAGGAAAAGGAAAAAAACTAATTTTCTGAATGTGAACAACTATTTTAGCTGGTAACGTAAACTTCTTAGTAACTTAAACTGTTTTTTAAAAATAGGGTGCAAAGGGGTTAATGTTATTGTGATTTATAAACGCAAGATATCGGTATTTAAGGGAAACAAGAGGAATCCCTAACATAAATCACTCTTCGTCGACTAAACTGTTTCCGAATAAAGTGCTGCTATCAGTGAACATAAGCAAAGAGAGTATTTATTCTTGAAAGTCAATTTCCTACGAGCATGTTAGTTAAGGGGTAAGGGACGAATATCCATACGGAGTCGAAGCACAAAAGAAAGAGAAAGACAGAATATGGTCACGTGATCTCAGCAGTTCGCAGTATGGCAGCCGGGGTAAACGCTGTCGGTCGACACATACGCCCCGATATTTACCTTGTTTGTAATATGTTTCAACTGATTGCATGTTATTGACATGATCAACGTTTCGTGCATATTTTGCAAGGTCGTTGGTTTGATGCTCGGTACCCATGAGTGACGTGAAACGTTCGGGATAGCAAATAAACGGTCAACTGTGATCGGGGTGATCTCTTGTGTTCGGAGCTTGCAAAACCGCAAAGGCAAGTGTCAAAAAAAAAGTTTTCTTTCCGCAAGATAAAAAGTTTAAGAAGCTATACGTTATGTGATGTGATTATGCTCGAGCGTGTTTGGTTAGGTGCTTGCTGAGAATATGTCGATATAGTTGTTCCAGTTGGATTTACGAGATTTTTATAGGGGAGTGTCTGGTTCTTATACCGAGGTCTCAATGACCCTGTTCTATGGATCATTGTGTTTATCCATCTGTCTTAAAACATCAGCACCGTTTGCAAGGACTTTATTAGGTGGATTTAAACTAAGGAACGAAGATGTGTAGGTCTTCAAAGGTCAGGGGAAAAGTGAGCCTTGCATTCGAAACGAAAATCGATCCCAATTTTCTTCATTGAAATGGTTTATTGAACTGGAATTTAAGTTTTCCTTGACAGGACCACTTGACTGCGCGCCACTTTTGTTTTGATAACGAACGGCAAGCTAAACATATTTTTCTCTATTAGCAATTTGAGCTATTTGTTCTTGAACAATTGGTTTAAAATATTGCCAATTATTATTTGAGCTTTAAAGATCCATGAAACGTTTTTTTATTCGTTTATGACCGACGTAAGGGCATTTATAAATTATTTCCGATAGTGAAACACATTCAAATAAGATGTAATTCGGTTTCAACCAGACTGGATTCATTGAGTGATACTGATTTTGTTTACTACTATCCTAAACAATTGCTGTGCCCTCCTCTCCTCCCAAACGGCATAATTGATTTTCATGATTTTCACTTGTGTTGTTACTCTATGAAAAAAATTATTTGGTAGAGAAGGTTTATCCTTACTTTTGAGATTTTTTTTATTCCATAGACCAAAAAAAGGCACCCATTAAAATATTTTTACTTGTTATTTAAATAATTAATTAAAATGTCCTATCAATATACACACATTACAACTTTGCATTGAAATAAATGTATTAATCAATCCGAAATTGCATTTAAATTGAATTTTAATTTACTTTATGAAGGTTAGGTTAACCTTTGTTGAATTTTGGTTGAAGGTTAGTTTAAGTATATTTGTTTTGTTTTCATTACAGTATGAACAAAAAATACTTTTTTCTCTTAGTCTTATCACTTTATTTCCTTTATCAAACCAATATTCTAGATCTTTTAACTAGGCAACATTAATTAAACTTTCACACATAAATTGATTTATTTAAACCTGCCTCGGTGGCGTAGTTGGCTAACGCACGAGTCGTGTTGAGCTCGACCACCGAGGACGGGGAGATCGAGGTTCGAATCTCGGTCGGTTGAACTGGGGGTGGTTTTTACTAAATGGTTTTCCACTCTCCCTCCGCGCAAATGCGGGTTCACTTCCTCTAATTCAACCTTCCCAAATCCCAATCCATTAGAGTAATTAGTACTTAAAGCGTATAACCCGAACGGGTAGTAAGACGCGGTGCTAAATATTATATTATATTATTGATTTATTTAATCCCATTAAAAAAACTAAATAGGCTAATCATGCAAAAAAAATATATAAGTAATATAACTGTACAGAATTGCCAACTTAAAAAATTTCTATACACTAAGATCAGGTAGAGCTGTAAAATAAAAAATAATTTTTTAGGGTCTATGTGTTAAAAAATTAATTGACCAAGGTTAATCCAACCTTCAAAGACTTAAAACTTAGGCCTAATTAAAATACAATTTCCGATGAATTAATACATTGTCTTAGAGAATTGTTGCTATCCATATAAAGTTGTCATGTGTGTAGGCCTATGCTACAATATTAGATACATTTTTTATCAAGCCCACAGTATCAGTATTTAATTAATCATTTATTCAACTAACCAATCAGAATGTTTTATTTGATGACTTTTTTTTGTCCTATGGAATAAATAACATTTTTAATAAGATTTTTTTGGAAGGAAAAAAAATTCTCAAAAAGAACCATGAGCGCTCTATACTCAGTTTTAAATAGTACCTATATTTTTTCTTTGCCACATAGGCTTACTGTAACTTAAAAAGTTTATTTTTGTTTATGATAAGCACAATCCAAGAATACCATGAATCAATTCATTACAGTATTAAGGTAGCCTATTATGTAAATATGAATATAAAACGCTTTATCCCTCCCTTTTTCAGCTTTATGACTCTTAAAATTGCTAAATATTAAGATCAGCCATTCCTTTTTCTAAACTTAAAAACATGCCAAATCAATTTTAATTTTTAACAAAAAAAACCTTTTAAGCTAATTAAGAAAAATTTACACTCGCATAGTCTAAGCGACATGGTATCATTTGGTCATTCTAGAACAATAATTGTTGCATACACCAAATCATAACCCCAATCAGAATTAACCGTATTTACAAAAGCATAAAAACTGCCCACAACAACCACAATTCACTTTTAAGTAAAATTTCAAGTGATTTGACTCAATGTGGTTAATCACAAGCATTCATAACGACTAAATTCTAAAAATGTAAAACCTCCTAGACATAATATTAATGACATCATGGAAATAACAAGACAACAAATTTATATTAAATTACGATATCATTTATCTAACCCAGCTGAACCTAACCTTTCATTATTATTAAGACACTTTCTCAACCCAGCTTCAACTAGCCTTTCATGTGTAAGTATATTCAATTTATGACTAGCCTGTGGATAAAATAAGCTATTCATTGAGATAATTAAATGTGAGTAGTACACATCTAACAATGATGTCATATCCATTTTAGTAAGCTGTGATATTACAGCAAGAAATGAAAATATACATCAGTCTAACTCGGTACAAGGCTAAGTCTATTCTGTTAATACATGTTGCAGACATAAGACATTACAATACACAGCCACAGATAACAAGTCCTTCGGTTAACACCTCTGACTCTCAACTTGTTCCTGGATACAGAGTGTAGTTCCTCACATAGCCACAGGGTGCTACCATCACATCTCCCCTCTAAATATCGAGACAGTCTACGAGTTTCCTAGACTGTTGACTTCTTTGATCGGGAGTGGATGAATTGGGAGAAGAACCATCAAGTTGAGGCACTTCAATTGCCACCTCTGAAGGCGTTGGATGAACTGGTAGAAATGACTTTCTTCTTGGAGATGATCTGTTATTTGCCAACTCATCTGGCTCTTGCTGGACCCAAGGATCATTTTCATTGAGAATCTGGAGAGACTTTCGATTTCTTATAAACTGTCTGTCCTTTGTTTGGATTATATACAACAGTGGTGTATCATGTTTCTTCACTATAGTACCTTCCTGGTTCCGGTCAATAATATAGACTATTGTTCCAGGGTTCAAATTTGTGAGAGGCCTAATCTCATGGTGACGATCATAGTTTTCTTGTTGTTTCAACGGTCTGTGTTCTTATTTGTGAAAAAGCTGCTCCAAATTAACTGGTTAGGGAATGAGGTTGCTTTGCAATGTTGGTATAAATCCCCTAATTTTGCTCCCCATCAATAGCTCAGCAGGGCTATAGCCAGATTCTAGAGGTGTGGAGCGCTGCATAAGTATGGCTCTGTATGGGTCCTCGCTCTTTTCAATATGATTTTTAAAATTCTTTACTTCAGACTCTATAAAGCCATTGCTTTGTGAGTAGGCCCTACTTCGGGCTGGATTTACAACAAGTTTAAAATTATAATCTTTAGCAAACTGGAACAACTTTTCATTCATTATATTGTTATGGATCCATTGTGAGCCACAATCCGCTCTAATAATTTCAGGTACTCCATGCTTAGCTAGAATGGATTTAAGATTATTATTGACACGAATAGTAGTAAGGTGCCGCAGCATTTCTGGATATCTGGAGTAGTAGTCAGCAACAAGGAGATACCAGTTCAACTTCAAAAGATCCATACCAATTGTTTGCCAAGTCCGCTCAGGAAACAGAGTAGGTATTAAAGGTTCTGATTGATTTATCCTAAATTTGGCACACCTGGCACAATTCTCAACAAGATCTCTCTGTTGTGTGAACATTCTTGGCCACCAAATGCTTTATTTAGTAAGTGCTCTACATTTGGCAATCCCCTGATGACCTTCATGTAGTTTATTTATTATTTTCTTCCGCATGCAATTAGGAATTATTAGTCTATTACCTCTTAGTAGAAGGCCATTTTGTAGAGATATTTCGTTTCGATGTTCAAATATAAGGACATTTCCGGTATTTGTGGCTTTAGAGGCCATCCGTCTTGGCAAAACTGCATGAGGTGGATACTAGCCTCATCCTTATGTAGATTCTGAACAATTTCTGCCAACTTAGCATCAGATGCAGGAAGACCATAAACAACCTCTTGTACATATTCCATCACTTCTTCAGCTAGTTCATCTTCCCCAGGAAGGAGTGGTTGTGTATTGCGGGAAAGAGCATAATCAATTAGTAGAATTTTACCAGCTACATGAACAATCTCAAACGAATACCTCATCAATCTAAGCCTAATTCTTTATAGTCCAGGGGTTATAGAATCTAGGTCTTTGGAGGTGGAAATTGAAACTAAAGGTTTATGATCAGTTTCTATTGATATATTAATGCCTGTAATAAAACCAGAAAAATGTGTACATGCCCAAGCGAGAGCCTGTCCCTCCTTCTCAATTTGTGCCCACTTTCTCTCAGCTTTACTGAGAGTTCGAGAAGCGTAACTAACAGGTCTTAGAAATCCATCATATTGGCGTTGTATTAAAACTGCACCAAGGCCATAAGGTGATGTGTCAGCTGACAAAATAGTGTAATTATTGCACTTATATAAAGCAAGACTAGGTGGCTTTGCAATGGCTATCTTTATGTCTACAAATGCTTGTGCCTGTGGACAATCCCATAACCAGTCGACGTTTGAGCAGAGAAGCTCATTAAGAGGTTGCAATAAGTTAGACATATTTGGGACAAACTTAGCCAGAAATGTTATAAGACCCAAAAACCTTTTAGTTCAGTTATATTAGTGGGAGGTTTCAGTTTAAGAATAGAATCAACTTTCTTTGGGCCCGGGGAAACACCCTTCGCAGATATGAATGGCCAAGAAAGTGTATTGTAGTTTGCCGAAACGAATACTTTTCCTCATTTAGAGTCCAGCCTAGAATGGACCTTATCAAGCCGTAAGTCATGTTCCTCAATAGTTGACCCATATACTATATCATCATCAAAATGGCAGACAACTACCTCCAATCCTTCTAAATGCGCACTGATCTTCTGGAAAACCTCCAGAAAAGGGGAAATCCCAAACAGTAATCAAAGAAGTCGATACCTTCCATATGGTGTGATGAATGTGGTTAGAGCTCTGGAAAAATCTGTGAGGGGAACCTGCCAGAATCCCGAGTTGGAATCTAGTTTTGAGAATACCTTAGCCCCTTCTTGTTGACCCAGGGAATAATCAACTGCCGGCACAGGGAAAAGTTCTATTTCTACATGTTGATATAATTTAGTCAGGTTAACACACAACCTTTTGGAACTATAACCATGGGAGCACACCAATCTGATAGCTTGTTGACTTTTTCTATGACTTTATCCCGAACCATCCTATCCAGTTTTCTTAAGAACCTTCTTTAAAGGTAAAGGAACATGTCGGGGGAACACTAATAGCATATGGTACAGCCCCTTCTCTAAGTTTTATTTGGTATGGTTCTCGAATTTTTCCTAGTCCTGTAAAAAGTTTGGGGAACACAGTTTTTGGAACAAAGTTAGCTCTTCCTACTCCATAAATTCTCTTTAGAAGGCCTAATTTTTTACTATTATGATGGCTTGGAAGAATTCTATCTGATCCTTGAACTACATAGCATGTCTCAAAAATATTTTTGTTCTTGTATTGGAGTTTCCCTTGAATCCTGCCTATAGTTTTGAGCTGAGTGTCCCCTGGACCAGATAGAATTTTATTTGATGGCAAAAGCTCCATATATTGAAAAGATTTCTCGTATGTACGTTTTCTAATAATTTTCACATCTGCACCTGTATCAATTTTAGCAGAAAGATATTTCCCACAGAATTTGGTGTTTACCAACCATTTATCATGCAAATAATTAGTTTCTGTAGAGGCAAGGCCGACAAATTCACCATTTTCATTTAACTCGTTCTCCGTGTCAACAGCATCAACTGATCTAATTCTACAACATTTTGCATAATGAATGCCCTTTATATCGACACTGATGACAGATAGCACTCTTAGCAGGACATTAGGTTCTAGGGTGCTCAATATTACTCCCACATCAAAAACATGATTTTCTAGTTTGACTTTTATCTTCATTAGGAAAAGTGTTCCTACTATAACAAAAAAAAAATCCACTTTTTTTAGGTTTATTTGTAGCATTAACCTTGTCAGCTGCAACTTGACTAGCTCCTGTTAAAGTTCCCTGCTGTTTTTTCACTTGCTCAGAGTGTATAGCAGAATTAACAACTGTTTCCAAGAGTTAATTTAGCATCTAATTGTAGTTTATAAATGAGTGATTTTTATTTATAATTCCAACTATGACTCTTATCTCTAATGGCTTCATCATAAAAAGTGACAGAAAAGTTGCAATCTTGAGCAACAGTATGAAGATCTGTAACATAGTGTTGGAATCTTGTATGGAACTGGGCTCGTTCAACAATTATGTTTTTGGTAGGAATAAAATGGCTGTCAAACTTCCGAAGGACTGTATCAAACTTCTTTGGATCGGCTGATGATAGCTTGAACGACAGAACAATAGTTCCAGCCTGAGGGCCCATCAAATAAATCAAAGAATTTACTTGATCTTCTTCCTCCTTCATCATACCTGAAGCACGTCTGAAACACATAAAACGATCTTTCCATGATTTCCATTCCAATGTCGATTTGAAATCAAAAGGGTCTGAAACCGGTATTTGATACACAGAAGCTGACATATTGGAACTGGGTTCTTTATTTATGTTGAAACTGTTCACTTCACCTTAGTTATAGGACTACTTAAATACAGCGCAATATCCGACCACTGCTACCATGTGATAATACAGCAAGAAATGAAAATATACATCAGTCTAACTCAGTACAAGGCAAGGTCTATTCTGTTAATACATGTTGCAGACATAAGACATTACAATACACAGCCACAGATAACAAGTCCTAGGGGTAACACCTCTGATGCTCAACTTGTTCCTGGATAGAGAGTGTAGTTCCTCACAGCCGCAGGGCGCTACCATCACATGCGCAGAATCACAGGTGTAACGCAAAGCATCATGGGATGATGTTATCTGTCCAGCGCACAGGATCACTGGGAAGTTATATGTAATCGTTAATATGTAGGCTCCCCGGCCCCGGCATAAATTTATCTGATCACCAAACCCTTCCTTCACCTCTGACAAGACATCTTGTGACTGTGAGGAATGCCAGGCCTCCACCGCGGTTCAGATTCCACGTTAAACTGTAGGTCCTCCATTTCATCTCACAATCACCCTACCATTACACTTTAGCGTAAGTGCGTATAACCCTAATGGGTAGTAAGACGCAGTGCTAATAATAATAATAATAATAATATCTAGGCTACATTTCAAAAGGGATTTGGTTATGTGTTGTCGGGCTTTGTATAATTTATTAATAGTGTTAAACATTTCTAAATCTTGGTTTAATTTGATTTTATTTAAATTACTCCTGTGTTGGTAATAAAGTTATGAAATACCTAAACATTGTACTCTACCTTGAGACCATGGCAGTGAAAAAAGCTTAAAAATGGGATTGATAAAGCATATTACACTCTTAAGGATTATAGTAAAATTAAAGACGTATTCACTTAAGTCACAGAAATCCACTGAACCATTATGAAAAAAATACTTGAAATGCATCAGTTTGAAAACTTATGTAAATATTCATACATATAAACCTACATATGTAGGCCTGTATAGATGTACAGCTAGTATATATCCATATGTTAAAGTTCACTAATTTAGGCCTAGATTGTAAAACTCTTAAGCCTTCTACATTAACCTTTCACTATAGCCACATCAACTAAAGAAACTACACAAAGGATAGTCCTAGCTATCACAACTTGGGACCTCAGGAAATTTCAATGGTGTAAAAAAATGTTTGCGCACCATAATAAATATTTGAGCAGCGCTTATTAATTTCTTTTAGCAGCATGTCTTACTACCTGCCGAGGTTATACACCTATGAACTAATTAAACTAATGGGTTAGGAATTAGGGAGGCTTAATTCAGAGGAAATACACCCACATTTGTGTAGAGTGATAATGGAAAACCATTTAGGAAAAACCACCCTCAGTGCACCCGACCAGGATCAAACCCCGATCATCTCGTCTTCAGCAGTCTAGTCCAACACATGACTAGCGCGTTAGACCACGTGACCACCGAAGCAGGTTCAACATTAATTAGCCCTACTGTAATATATTTATTATTATAAACTATCCCAAACTAACAAACCCAAACCTTTATAACATTCCATATTTCAATAAATGAAATATTTTATTGGGGATGCTAACAGCTCTTATTGTTAAAATAAAATATTTACTATAGGTTGTCAACCTATAGTAAATTATATTTTATGATATGAATGGCATGTGATCAATATGATATTTTAGGCAGGGATACTATAGGAAAAACATTTTGTTGATTCATGGAAGATTGAAGGCTAACTTAGATTTGGTTAGGTTGGGATAGTGCATACTATGCCTTATAATAAACCTGATCCACCTCAGTGTCGTAGTTAGCTAACACGCTAGTTCCGAGCTGAGCTCGACTGCCGAGTACAGGGAGATTGTGGTTCGAATCTTGCTCAAGTGAACTGGGGGTGGTTTTTCCTTAATGGTTTTCCACTCTACTTCCACACAAATGCAGGTTCACTTCCTCTGTATTCAACTTTACCAAGTCCTAACCCATTAGTGTAATTAGTAATATGCATATAACCTGAACATGTAAGGCATGGTGGTAAATAAATATAATAATACTGCTAATGCATAAGACTTAATAAATAGCATAGGCCTACCAAAATACTTTTAATTTCATGTTTGGACTCTACCATTAGGCCTACTTGTAGGGTCATTCCAAATCAGATCATCAAGCTAAATTTTGTAATAACACCCACCACCTCATATTTTCATGAAACTTGTTATTACCACCAATTCATTAATCCCTGTAAATATTTTCCTCCCTAGGCCACATACTTTATGAGATAGAAAATGTTAAAGTTTTGAATAAATATATGTTAATGTTGTTTCCTAGGTTATGCGTAAGGAGTGCAGGGCTTAATGTTGGGACTTGAGTAATTCCATCCACTCAATAGAGCATTTTAGTAGATGAGCCTTGACCTGCAAGAAGATGGGCAGTGCCTTCTAAATGTTCTTTAATGTCTTCTTTGACTTTTGTTTTATTATTATCTATGATGTATATATGATCTGTACTATTGTTTACAAGAATGAACAAATAATCATGAACATCTTTGCTTTGTGTTTTAAATATGTACAAGATATGGAAACCATTAACTGATGTCATAAATACCTTTTACAACAGGTTATGGGACCAGTTACGTTTTTAAGGTTCAAGTGAAAGTTTAAACAGAAGTTTTGAGTGTTATTCGTGATCGTTTGTCTACAACACTACATCAGTTCGTGTTGGTTAGCTTCTGATTCGATTGAACTCAAAAATTGTGCTCGAAATGTCATCAGTTAATGTCAGTAATTATAAAATAGAGCCATTAAATAAAAATAATTATGATACATGGGAAATACAGGCAAAAGCAGTCCTCATTCGTAGTGGACTTTGGTGTTACGTGAGTGGTGAAACATCAATACCTGCAGAAGAAGCAGATAAGAAGAAATGGCAGGAATATGACTCACATGCAAGGTCAGATCTAATATTGATAATATCCCCAAACGAACTAAAACATGTGAAAAATTGTGACACATCGAAGTCATTATGGGACAAATTGAAAAGTGTATACCGAAGTCGAGGTCCTGCTCGTAAAGCCACATTACTAAAACGACTCGTTCTGCACAAGATGAAGTACAACGATGATATGAGTACCCACCTAGATGAGTTCACAGATGCTGTAGATAAGCTCCAAGATATGGGAATAGAGATAAACGGTGATTTGTTGAGCATCATGATGCTCTACAGCCTATCCCCTGCCTACGAAAACTTTCGTATAGCAATTGAAAGTAGGGATAATTTACCAACTCCTAGTGAATTAAAAATCAAGATTATGGAAGAATCAAATGCTAGACACAAGGATGACCTCAAAGATAAGCATGAGGATGCATTTTTTGTTAAAAAATTTAATAAACATCACTATAAAAATTTTAATTCAGGTCAAAATCACAAAAATTTTCGATCTGGTCAAGGTCATCAAAATAAAAATAATAGTGGTAACATGAACTGCCAAAGATGTAAAAAGTCAAATCATAGGACAGAAGATTGCTGGTTCAACAAGAAAAAGGAATCCACCTTCAAAATTGAAGAATGTCTTTCAATAGGCCTACACCCATCACCACCCATGAATTCTATTTGGTGTCTGGATAGTGGATCTACTTCACACATGTGCAATGACCAAACAAAATTTTCAAAACTATCTGAGCCAATTGATCATGGCATTCTCAAGCTCGCATCAGAGGAACACACTGCAACTATTTCAGGTATTGGTCTAGTCAAAATTCAGCTCGATGATGACTCAATAGTAAATTTACCTGAAACTTTGCATGTACCAAAATTGACCACAAATCTTCTCTCTGTTGCAAAAATTACTGATAAAGGTTTTAGTGTTATTTTCAAGAAGGATTACGCACAAGTTGTAGATGATCATGGTAATCTTATTCTAAAAGCAACACGATACAATGGTCTGTACTGTTTTGATGCAAACATGTCAGAATATGCAAATTTATCTTCAGGTATTTCTGAAAAGTCAAAAATTGAAATGTGGCACAGAAAATTGGGTCACATAAATGAGTCAGATTTAAAATTGGCTCTAAAAGATAATCGCCTAAAAGGTTTGAATTTTAACACCAATGAAAGTCTTGGTGAGTGTGAAATATGTATTAGAGGAAAATTTACCAGACTACCTTATCACATTAGGGAACAACCGAAAAGTGTAGATAGGCTGGAAATAATACACTCTGATGTTGTAGGCCCCATGCACACCACTTCACCCGGAGGCTCCAGATATTTTGTTACCTTTATTGATGAGGGAACTCGCTATACCAGAGTATATTTCCTGAAAAATAAAAATGAAGTCTTAAATACTTTTAAAGAATTTAAAAATGAAGTAGAAAATCTGACAGAAAAAAAGATTAAATATCTTCAAAGTGACAATGAAAGGGCAGAATATAGAAATTTGGAGTTTGACAAATTCTTATCAGATTGTGGGATTAGAAGACGTCTTTCCGTTGTAAGATCACCCCAGCAAAATGGATTGGCCGAACGAAAAAATAGGTCACTGCAGGATAAGGCCAGATGCCTACTACTGGAATCAAATTTGCCCCACTCATTTTGGGCTGAGGCCATCAATTGTGCAAATTATTTATTAAATCGCAGCCCATCCAGAATTCTGAAAGGTGAAACTCCATATCAAAAGTGGACTGGTCATGTACCTTCAGTTCATCATCTTCAAGTTTTTGGATACAAAGCGTTCATGCACAACAAGGACCCCAACAGAAGAAAATTTGATTCAAGAGCCAAAGAAGGCATTTTTGTCGGATACTCTGAAGTATCAAAGGCCTATCGTATTTGGGTGCCATCCCAAAGAAAAATTTCAATAGCGAGAGATGTAAAAATAATTAACAAGCTCTACTATGAATCCAACCAAGAACCCTCAAGGTGTGATCCATTCAGGGAAGAATACTGTGAACAACAATCAAATACGCCGAAAAAGGAAGAAAACAGTAACAGTCAAGAGATTTCAGTAATAAGGAATGACGAAAATTTAGATGAAATTAATGTAGTCGCAAGTGACAGAGAAGAAAACAATGAAGGATCTGAAGATAGCTTTGAGGAAGAAGAAGTTGAGGAAGAAGGACAAAGATGTTTAAGACCAAGAGATACAATTAGACTACCCCCTTGGATGAATGATTATGACATGTCAGCATTATGTGAAGTTAAGGAAGCTCTAGAAGGGCCAGATGCGGAAGAATGGCATGAAGCCATAAAAAATGAAATCAAAGCCCATATAAAGAATGATACTTGGGAATTAGTGACAAAACCAAATGGAGCAAATGTAATAAGTTCCAAAATGGTGCTAAAAAATAAGTATAAACAAAATGGCGATCTTGAGCGGAGAAAAGCACGTCTTGTAGCTCGAGGATTCTCACAAAGACCAGGACTCGACTATGGAGAGACGTATGCCCCAGTCACCAGATTAAGCTCTATCAGAACTCTTCTTGCTGTAGCAGTCGAAGAAAATCTAAAAATAAATCAACTTGATGTCTCAACAGCTTTCCTTAATGGGGATATAGACGAAAAATTATTTATGCAAAAGCCAGAATTTCTAGAAAAAATCTTATGCAACATCATGGTTGAAGAAAGTGCTAATGAAGACTCCACCATGTTCAAAAAGGTAAAGAAAATGCTTGAAGAGCTACGCAAACAAAATGGTGAAAAGGTATGTCGTCTTAAGAAGGCATTGTATGGACTAAAGCAAGCAGGACGCCAATGGTTCTGTAAATTAGATTCCAAACTTTGTAAATTAGGATTCATCCCTTCACAGGCTGATCCTTGCATATACATTATGATCAGAGGAAGAGAAAAAATACTGGTTGCAATTTATGTAGATGATGTAATCATTGCATCAAATAGTCAAGAAAAATTGAATCATATAAAGAAGGAGCTTTTGAACGAATTTGAAATGAGAGATTTGGGAAATCTCCAATACTGTCTTGGTATAGAATTCGACTGTAAAAATGGAACTATTTCAGCTTCACAGAAGAAATACATTGATGAGATCCTTCATAAATTTAATATGGAGACCTGTAATCCTGTCAAGACTCCCATGGTTCCGGGACTAAAGTTTACCAAGGCGTCAACAGAAAACCTACCAAATTTTCCATACCAAAATCTGATTGGAGCCCTTATGTATCTTGCAACAGGTACAAGACCGGATATTTCACATTCGGTAAGCTACTTAAGTCAATTTAATAATTGTTTTTCTAAGGAGCATTGGCTAGCAGCAAAAAGGGTCCTCCGTTACCTTAAAGGTACCAAGGAACTGTCTCTGATCTTCCAAAAGACTGGAGAACCATTGACCGGATATGCTGATGCAAATTGGGGATCATGCTCCAGTGATAGAAGATCGTACACAGGATACTGTTTTAAGTATGCAGGTTCAATGGTCAGCTGGGAATCCAGAAAACAAAGAACCATTGCTCTATCTACCCAAGAAGCTGAGTACATGGCCTTAACAGAAGCGGCAAAGGAGGCAATGCATTTGAGGCAACTGCTGAACGACATGGGATCTTGTCAACAAGCCATCCAAATCTTCAATGACAACATGTCTGCCCAAAACTTGACAAATAATTCTATAATAAGTTCCCGATCAAAGCATATAAGTATAAAAGAACACTTTATTCGTGAGAAAGTTCAAAATGGGGACATTGTTGTAACATACAAGCCTTCTGAATCCATGGAAGCAGATATTTTTACAAAGGGCTTGGCAAGCCCCAGACACACCATCTTGAGTCAAGCTGTTGGACTACATCCTCGGCTCTAATGAGTGAGGGGGAGTGTTGGGACTTGAGTAATTCCATCCACTCAATAGAGCATTTTAGTAGATGAGCCTTGACCTGCAAGAAGATGGGCAGTGCCTTCTAAATGTTCTTTAATGTCTTCTTTGACTTTTGTTTTTTTATTATTATCTATGATGTATATATGATCTGTACTATTGTTTACAAGAATGAACAAATAATCATGAACATCTTTGCTTTGTGTTTTAAATATGTACAAGATATGGAAACCATTAACTGATGTCATAAATACCTTTTACAACACTTAAAAGAAAAAATTCAAAGGTCTGTGTAGAATCAGCTTAAAATGTTTCTCATTCTTTCTTACCTTTAATAGACATGAAAATTAAATTAGTTATGTTTATTTTCCAAATTTTTGATGTAAAACCAAGCTGCTTCATTAAGTGAGCATTATTGCCTGAGGCAGAGGAGTTACCAAGTTTCTCTCTTTTTTTTAACTAACCCTCAAGGTATGGTTTAAAAGGCTATGACAGAAAAATAATGAGATTTTAATTTGATAATATATGTATTTTAATTTATAAATTACAATATTCTAGCTAAGCATGGCTAATTTAAAACATTATATGTAGATACTACGCATCATAATAGATATATGTACCTTCATAGGGAAATATATCACCTTTCTATTCCATATTTTGAAAGTAGGTCTACTTATAAAATAAACCAGTGGCTGTCACTAACACATGCAACATGAGTTTATACAGATCTGTGACATCTTTACTGCAGATGGTTGCTCTTCATAAAAATGGAAAATAGTGCTGAAGTTTCCATCAGAAATTATTCTCTTTGTTTTTATGGAATCTGGAATGAAATGGTGAAAGTCACGCATAAGCCTACCAGGAACTGATTTTGCTATGGAGAATTAGACTTATATTTGTTTATATGTTTTTAAAAGGGTTTCTTTTTATTTTCATCAAGAATGTTATACTTTCAACTCTTGCCTTGCAAAAATTGAGAACTATTAAGACACATTTGGAGGCTTACTCTGGTAGCCAGACACGTCACTGTTCCACCAATGTTGTCACAAGGAAACTGGTTGCAAAACATGTCCATGATGCCATTAAACTGAAGTCTTGGTTGCGGTAGCAAAGATTGGTAAAGTTTTTGCAATTCTTGAACTGTGCAACACTCCTTTCACTGAAATAATGTACAATTTTTACAACTGGACATTTTTCCTTTACATAGTGTGTGAATATTTTTTGTGTTTTGTATACTAAAGGCTACATCATGCTCCAATTCATCAGAAAAGATGCACAGAGACAATGAGGTCTTTAGATGGTTCGACACATAGGCTATGTAGATTATCGCTGGGTGTAATGAATCTGTTATGTGTCCAGTGATACCCTTGTGCTTCATCTTGAATAACATAAAGAGTAGTTTTCACTGAAGTCTAAGAGAACAATAGCTTCATCATGTTCAAGGTTTGCTCTCATTTCCTATAGGCATGAAAAGTTTTCTTGGGATCTAGCCTTAAAGGAATGTGACACAAGTATTTCAAGTCTCTCCATTAAAGTAGTTAAATATTCATCAACTCTCACTGGGAATTTTACCTGTTGTGTTCTGTCTTTCATTACTCACAAACTATATGAAACTTCATCTTCAAAGTCTCATTCTTCAAATTTTCCAAGTATAAAACTTTTAAAATTGTCACTTGAGGGGCATTGAGAGCATTGCTGCATCATGCAATATTTGTTATCTTTAGAACATGCTAAGTGATCAATCAGGGCCTCGTTTCTTTTATTGAAATAATATGTTCAAGCAAAAGTGTTACATTTTAGTGGAAAGTGGAGAGAGATATGGAATGTGTTCCAGAAGATCTTGCTAGTACACAGCATCTAAACCCAGCACATAGAATTTGAAGGTGTCATTTTTTATGTCAGAATACTCACATTTAAAAGCAGAATACAATTTATTCAAATTAGCAGGTAGGCTTAGTAATTTATTTTTTGTAAGTATATGTAAAATACAAACTTCACCCTTTTAACCTGCCATGATTCAAGAGTACTTACTCATTGTCTTGTTAAAAGTACTAAAACAATTTAACTGTATTTTCACTTAGTATTTTCCCTTTTCTTGGATCAGGTAAAGTCATTAATTCTTGATCTTCGAGACGGTATTATGCTTATTGACAGCATATTGACTGACACAGAACACTTCCATGACTTTTTTCCTGCTCCATGATGTAGGAACAAGTATCTCAGTTGCACAGTATATTCTCTTGCTGTGTGGTTGAAGTCTCAAGTTTTGCCTTATTTAAACCTACAGTAGCCCCATGGCTTCTTTGGTGCTGACTGACAGCTCACAGCTCACAGCTACAGCTAAAAGTTTTTAAAAGTTACCTGACCAAATTATGTATCCCTATGCTGAACCATATGATCTGCAAAAACATGTGTTTAGCGGCTGTCACTTCTGACGGTCAAAATTTTCGGTATATACCTAAATGTTGACTGTCAGAAGTCAGCTGTAAGCTGTCAGTCAGCACCAAAGAAGCCATGGGGCTACTGTACAAATATCATAGCTTTTTGTTGTTTATCTTTTGGCAGTTTTTTGGTGTCCTTTTTGAGAGAAAATCTCTTCTAAAACCTTACTAACCTTGTTTTTTAAAGTAGAACAAACCAACCCAATCTTTTTGCATTGGCAGATTTCCTGTTCGATGCAAACTATACCCTGATTTTTTTGGAAGAACAATAGAGAAAATTCAAACATATGTCTTTGCGACCAACATTGATAATATTTTATTATATTATTTGTGTTATTTTAAAGGTATTGAATATATCTATCAATAGTGAGAGAGGCTGATAATATAACTTGTATAAATATACAAAAATCGTTTTAGTAACTAGCTTCTATTGTTATTAATACCAAAATATTACTATACAAATACCCTTTGGTTGTTGTTCTATATCCAGCTCTTCAATGACATCATTTTAATTTACAGATTGTAGGTGTTTTTGTACCTTTTGTGCACATGCACTACTCTTCTTTGCAGGAATTGATTTCAAAAGGACTGAAATTTTATTGATTTTCTCTGAAAAGTCAAAGGTTATATTCCTTAAACCTAATACAGTATTTTTGTTATTTATTTCTTATGACACTTAAATGGATCAAAACAACTTGTCTGGTAGATTCCCTACTTATTAAGGTGAGTTTGGTATGCTTTATGATATTCACAAACATTAAATAGAAGTTCAGAACTCACCTCACTCCTCACAGTCAAAAGTTATTTTTCTTATTAGTTTCACTTTACTTTCCTACTATACTGTTCAACAAGCTGTTAAACTGATACAACTGATACTAAACTTTAAATTAGGATCAATTCACTTCTAGAAACTCTCAAACAAACTATAAAACATATTGAAGCAACCTACAGCTCCTTGCCTCAACAACTTGGATAGCAGATGACCAAGACTGTCTAGTAAGTGCACTCTAGTTTAATCCTGCACACGGAAGGATAACTCATGCTGACTTAACGCACAATGTATGGTCTCTTGTTGTAGCTGGTCCATTGCCCCCAAACCCCCAATATAATTCATCGACAACATTTTGTTTAAATTGAATTATACTTAATTATATTAAATTGTTTCCTTATCAAATATATAAAATAATTTGCAGTAGGAATCTAAATTATACTCAAACTCAACTATACTTATAAATTAAGGTGGCTTCGACAGACAGCCTTTATCCAAGTAAAAGCATGTGAGGGGGTTGGTTGATTGGACAAGTCTAAACAAGTGCAGTGGGTATAGACATGTAGCTCATGTATATGAAATTACACGTTTTCTAATGTGCTTGGTGTTCGACGTATCGGAAAGACAATGCCACCTAAGTGCATTTGAAATATTAATAGACAAACAATAAGTGCTAAACTTGAATTTTTCTATGGCACATATATTTGTAAGTTATCTAAAAGTAACTTATGTTTACCAATGGTGAAAACATGAACAATAATATTATTTCTCAACATTAGAATTTGGGTATAAGATCTTTGTTATGTAACACTTTGATACATCCCACCTTCCCCCATTGTAACAACATGTAGACATTAGAGTCT
This sequence comes from Timema californicum, assembly GCA_902141385.1. NCBI lineage: Eukaryota > Metazoa > Arthropoda > Insecta > Phasmatodea > Timematidae > Timema > Timema californicum. The sequence goes on along the minus strand of CABFOW010000194.1, from coordinate 335,440 downwards.
CCCCCCTCCCCCAAAATGCATTATGTGGTTTATTGAAGCCGCCTTTACATGTTTAGAATTTTCTCCAATTTGTTTAGCATTGGCGCTTTCCCTCTTCTATATCCTTGTTATCTCCAACAATATAACCATAAAACTTCCATAGTACCTAGGTAGTCTTTTAATCATGCTTCTTCTATCATCATCATTTACTTCTGTATTGTTTATATTGTCATTTTCTTCTTCTCCTTTGTGGTTCATCATTATTTCTCATTATTTGTGTTTTCTTCTTTGACTATGTGATCTTTTCACACAATATCTTAGTCAAAATTTAGTTTAACATTCTTTTCCGTGGTTTTGGGGTTTGGATTCTCAGCAAATATAACATCACAGGAGAATGTAACTTTATGCTCACCTGGATCTAATAGATGGGAACCATTTGGAACATAGGACTGACAAAAACATTGACTACTACTCAAAATAGCTATCCAGTTTTTCATGTTACCCAAGTTATTTTGCATAGGCACAGCATCCAAAAAGTTGCAGGCCTTACAAATTTGTTTTTGTTTTTTCAGTTCACTTCTGCTGGTTTTGAGTCGATAGATAATTTGGGGTTTTGTTGAATTAAAAATAAAAATTCTGGATGGCTTCTCTCCAAAGATCTTTACTTACTCGAGAATTTAAGATCAAAGCTCTTGCCTTCTCAATAAGGCTTTAATTGAGTCTTTCACTTTTCCTGTGGGTTTTTGCTGCATCAATTTTCCTGTTAAGGTTAGGGCTGAAGTTAGGGCTGAAGTTAATAGTGAAGTTTAACACCATGCTTTTAGGATCACTATATTCTAATAATGTCCATAATTTTTCAAAAGTTGCTTCACCTCACTCTTTTAACGGGTGAGCCATACAGAAGTGAGTATAGTCCTCGACGAATGTAAGAATATATGCCTTCTTGCCCTAAGTTTTAAGTTTTTTCGGGCCACACAAACGAGAGTGGACAATTTGTAAGGATCTAATGGCGCACTTTTTCTCGTTTTCAAATGTAAAGCTGGTCTGTCTTGCCTCCAGACAAATTTTACAAACATAATTTAGTTTATTGTAACTGTGGCATAAATATTACATCATCTATCAATGGCACAAGCTTTTATTTAGGTTTTTAAATCCCAACTGTCCTAATTTCTACTGAGCTCAAGTATATAAAAGTGGTTGAATCCTGCCGAGGTGTATTGAGGGGGGTTGAATCCTGCCAGGGTGTATTGAGGGTGGTTGAATCCTGCCAGGGTGTATTGAGGGTGGTTTAATACTGCCAGGGTGTATTGAGGGTGTTGAATCCTGCCAAGGCGTAATGAGGGTGGTTTAATACTGTCAGGTTGTATTGAGGGTGGTTGAATCCTGCCAGGGTGTATTGAGAGTGGTTTAATCCTGTCAGGGTGTATTGAGGGTGGTTTAATCCTGTCGGGATGTATTGAGGGTGGTTTTATACTGTCAGGGTGTAAAGAGGGGGGTTGAATCCTGACAGGGTGTATTGAGGGTGGTTTAATACTGTCAGGGTGTATTGAGGGTGGTTTAATACTGTCAGGGGGGATTGAGGGTGGTTTAATACTGTCAGGGTGTATTGAGGGTGATTTAATACTGTCAGGGTGTATTGAGGGTGGTTTAATACTGTCAGGGTGTATTGAGGGTGGTTGAATCCTGTCAGGGTGTATTGAGGGTGGTTGAATCCTGCCAGGGTGTATTGAGGGTGGTTTAATACTGTCAGGGTGTATTGAGGGTGGTTTAATACTGTCAGGGTGTATTGAGGGTGGTTTAATACTGTCAGGGTGTATTGAGGGTGGTTTAATCCTGCCAGGGTGTATTGAGGGTGGTTTAATACTGCCAGGGTGTATTGAGGGTGGTTTAATACTGTCAGGGTGTATTGAGGGTGGTTTAATACTGTCAGGGTGTATTGAGGGTGGTTTAATACTGTCAGGGTGTATTGAGGGTGGTTTAATCCTGCCAGGGTGTATTGAGGGTGGTTTAATACTGCCAGGGTGTATTGAGGGTGGTTTAATACTGTCAGGGTGTATTGAGGGTGGTTTAATACTGTCAGGGTGTATTGAGGGTGGTTTAATACTGTCAGGGTGTATTGAGGGTGGTTTAATCCTGCCAGGGTGTATTGAGGGTGGTTTAATACTGCCAGGGTGTATTGAGGGTGGTTGAATCCTGTCAGGGTGTATTGAGGGTGGTTGAATCCTGCCAGGGTGTATTGAGGGTGATTTTATACTGTCAGGGTGTATTGAGGGTGGTTGAATCCTGTCGGGATGTATTGAGGATGGTTGAATCCTGCCAGGGTGTATTGAGGGTGGTTTAATACTGTCAGGGTGTATTGAGGGTGGTTTAATACTGTCAGGGTGTATTGAGGGTGGTTTAATACTGTCAGGGTGTATTGAGGGTGGTTTAATCCTGCCAGGGTGTATTGAGGGTGGTTTAATACTGCCAGGGTGTATTGAGGGTGGTTTAATACTGTCAGGGTGTATTGAGGGTGGTTTAATACTGTCAGGGTGTATTGAGGGTGGTTTAATACTGTCAGGGTGTATTGAGGGTGGTTTAATCCTGCCAGGGTGTATTGAGGGTGGTTTAATACTGCCAGGGTGTATTGAGGGTGGTTTAATACTGTCAGGGTGTATTGAGGGTGGTTTAATACTGTCAGGGTGTATTGAGGGTGGTTTAATACTGTCAGGGTGTATTGAGGGTGGTTTAATCCTGCCAGGGTGTATTGAGGGTGGTTTAATACTGCCAGGGTGTATTGAGGGTGGTTTAATACTGTCAGGGTGTATTGAGGGTGGTTTAATACTGTCAGGGTGTATTGAGGGTGGTTTAATACTGTCAGGGTGTATTGAGGGTGGTTTAATACTGTCAGGGTGTATTGAGGGTGATTTAATACTGCCAGGGTGTATTGAGGGTGGTTGAATCCTGTCAGGGTGTATTGAGGGTGGTTGAATCCTGCCAGGGTGTATTGAGGGTGATTTTATACTGTCAGGGTGTATTGAGGGTGGTTGAATCCTGTCAGGGTGTATTGAGGGTGGTTGAATCCTGCCAGGGTGTATTGAGGGTGATTTTATACTGTCAGGGTGTATTGAGGGTGGTTTAATCCTGTCAGGGTGTATTGAGGGTGGTTTAATACTGTCAGGTTGTATTGAGGGTGGTTTATTCCTGCTGAAGTGTATTGAGGGTGGTTTAATCCTGCCAAATTGTATTTGGAGTGGTTGAATCCTGCCAAGGTGTATTGATTGTTGTTGATTCTTGTCAACAAGATCTATTATGACCAAATGCAAAACAAATTTGGGACCGTTAACAAAGAGAAGCCCGACTTTATATCAAAATATATTATGGCTGACCACTTTATGAGATCAAAGTCATTCCAAGGACAAACATTTTCCAAGTAAAGTGGCCCAAAGTTGTGCAGCCATTTTACTCGTCGTTTGGTTTGGGTTATGAGGTTATGTATGGTATGTTTTATAATTTATTGAGGGTTTCGGGGAACATGAGTTAAAGTTTCCATCTTATTCGCGTTATATAATAATCTTTAAAAAACTTTTATCTGTGTTTCACATAATCATAATTTGTATATAGGCCTATATAATAATGTGTAGTAGATCAAGAGAGGAGATAGTACATTTACAACAAATGCTTAAATAATATATTCTTTGGTACATAACACTATCAAAATGCATTATTATTCACTGAATGGTTGGGATTTGACGAAACTTTGGCCACTCATGCATCATCTTGACACAAGGAGAATGGTAACTACAACTAAGGAATCATCAATCTGTAAATTCTACCTTTTTTATTTTTACTAATCTTTTAAAATTCTAATCAATTCAATTATTATCAATTTACCTTTTTTATAACACAAGTTTCACTTATTACTTCTGTTTTAATCACGTATATAATATAGGCTCATATATACTACATCATCCACCGTTCGAAAGTATTATTAAAATATTAAAGTGAATTAATATAAATAATCAATTTTACCATTGTTCATGAGCCTGGTTACCTTTTAAATGTACCATTTCTTTATTTTGATAGTATGTGTGTTACATTATTACAAAGGCTCTCATGCCAAACATATAACTGGGTATCTACAGATTTTTTAGTATTCCATTTCTGGACTTTTTCTTGACCTTTTCTGAAACAGACTAGTTTTCTTGACTTTTTTTAGTTTCTTATAGAAATAAGAATTACAAAGTTTGGAATATAAAAATGTGTATATACATTTTTTAATACCCCTTACCAAGAAAGCCAGTTTAGATAAAAACCAAACTTTTAATCGTTAAAGAAAAAATACTTAAAAAATATTTTGCATACAGCAAAAGTGTTAATTTTCATTTGGAAGGGATATGTTATTATTATTATTTTGCACCACGTTTCACTACTTGTTCGGGTTATACGCTTTAAGTACTAATTACGCTAATGGATTAGGAATTGGGAAGGTTGAATTAGAGGAAGTGGACCCGCATATGCGTGGAGGGAGAGTGGAAAACCATTTAGGAAAAACCACCCCCAGTTCACCCGACCGAGATTCGAACCTTGATCTCCCCATCCGCAGCAGTCGAGCTCAACACGACAAGCGCGTTAGCCAACTACGCCACCGGGTCGGGTTGCATGAAAAACATGTTTGCTTGCTATTTAAGTTTTCTTTAGACGCCCAGTAACCTGCTTTCATTTATGGCAATCCAGATGAATTGTATAAATAAGGAAGTTTTATGGAAACTCTTATTTTGAGTTAAGTCACATCCATTCTCAACTGGTTTATAGTTCATAGCCAACAGCCTTCAAAATTACCTGTCAAATGTGGGCTATGAAAATATAAATATGTCAATGATTCAATGACACCTTTTTATGTCTTTATGAGCACACAGAATAGCACTAATATTTAAATGTTTGAGTTTGAAGATATTGTACTTGGGCCTATTAATCAAACACCCACCTTAATATCCCTTTCTGAAACCAATTCTATTGGTATTTATGTTGAGTAAATAGTAAAATACACCATTTCTACTAGACATTGTTTCTTATGCACATTTTAACATGTAATGTTAACATGTAGGTAAAAATTATTGTCGACTTATTGGCCCCCATCTTGTACTATTTAGCTCTTTCACATAACTTAATACTTTATTTTTTCCTTAAGTGGTCAAGACTGTGGACACAGCAGTGGATCACATTTTGAGAAACAAGGAGCTAAATAAATATAATGTACTTACATTTTATAAACTTGTGAAATTTGGCAGGCTCTGTCTGTGTTATTTATTTTTTTCGCCAAGTTACCTATATGAAAATCTAACTTTAAGGCCTAGTTTTGGTTGTACATTTTAATTTGTATTTATCTCTTAAATGTTTATTTGTATGATTTTATATAAGGTGTGTCATTATTTTCATAAAGTGTGTACTCCTAATGGAAAACACATACCATAATACATGCTATATGTAGGCTTACATTATACTTGAATTCTGTTAGGCTCTACACCCGCTTCACTGGTCAAATTCTCTAAGGTGTCACTCTTGTGTTAGACTGGCCTGTTGAAGAAAGGGAGATCAGGGTTTGAATCTCGGTCAGGTCAACTTAGTATTTTTTATTAAATGGTTTCCCACTCCCCTTCTATTCAACTGCGGGTAGCTTACTTCTTAAATGCTCCCTTATCCCCACCTGACTACATGCATATAACCTAAACAAGTAGTTAGACAAGAGGATAGAAAAAAAACTATTACAGTGAAATGTTACTTACTTTTACAAATTATTTCATTTGAATGTTTTATTTTTAATTTTGATGTTTAAGGGCTGACAACAATGATAATATCATCGACAGCCTACCCCCACTAGATTGACATGTGCCCAAGTGAAATAAATCATGTGCTATGCACTGTAACTATAGCCCTATTTTTGCGCTGAACTTAGAGAGGGGCAATGGAGCCATTCTACCTTTAATCAACACTAACTTAATTAGTTTGGTGTGTGTGCTGCAAGCTGTTTCATGTTTCTAAGTTAATTACCTCTATAGAGTTACAAATGTTGATAGGACCAGCTGTTCTGTGCTGTGATTAGTGGGTTACAGTCATTAGAGCTTCTGTGGCTGTACAGCGATTCAAACTTTGGCAGTTCCTTGACTCGACACAGCACAAGCTGCTCCAAGTGTTCATGTACAAGGCATCCGTAACTTATTGACACTTAATTGGCACTTCTAAGAGTTATATACTAAATCTGTATACAAGCCAAGGAATGAGTGGGTCAGATTGCTATCTACTATAACTTTATGATAAACATGGACTTTTGTCAATGTTACCTAACCTATATTTGAGTTTTTAATTAGAAGTGTTTATATAGTACAAGCTTATTCTATGTATTATTTAGCTCTAAACAGTATGTTGATGGCTTTTAAACAATATTCACATTCGCTAAATATAGGTGTACTCTGAAAAATTACACCCATAGGTCTACACAAGAATTAAACCTTGAATCTTAAGTCTGACGTGAGAATGTTTGGCAACTTAGCTACAATACAATTTTTATAGAAAGGGCCTTTTATAAAATAGAAACATATTATTTTGTGACCAAAATTGATGAAACTTTACTATTATAAGTTACAGCTGCAGACATGGGTGAAAGTAGAGGGGTGGGGGTGGAGGGGTGTTTATGGTGATAAAACTCTCCACACTCCCGAAATTTTGAAAATATAATGTGACGCATAGTGATGGCCTTGTACCAAACTTCAAATAACTGATGGAGGCATTCACTTTACAAAAATTTGCCAGCAAAGGAACATTCCAAATAGTTTCTAAAGGCATTTAATTCTTTTTTTTTTATTTTCAGGCGGATATCATTCTAAATGGCTTCTAGTCATCAGATATTTAAAATAAATACCGGCAAGGGGCCACTCCAAATAGCTATATATGTATATAATAATTTAAAAAGATATATCCAAATGAGGAACACTCCTATTATTTTCTAAAAGCATTCAATTTTCAATAATGCGTTGGGGGAAGACCACTTTCAACCGCATCTAAAGGCAACTTATTAAAAAAAAAATGTAGAGCCAGGATATTCCAAACGGTTTCTAAGGGCATCCTCTTCTAAAATTTGGTAATGGAAGACCATTTCAAATATATTTTAGGGACATCTAATTCTCGAGGAAAAAATCAGGCAAAGAACACTTAATATATTTAAGGGCATTCTAAATTTTTAAAAAGATATCATGGGGAGGACCACTTCAAATAGTTTCTAAGACAGGTGGTCCCAACCCCAACGTGGGGTACGTGCCAGGATGTTTGGGGGTATGCGAAAATATTTTATTATTGGCAACAGTGTGTGACAAAAGATGAGTCAAAAGTTTTTAAATTAGCTCAACGATATGCGGTGCGGTTTTTTTTCTTCTATATTTGACTTAGAGAAAATTATTTAATTTTCAAACTTAAAATAGTTTTTATAATTATTATTAATAAATTAATTAAATATGTTGCTTTTTATTGTGATTTTTACTTTTTGAATGTAAAAATATCTGTCCTCTTTATTCAGCTTATCAAATTTTTTTAATCCCATTACTAACCCATTTATCTTCAGTTGCAACAAATCAAATAAAATAACTACCATAGTAGTAATTGAACATTTTGCTAAAAAAAAAAATTAAGGGAACATATTATGGAAATGGGCTGCCAAGGGGTATGCAAGAGAAAAAAAGGTTGTGTAAAGCTGTTTTAAGGTAATCTAATTAATAAAAAAATAGCTTTTAGAATCATCAAAATTTTCAAAAACTTGTTGAATTAGGACTACTTCAAATAGCCTTCATAAGTATCCGAATTAAAAAAAATCAGGGAAAGTACTATTCTAAATAGGTTTTAGAAGATTCTCCGAATGACAAGAATTATTAGCTAATGAAACAAATAGCCGAAACTATTGTTAATGCATTTTAGTGGGGATAGTCCCTCATAGATATCATATTCTGAAAATTGAAAAATGACACCTGGACACAGGAATTGAACCCGGGACCTTCGGCTTAGTACACCAATGCTCTTACAACTGAGCTATTCAGGATTCGTCCCGTGCCCATGGTCATTAAACTATGAGTGAAGAATGACCATGGGCACGGGACGAATCCTGGATAGCTCAGTGGTAAGAGCATTGGCGTACTAAGCCGAAGGTCCCGGGTTCGATTCCCGTGTCCAGGTGTCATTTTTCAATTTTCAGAATATTATAATTATTAGCTACTTGAAACACCCAGAAAAACAACCTTCGCGACTCATGGTTGACTTAAAATGTTGCCAAAATGTACAATTTGTTTGTTCATGGTCTGCATTTGCACATTATTTTAATTCCTGTGTGCAGGTATTGTTTTTAAAATTATACCTGTATTGTGTTTGTAAATGGTACACAATTCAAACCTAATACAAATTTCAAAATATTGAACTGGCTAAATATACATTACCGGTATTGCCTTCTCAAGTTCTCAATACAAGCAAAGAATTGTAAGCACCGGGGATAAAATGAGAGAACTATTAATCAGTTGTAGGCCCTAACTCCCCAACTTTCACAACAGATAAAGGCTAAAATCTCTGGATTTAAACCAATATATCTTGGTCAAAGTGACTGTTACAAAGAAATAACATTCAAACAATAAATATTTCAAATTGCCTTTCACATTAAGTTTAGTTTTTTGGGTGGTATTTTATTTCCTGTTACATTTGTGATTCTAAAATATATTTTCTTACACATGATCATTAAAATACACAAAAATACATACAAATTTCAACAGAAAACATGAATATTATGACTCAATGCTGGTTTAATAAATAGAGCCTTTAATCAACATTTATAATGGGTTGGGGAAATTTAGTTAATTGTTGATCACGGTTATAGTCTATGGGTTATGGTCTCTTTTAGTTCATGTCATACTCTTGAATTTGGTCAACATCTGATTAATCTCTTTTCACTGGTCTATCCAGGTGTTAAAAATTCAGGAAAACAAATATTACCTAGTAACACAGATTTAATTTTTTCTGGTTTGATGTATCTTGTTATATATAACCAACAATTTCTACTTCATCAAATACTTGTACTTTGTTATACTTATAAATTGTATTTTATTGAAATTATTTCTAACTGTAAATTATATTTGTTCCTTAAAGTTGAAATCACCTCCATCATTTAGGTATGTACTCGCAGTTTACTCTGACAGGTTGCACAGTCTTTGACTGATTACAGTATGGCCCCATCGTATAACTCATCAAGGTACGCTTGCTACCATTCATGGTCAACAAAGTGCACATATGATTTTTAAGACCAAACAGCTTACTTTTTGGAGTTTGTTTTTATGATTGTTTAGTAGACACATATTGTACAGGCACAGAGCCACCTGGGAGTCCTGGGATGATAGAGTTGAATGGCGAGCTTACTTTCTGCTAGTCGTGAATTTTTGAGTTCTCCCATTCCCACTAGTATCTCTACTAATATTACATATAAAAAAAAATATTTTTTTCAATACAACACATAAACATATTTTATTATCGATTCATAATAGCTTAATAGTATAATATTATTTATGAATTATTTAGTCCAGTCAATGTAGTAAAAATAAAAACAAAAAAATACTTAAATTTTTTTATTTGGCAGAGATGTTTATTAAGGCCTATTTTTGAACATATTAAAAGTCCTGAAGGATCAAAAGTGAGCTGACGCTGCCATTTTGAAAAATAGTTACAATTTTATAGTTTTTGGCAAAATCTCGTGAACTACTAATTTTATGTAAAAAATAATTACTATCAAAAGTTGAGAGTATAAAATTATCTACAAAAAAATAAAGACTTAGCAACTCGTTTAGAAGATGAGCTAGCTCCATTTACACTAGCTTTATTCAACAAAGCTGGATCGGGAAAGACAAATAAACTTTAATTTATGACATTTTTACAGTATCAGACAAACATAAATTTATAATACTGCCATAATATTGTGGACAGTGGTTTCGTTTCCTCTTACACAGAGTCAAGTGGGGAACACATCCAACTTTATCATTTGTTCCCACAGGCTACATAAATTAAATCAATAAGCCTTATGGTAAAAACTGCTCAGTAGTTTTCGATGGCTACTGCGATTAACATTACAAAAGAAATCAAAGCCAAATTGATGATCTACTGTTAAAAATTCTGTGGACATACATTTTGAGAAAATTATGTGCGCTACCGTTCAACAAGATCAAATGACAAAAATAAAAATAAGAATAGATTGATTATCATGCTATCGGCCAAGTTGAAGAAATATAAAATTGAATTTCGTGAAAGCACTGACAACACAGACACACTCATCGTTAGCACCACAATCAAAACATCTACTATGAATGAAAACGTAACTACTATTGGTGAGGACGTTGAACTACTGGTTTTATTACTAACACTGGCTCCACCACAAATTGAAATTTTCTTCATCACACCAGGCAAAGGAAACTGAGATGAGAGCATATTCATCACACCAGCTAAAATCATCGGAACTTGTGAATAGTATTCTTTTCCTAGACGCCTTCAGTGGATGTGATACAACTTCTTCTATTCAAGAAAGTAAAGATCAAATGCGTCAAACTATGCCAAAAACTTCAATATTTGTATGACATAGTTGAAGTGTTTAATAATGTCAACTCTTCACATGAAGCGATTTCTTGAGCTGGAGAATGTCTTTTTCTTGCTTTATATGGTGCACGGTCCACAGATAAATCTTTATAGAAGTATTGATTCAAATTTTTCACGTAATCCTTAACCAAAATCAAACCAAATATTGCCCTCCTTCCACCAATGGAAGGAGCTGCCAAGCAGCAGTTATTTTGAGTGTATCATTAAGTTCAAAAATGGCATGGAAATAATTTATCTTTCGAACTTTGGGAGTGGAAACGTGTACAGAGTTGTCTTATTCCTTTCACAACGATGGACGATGGACGATGGACGCTGTCGCTTCCGAGGCTATATTTAACCTTCTATTCTGTAACTGTACGACTGGCCGTGGATCTATGGTGGATGCAGAAAAGGGAGAATTAATAGCACAGCTGTATCCCATAACGGCCATGGAGAATGTTTGAATGGTGTCAACACAGTCGATGAAGATGAAATAGAAGATCAAGATGAACCTAGCACTATGAAATATTTGACATCATCATTATCTTGTGCGGAAGAAGATTCCGAGATCCATGTTGATCTATCGGATTTTGCTTGTATTGCTGATGAGGAGATCCCCAACACCAGTCATGCTGGCAAAAAAATATACATATTGTGAAGTAAGTGTAAAGGAATATAGACCCTGATAGTAAAAAGGAATATCTGTCATAAAACTCATTTGTGAAATCAATATTTTTGTCTATCAAGTGAGTGCCGCAATATTCAGTGCCGATTTACTTGTAGTAAAATAGAGTTATGAAAAACACTAGTTAAAACTTTTTTGCTTATAACTAAATACACTTCAATTTTTGATTGCATCTACTTTTTTCATAAAATCATTAGTTTGCGAGATATTTGCAAAAAACTATAAAATTGTAACTATTTTCCAAGATTGAGGTGATAGCTCACCTCTGATCCTTCAAGACTTTTAATATGTTTGAAATTACACTTTACTAAACTTCTCTGCCAAATTTCGAAACTTACGCATTTTTTGTTTTTATTTGCTGAAATCAGACCTTCGTTGACTAGGCTAATTGTAGCAGCTTTTATCTTCTGTACTCCACCTCCCCCTCATCCCCCTTTCTCAACCCATAAATGTAATTCATCTCATCTGTGTAATTTTAATTTTTAGATATTACTTTTTACTTATTAAATCTGATACTTTTGGCAGCTGAAATCATGTCACCCCCTATTTCTGCCACCATGGGCCATAGCCATTTTCCATAAGTAAAATTGTTTTAAACATACAATCAAACACCTATTTACAATTGATTTTATGATCAAATGTCAAGATGAAAACTAATTCAGCAAAACAACAAGAGATGTTTTTAACAAGTTTATAGAATCAAATGTACTTTCTTATTGGTAGGTTAATTCTTTCCCTGCTACTATTTTAGAGAAATAAATTTGTTTTGAAATAACCGATTTTATGAATTCAACTTTATTTTATTTGTGATATATTTTTAGACCTAGGTCTATTCAAAATATAATATGTTTTTCCTATTGGCCTTGGTTCATATTTTTAAAATTTAGTAATTAATTTCATGATTTAAACATGTAAAAAATCACTGACCTTTAGATTACAACTAAAAGACAATTTCCAAGTAGTATGCCTTAAGTATGTTGCTACTTGATACAAAATTACACCTATCTAAACTCAAATGGAATAGGCCAGTTTCGCATATGAAACTTGGCCTATTCCATTCTGGTCCAAGCAAGTATCATCCTGCATAGCAGGTATAGCACTGCACTTGAGGGGTACAAAATCTTACTCTGAAACTCGCCCAAATTCTATAATAGTGCCAAATAAAGCTCTGTCTAAGATAAGGCCAACTTTTAAAAGAGTTTGCATTGAATGCTGAGCTACCGTACAGCTTCTTTTCCCGAGGAATGTCCTCTTTTTTATGTGTAAAATACATGTCTAGACAAAATGTTGTCAAATTATAATTTGTCCAAGCTGTTAACCATCAATGCTGCCAAGAAGAGGAAGAAGAGAAAAAATAGATCACTGATTTGTAGAGGCGTGGGAAAAAAGAATCAGTTTAAATTAAATTTTTAGTAGGCCTCTATTTGTTTCTCAAAATAGTATTTTGTGATGTTTTATTTAATTTCACCATTTACCATTTAAATTATATTTTAGTCATTCTTTTTAGTCTTTATAGCCATAACAGACAGTGTACCTATTGGTTGAATTTAAACGTAAAGGTGTTTCTCAACTTGAGCATTTAGTCCACACAAGCCAAATGAGAATGCCCACACACTCATATGAAGGGAATTTGCTGTCATAAACGGTCATGAATGTTCGTGTTGTGTGTACCTTCTCAGGTTGTTCCCATATTCGCGGTGAAAAGAACGCTGTGATTTGTGTTCAATATCGTGATTGATTTTTTTTGCAACACGTCTTAGTACCCGTTCAGATTATACACTTATGTACTATTTACGCTACTGATTTAACCCTTTGTTGACAGAAGGTACTTTTAAGTACCATTAACTTTCTTACATGTTATTGCCCACCAAAGTTATGGTACAATTTTTTAAAGCTAACTATATGATTTTGTGGTCTACTAGACTCATACAATACACATATATTTTCCTTTTTAGCAAAATTTGTATATTTCAATTATTTCAGGCTATGGTACTTGCAAGTACCGTTGGGCTATACAGACTCTAAGTTACAAACATATACTAACCTACATGGAATAAAGAATAATATAATTACTTGAATATAAATAAAATTCTGAAATACTTTTTATATGTATTAGTATTAATTGGCTCTGGAAGGGGAATAGTATTGATTATGTCAACATCAACTGATCTATGCAGATGATTATTTGTCTGTGAACTCGTTGATGGCTGAGAATAGTATCTGTACTTTCATGCTGTTTTGACAATTCAGTCAGGAAAATGTCATCAAATGTGTTTCCAGTAGAAATATCTCTAGGAATATCCTCAACATCATCATTTTGTTCACTATCCAACATCAGATTCAATATCAGTGTCAGGATTATTGTCCTCTGGAAGCTCGTCCCACAAAATATCTAGAATTTGTTTGTCAGAAACAATAGGCTTACACGTGTTCAATTTCTTGTCTGTCATAACCTATATTAGGCCTATAGAGTAAACCTAGCATGAAAAAGTGTTTTACAATTGTTTTCAATTGCATATATTTTATAACAATATAACTAATATTGAAAAGGGGGACTTACTTGTTTTTGTTTTACGTTAATTATTAGTAGCCCAACGGTACTTATAAGTCCAATCCAAAATATATCCTAAACACTTCTATTAGCCCATTGGTACTTCTCAGTCCACTACATTTATAACCAAATAAATCCAATATGTTCACTGCTATACTTCTAAAAATATCACTGGAATATCCTAATATATAACTAAACACAATGCTTATATATAATATTTAAATTTCTAGCCATAGCACTCATAAATAAATTTACGAAAAGATAAACCAATACATGAAGTCATAGCATGACACTATCAATAATAAAACAACTTTCTGTTTCTACAGAGTATGTTCAATGTGATAAAAAAAATATTTTTTTGTGAAGGAAGAAGGTACTTAGATTGTACCAACGGGCCCTTGTGTTGACATAATTGCCAAGTAATTTATTATATGGTCTAAAAGAAGGTGGTACCTAAAAGTACCATTGGTCAACAAAGGACTATACATTTTACCTTATAGCTGGGCAACAAAGGGTTAAGTGATTGGGAATGTTATATTTGTAGGGTGTATACCCGGGAGTGGAAAACCATTTAGTAAAATCCCCACTTAGTACACCCGACCTAGATTTGAACCCCAATATCCCCATCATTGGCAGGGTAGTCTACTGGGAGACTAGCACGTTAGACCAAATGGCCACTGAAGCGTGTTTGTGATGTATTCATTGTTGAAATGAAATAAGAAGAATGAACAAAAAGAATACTAGTGAGATGCTTGTATGTAAATCACCGTAAAACTCTGTAGTTAAACATACTGGATTGCAAACATTTTAAAAATGTCACCAAAAGATGCCTGAAAACTTTGAAATTTCAATAAACGCAGTAGGAGTACATACATCTGTAAAACAGGTTTTTTGAGTTTGAATTGAAGCAACTATTATTCCTGAATTTCAAATAAATATCTGTTAAAATCATATTCTTGTTAAATATGTTAACATTATGATGTTAAATAAAATGAGTTCACACTATAAAAAGACATTAGATTAGTTTTGGACCTTAGTCATATATAAATGTAAGTTCACCAACATGTTTAAGCAACAATAGCGCACCTGTCAAAGTTAAGGAGTAAAGAGCACCCACCCTCTTTTGTGGTGATTATAAACTACTACTACAATAAAATATTCATTAAATTGAAAAATTGAAAATCCATATACAAGTATATAATATATCATCAATTTTCAAAGTTAACACATTTGTTACACATTATCTAACGATGCTATTATGGGGGGCTAGAGGGGAGGGGGGGGGGGAAATGCGACTTATTTTTCGGTCAATATCGTAATAGTTAAAAAGCATTTATTTTACTTTACATGAGGTGTTATTAAAATATATTGACATAATATTATATTAACATATTTTAGGCACATTGTGGCCTTGCAATGACCTAAAAATAATTTTCAATTTTTTTCCTGTTTTATTTGATTCAAGTTATTAAATCGAATATTTAAAATTTGAATCAATATTAATAATATCGAAGCTTTGCAGACCCTTAAGTAGGTAACAGGATTGGAAAGAAGGATCACAATATTCAGAGAATCAATATTTGTAAAGTATTGTCTTTCTGTGGCTTTTCAGTCATAATGTTTCTCATTATTTTTGTATTATGTACATTGTTGTAGATTCCACAATGTAGGGTACTTTTTATAATCGCTTATTATTACTATTATTATCACCGCGTCTTACTACCCGTTCGAGTTATACACACTTATGCTAATGTTTAATGGTAGGGTGATTGTGAGATGAAATGGAGAACTTACAGTTTAACGTGGGATCTTAAACATGGTGGAGGCCAGGCATTCCACACATTCACAAGTTGTGATTAAAACACGTTTGGCAATCAGATAAATCTGTGTCAAGACTGAGGATTGAACTCCGAACACCCAGCACAAAAGTCTGACACCTTATCCCTAGACCATACTCGTGTATTAGCTCGATGCATTTCTCAATGTTCCATTCCATTGTGGAACTGCACAGACACACACAAAGTTAATATTCTCTCTCAGACGCAACACACAGAACAAACACCAAGACAAACAATTGTCCACACTGAGTGCACAACTGATTTCCTTTTGAGCACATGCACTTTACTGACAAGTGACAGATAGTGTAGAGTGCTTGTAATCTGCACACTCATTTGGTCAGGCAAAACACATTCACACTGGTACATTTCCTTTCATTTGCGCACACCCATGCGGCTTGTGTGGATGAAATGCTCAGGTGTAGACACACCTCTACACAATTCTAGAACAACATTATATTGACTAGAAACGTATCTACTTAAACAACACTATCCTGCTCATCTTATCTGTAATGTTGCATGTTTTTGTGCTGGTTTTGGAATTACTATGGCTAATAGCAACTCAACTATTGAATTTCTTATACCTTACCGTATTTGCCCAAAATGTTGATTTTAAAAGTAGCCCTACCCAAACAAATCACAATAGTCCTCTTCATGTATGTTAGAAAAACTTGTCAATTTACTTTGGCTAATAGTAGGCTTTTATTTATAACTCTTCTTTGATCCCCTTTACCAATGAGAAAATGTTGTCTCTGGACTAAGTATGTCTGGCTAATACATATTGACTTTCATTTGCCAATTCTAGTACTGATAAAAATATATCATATCTAAAACGAACATCCTAATTTTTTTTTTATCAAGAAACAATATTTTTTTAGATTTATCACAGAAATCGGTACACTTATTATTTTAAAATAACTTGTATATATTGTAATAATTTCAATTTTTTAAACCAAATTTGTATTTGGCAAATATTTCTTTGAAACTTCACTTTCAAAACAACTTGCTCCTATGGCTAATACAACTTCTCCTTGCCTGTAGTGGTTAGATAAAATTTAATATCATATATTTGTTTTATATTTAATTTACTTAAGAAGGGCATTTATAGATAATAATATAAGCTACATCCAACTGGTTTCTCAAATCTTCTCCTAAGTGGCAGGCACTATGAACGCCGTCCTTTCATTTTACTACATATTTTTCCTCTCTGCAATATTTAGTAGTAGTGTATTTAAAAAAAGACAATATTTCAGGGTCTGATAGGCATAAAAGCTCGTTTTTAAGTGTTCTTTAGAAATATTTCTACTCACATAGTTAATTTTTCTCTCCAATTCCTGTATTTTTTTTAAAGCAATGTTTGAAATATGTCCTTTATCTCTCTCCCACAACTATGGTAACTTTTATTGAATTAAGGAGTTATAGAGTGTGTTCCATTAAAACATTGGATTTACTAGTTGTCAAACTACCCAAGACATTAAAAGTAAAATATTTCTTAACACATAATTTTTTTAATACATATTTAGTCATTACTATAATTATTATTGTTATTATTAGTACTATCATTATAATAACCATTACCATTATTATAGTTTTGGTGGGAGGTAACTTTTTATAGGACTTGTTTTTAGCACTGCATCTTTTTACCCATTCAGGTTTTAAACTTATGTACTAATTATGCTAATGGGTTAAGGATGAAGAATTTTTTTTAGAGAAATTGTACCCGGATTTTCGCGAAGCTAGAGAGTGGGAAACCATTTAGGAAAAACCATTCTCTGTACACCTGACTGGGATCAAACCATTATCTCCCTGTTATCAGCAGATTAATCTATTGTGAGGGTAGCGCCTTACACCATGCGGACAATGAAGTGGTTTATAGGGCATTTTATGTTCCATCCTTTAACACACTGGTACACTTAATTTACCTAGAGGTTCTAAAGTAGATCTCATTAGTAAGTTATATAAATTGAAGCTTTTCCCCAACAGTTTTGTACACACTTAAATATGAATAACTTAATTATCATTAACTTATATTTCCTAAAAGGCGATCTTGATAAATACTTCTAGTAAATGCTATCCTGTTAATAAAGTTTATCACTTTTTATCGCCAACTATACTGGGAGCATCACATAGGCCTGTATTAACCGACTCCTCCCCACTGTTTTAAGAACCTGGTTTACTACAGTTTCACATATATATATTGTAATTTAGGAATTAAAAAAAACATTTTAGGCACATGTGTAATAATGATAATAATAATAATAATAATAATAATATTTAGCACCGCGTCTTACTACCCGTTCGGGTTATACGCTTTAAGTACTAATTACTCTAATGGATTAGGAATTGGGAAGGTGGAATTAGAGGAAGTGAACCCGCATTTGCGTGGAGGGAGAGTGGAAAACCATTTAAGAAAAACCACCCCCAGTTCACCCGACCGAGATTCGAACCTCGATCTCCCCGTCCTCAGCAGTCGAGCTCAACACGACAAGCGCGTTAGCCAACTACGCCACCGATGCGGGTAATAATAATAATAATAATAATAATAATAATAATAATAATAATAATACATCACTATAAAAGTGTCCTGCATTTGGTCATGTAGTCTAATGCATCATTCTCTCAATAAAATGGAGTGTCACTAATGGTGAAATTGAGGTTTGAATTCTGATTGGGTGTATTGAGGGTGGGTTTCCACTCTCCCTCCATTTAAATGCAGGTATATTTCCTCTAAATATCTACCTTCCTCATCTCTTAACATGAAATAAAAGTTTTTGACATCTTAAATTACACTTATGCAGTTTACACCAGCTGAAAAATATGCAGCCTAAGTTGGATTTGTTTCAACACAGTATACTCTTGGATGGGTTGGACAAAGGGTTGCTATCTTGGCAATGGCTGAGGCCTAGAGACGGACTGGTATGGGACCCCACACAAGCTTTTCTGCTTAGTCTGCTTGGGACACTCTTTGGTTAATTGAGTTAATTGAGTTAATTGAGCTAAAAAAAAAGCTTCTTTTGTTTAGTTTGTGATAACAGTTCTTGCTAATTGATAAAGGAGGGGGTATTAGACTGGCCGCCACTTACCCCATTACCTGGTCAGGCATCAGGATGTATTGATAAACAAAGAACAGCTATGAATTATGATGAGCTAAAAGAGATTGAATGCTAGAGTTGCTTCTTGTTTGTCATACAGATAATGAGTAAGAATTGAGAAATATTGTCATTGGTTCTTCCTGTACAGTCCACCCTAGTAAACATTTTAATCCCAGCATGAGTGAATATATAACAAAATAGTTGTTTCTTTCGATACCGATACCAGAGTGTAAGTATTAATATCATTAAAACTACCAGAAAAAAATAACAAGTAAAAAAAATACTTGTGTCAAAAGGAAAATATAATTATTAGTAAGGTATTGATACTTTTTTCACATCCCTACTCAGTCCTCATATAATGTAAAAAACAATGATGGAATGGCTGAAACATGATTTCACACAGCCCACATTTTGCTGTTTTAGTTATGTGAGATAGAATTATATGGAACATTTTCATCTATTTAGCTTACTGTTAATTAATATACAAATATAACTTATATATTTAAAAACATTTGCCTGTAGCGAGTTGTTAATACCAACAAAGATGTCTCCAGGCTATTAATTTTGATCTGAAAACCATTTTATTTTTCAATAGAACTGTATTTACTTGAAGAGGTGGCTTATTGCAATAATCTAATTCAGAAGGCAAAAATTACTGAAGCTCCCCTCCTTCCCCCTCCCTTAAGCTCCCCCCTCCTACATTCTCTTTCTCATCCTTCTCAACAAGAATAATACTGCATTTCTTTAAACTTCACCATTTTCCGCTTCCCTTGAATTAGATAATTAATAAAGACACCTTTTAGAAACACACTGGATTGAAGCATATTCATTTATTGTTTTTTTTTTACATATATGGCAACTAAAGCCAAACAGTCGTATGATTACAGGAGCACTATCAACAATCCATTTCAGCTATAAATGGAAATTATTTATAAACTCCTCATAATGTATTTTACTATTTTATCTTATCATGGGGGACTAGATTAGCTTGTAAGTAATATAAGAATTTAATTAACTTTATTGTTTAATTGATAAATGTAAATGAGTAACACTTTAGTACACTTATGGAAAAGAGAAATGTTACCATCATGACTGCCAAATGGCTATTTTTAGCACTATAAATCACTTTTCCTCTGAGATTTATTCAAACCCTTTCTCGCATTTGAATTTGCGTTTTTTATTTTGACATTATCAAATGTATACTCATTTTCCTATCTGTTAGTTGGGCTCTCAGTAGCGCATATTTATGCGCCCACCAAAACGATGAAAAGTTATATGGTTAGCTATACAAAATTTATGCCATGGTATTAATTCATAAAAAGAAAGGTCTTAACAAAATTTCTCAAAAGTTACCCAACAAAATGTCCTTGACATTTAACCTATGGTACTATATTACCCACTTAAAATAATGATGTTTAATTCTTTAACCTACATCGGGAGTCACATAGTCTAAGGTATCAGACTGGAGAGGTCAATGTTCAAATCTCAACATGGTGCATTGGGGGTTGTTTCTCACATGAGATTTATTATTGTGCATTTCTCACCCCCTATCAATGAAGAGGAAGTAGCCATGGCAAAATTAAATAATAATACAGTCCCCGGTATTGATTCAATTCCAGCAGAATTAATAAAAGTGGGTAGGATTCCAATACTCAATAGGTTCCACCAATTTCTCTGTTCAATCTGGGAAAAAAATTATTTCACAGTAACAGAAAGTCAATTATTGTGCCAATTTGGAAAAAGGCGGACGAAACAGATTACAATAATCACGGGTATTTCATTACTTCAAAATATTTAGATAGTTTTGTCAAATATACTTTTGGTCCATATTGAATTCTTATGCATATAAAGCAATGATAGTGGATTAAAAAGAATAGATCATCACTATCAAATAGTTAATGACAACTCCAGGAGAAAATATGAGAATACAATGGCACTTTTTACCAATTTATTTATATTTATTTACTTTAGGTACTTAACGTGCAATTTCTGAACCAACTGATTCTATCAGCACACTAGAATTTCTATGAGCGAGAGCAAAAGGCCTATCAATTTTGCTGGGAAGTATATTTTCAAATACATTCCAGGGTTCTTTTACATGCCACAAATGTTATGGGACCGATGGCTTTACTTGTCCTCTCAAAGAATTTATGCTACAGATTTTTATTGGTCAAGAAAAATCTGTTGATCTTGGCTGGGTTTGAACCCCACAATCATGTACTGAGGCAAGCACTCTATCTCAAGACCACCAATGTTGACAATTTATTTATAAATTTCAAAGAGGTATTAAAGGCAAATGGTTTAGTATCTTGGTTGATTTTGGCACAGGCCTACACAAAAAGTAGCTCAGTTTATTTAAATGTGTCAAAAGGAAACCTGGGGCAGTGTTTGTGTGGGAACTATAAAGTAACTGATACGTTTGAAATTCACAATGGTCTCAAACAAGGCGATGACAAATATCATCTACCATTTAACTTTACCCTTTAATATGTAGTTTGGTCCTTGACTGACATGAATCAATAAAAATTATTGTTGACTCATGCAATTAATTCAGATTTGATATGTGACAATAAAGCCATAATTAAAAGGAATGCAGAACTTTTGTTTAAAAAAAAGAAAAGGGTCTTAAATTAAATATGAATAAAACCAAGTAAGTTAGGCCTACATGCATGTTTCTCAAAATCCTGTATTCATCAACATGTGTTTTATAGAAATCTACAAATTTAAATACTTGGTAACTATGCTAACAAATAGAAATGAAATTCAAGAGGAATTTAGACAAAAACGAATTTCATGCAAGCGATGCTTGCTACTATTCACTTTGTAATCTGTTGCTGTCCCATCTTTTGTCTTGACAGAAGTATATACATTTATAATTATAACAGCTGTTCTTTGCGGATGTGAAGCGTCACTTTGTACCAAGGGAATAAATGGAGAGTTTTTTCTAACAAACTATCTACAAATAAGCCTTAGGGGATGAACATACAGGGGAATAGAAAAAGTTACATAATGCAGGACCTCATGGCCTGTATGAATCTACAAACATATTAAGGATAGTTAAAGTTTACAGGATGAGCTAGGGTGGTCATATTTCGCTTATGGGCAGTGTGCACACAAAATTTTAGTTGAGAAACCTGAAGATACAAGATTTCTTGGTAGGCCAAGATGTTGATAGGAATTATAATTTAAAAATGGATTTGAAGGAGGTTGGCTGTCAGGTTATGGATTGGATGCCGGACTAACGTTTTGGCTGCCATAAACTTATAAATTTTGAGTTCCTGAAGGCGAGAAAGTTATTTAGTATTCCCATTTCTAGTCCACACTAATTTAGATGTATTTCCTCTAAAAACCAATCTCATAAACTAAGCTGTTAAGCGATTCTGTTAAAGTTAATATTAAAGATACTGAGCAATCTCTCCCCCAATTGGATTGTCATATAATATAATACATGTTATTTCGCAAGAATATACAATCAAGCATCTTATGTTGTGAAATATGCTGTATTGTAAAGAAATATCAATGTTATGATATGATTTATATTGCAAGGATATACAACCAACCATAACAATGTTGTGATATGTGTTATATTGCAAGGATATGTTTAAAGTCCCATAGGGAAGTGTTAGTTATTTTATTGGTGCTCTTTATCTGGGTTGAAACCATGAGGTATACTTTAATGCTCTTTGATATCACAAACTAACAGATAATATTTGTAAAACTCTTTAACGAGTAGTAAGGCGTTATCTTGATAAAACATGAGATAATTGTGTTAGCACATAAATAAACTTAAGTGGTTTCTTTTTGTAATTTTATAATTGATAATTTTGAATTGTTTGAATTGAAAAACAAAAAATCACCTGCTTAGAGGTGGTTATTAGAATTTAGGCTTCTGTTTTGACAATGCCGTGTTGACCTATCAAACTTAATCAAGTACTCAACCAACATGAACTCATTTATCTACTAGACCTATCAATTATCCTGCCGGCTAAGGTTTCAAGCTCATCTCATCTAGTTTACTGGTAACTGGGATGCACCTTCCAGGTATACTGATGATTTTCCATTCTCTTTCATGCAGATGCTGGTATATTTCCTCTAATTTATATTTTCTTCATCCTTAATCACTAGTGTAAAAATTCAGAAAGTATGTATGGGCATTGAATGCCAGGGCATATAAAAACACAAATAAACCTATCAAGTTTGCTTACATATTTTCTATGAGCGTACTTATGATTGATAATTTCACGCTTTTGAAGACAAACATTTATAATAACACTTTGTGAGCACTTTCTTTTTTGCATGTTAGATGATATAAAATAACAAAGCATCTAATCACACCTATCCAAGTTTTATTATAGAGTTTCATTTATACTGTTTTTCAGATTTGAAAATATAAGAAAACAATGTCCAAAGTTGGCAATTATATAATTATTTATACATCACTCTAATCCAATTCAAAGCCTACCCAGCATACACATCTAGTGGTATTAAAAATTCATATTTTTCCTGTGACCCATTTAGTTAAGACATGGGTGTCCCATAATTTTGTAAAAAGTTAATTTCATGCTAATTAGTTTAATTAATTTATTATGAACATACTCCCATAGCTAGTATCTACAAAGAAAAATATGTTCAAAGCTGCCATTTTTTTTATAAATATTGATAAATATAATTTTAACAAGCACTTGTACACACATAGTATCACTCACCCAGGGAATATACAATGACATGCTCTCTTCTTGTGCTCAATTTTGATTAAAAAAATGATCTGATTTAAAAATGAATTACTCTCCTAGAAAACTATTAAACTATTATTGTTTTATTCTTGCAGCAAATAATAACTAAGTGTCCCTAATAGTTTCAAGATAATTCATTGACAGCACAAATAGATGTCTACTAAACTTTTTTTTTGTAATGGTTCTTGATAAATTCATTTGGATAACTATTAATCTTATTTCTTTTTTGTTAGAAATGAATGATATTCTTTTCATGTACTGTTTATTGAAGATGTAGGACTATATTATTTGAAGCAGCTTGAGGTAAATTTTACGCCCAGGTGAGATTGCTTTTTGGTGCCTCTTATATAAACAGGGTATTTTTAAGAAAATATAAAAGTAATCCCCAAACTTAACTTGATTAAGTGATTATTTTCTTATCACACCCAGGCAATGTTAGGTTAGTAGTTGTGAGGTTTGGTTTGTAGATTATTTTCTTACTACACCCAGGCTACATTAGGTTAGGTTGATGATCTGTTTGGTGCCCCCTTGAGCAACGCCCTCGGGCCTTGAGCTGAAATTAAGCTTTATGTATGTTTGTAGTTAATGCAATATTGTTTTTGTCATTGTGTGTAATGGGCACATTTTTTCCCACTGTGGGGGAGATGTGTACTAAACATTTGTTGCATTGTTTTATAATGGTCACAATTGTTTTTGTTTCTAGTTTAGTGAGGATGTCTAGTAAACTAGTACTGTCTTCAGTTCTGTTGCTGACATGTGTGGCATGCTACTACAACAGTCTGAACTGTGGCTTCGTGTTCGATGACATCAGTGCCATCAAGGACAACAGAGACCTACGCCCTCACATGCCCCTCAAGAACATCTTCTATAATGACTTCTGGGGGACACCCATCCACAAGGTAACATCTCTACTAGGTACATTATAGTTATAATATTACATTGAAAGAGTTGGTGTGGAGCTGTTACCATATTTTATAATTAAAATAAATAAAATGCTCAGCATTAGGGCTCGGTGACAAATAATTAGGATTGTCAAAATGGCTGATTGGCCTAACCCTAAATTTTGTATGACTTTCATTACATTATGAACCAAAATATCATATTATGTTTTTAAATAACGCTCATTACACAACTTAACCCTTTTAGTGCCACACATATTCCAGAATTTGTGCGCGAAGAATGCCAGAGCCCTGTTAGGTCTTGTGTGTGAAGAATGCCTCAGCTATTTCCTAATTTTTGTGTTTTCGAGAAACTTAGCCAAATCTTTATTTACTATTATTACATAGCGCCGCGTCTTACTACCCGTTCGGGTTATACGCTTTAAGTACTAATTACGCTAATGGATTAAGAATCGGGAAGGTTGAATTAGAGGAAGTGAACCCGCATTTTCGTGGAGGGAGAATGGAAAACCATTTAGGAAAAACCACCCCCAGTTCACCCGACCGAGATTCGAACCTCGATCTCCCCGTCCTCAGCAGTCGAGCTCAACATGACTAGAGCGTTAGCCAACTACTCCACCGAGGCGGGTCTTTATTTATGAAGCGATTATTTTGATTTTTCTATCATTTTATTCCGTAAGTACTGTTTTTTAATAATAATGATTTAATACAATTTAATTAAAATTATTTAAATTCTAATTTATTTTATTTTTTTCAAGACTGATGTTAACTAATGTAAGAGCATAATTATTTTAAGGCTTATTCTGGCAAGAGGTTAACCCAAACTTGTACTTTTCCTTGGAAGTCAAGAGTATTGAGTTGCCATCCTGTTGATAGTAGCATATAGCTCATATAGATTGCATCCTGTTGACGAGCGAGCACGATGTGACCGATGGACCTTCCTAACTGGTGAAACTTGAGATCAATAAGCTTGTGTGTGAGAATAACACACAGTTGTTGAATGTTGGAAGCCATACTGACTACATGTGTGGTGGTATTTAGCATGTCTGACAAAATGACGATATAAAATGTGATCTGGTAGTTCACCTCGCCGGAGGGTTGATCGCGGGTCTATTGAAAGGTTGCGAGACTGTTATTCTGCCCGCTCCTTTGTCACGGGAGATCTACCCGGTGACTCATGTAGTAGTTTAGCATCTGACTAGCTTAATAAATATATCTTATTGGACTAACTCACCAGTCTCATTCCCCATGAACCAACCATCCATCCCAATCCCAACCGCTCGACGTCCATCCTAACCATGTAAGTCCCTACGGTGCCCCAGTAGTGCTGTAGTAGGGTTGGCTACCGATCACCCAGATAAAACCAGTGACCAAATCAAAATTGGCTGAACACTTAAAAATCTCAGCCCATCAACCAACTCCTATCAACCAATGCATGAAACTTCTCCTACCTTCAACCAAAGGCTTGAAAATGAACATTTCTGAAAATCTCCATATTTATAATGCCACTTTTAATCACACTATTATACTTAATGAACAAACAAAATTTTAAAACCAATCCCTTATCAATACAGTCAAGAATCTTTTACAACATGTAAAAAATATAAATTTAAATCACACCCCATCCTGCCACAAAACCCTGCCCTCCTACCATCGTAGTTGAGACCTGTTCGGGCCAGTGTCATGAAGATTTGAACCGTTCTCCCTTTTTTTCCCCCTATGTTCCATGTTTTTTCTCCATCCAACACTATGTATTTAATTTCATCCCTTTGTTCATCTATCTATATTCAATAGCACTCACCAACCTATACACTAGCAACATCTCAAGCATCTTTACTCACTTTCCCTAATGCTTACGTTGGTCACATGATCTTCTGTAAGACTTATAATAAAAATTATAAATTAACAAATTTTATCGAACTCACATTCATTGCCCTGTGTTAATAATGGAAAAAACAACTCAATCCCACCACAAGGGCAAGCTTGCTAGTTTGATTTTGTGTATAAATAACAGTTAACTAGTAAATTTTCTCATTCCACCATTTAACTCTACTAATGTTTGTTTTTCTTACATCTGTCTCTTTGGTTAAGGTCATTTTTCTCTATTTTAGTTGAACCTTGCATTATTTTTGATATCATTTTTAGACCTCAATACTAAATTTTACACATTGGTTTTGTCTTTGACCTGAGGATAACGTAATGAACGCCGAAATTTGTCATCAATCAATCAACAAGTGTTTAAGGAGGGTAATTGAATCACAGTTAAGGAACGTCTTTTGTAATACACCATTCAAGTATCATTTCAAGTATTTTCCCGTTTACACTTCTTAATTACATCCATTCTATTATATTTAATAAACTTATAATATCAATTATAAAAACCACATTCATTGATCTGGTCGACATTCATGCTAATTATTTATTATCTAATTAATTATCTCTTTGGTAAATATAGTTTGTAACTCCTTGACCTGATAACAAGCTCTAAACATTCACATCTTTTAATCGTGTTGCTATGTTATCAGGAAAATTTTAATTTCAATTTTAACATGTTTCTTATGTAGTTCAGCATTAATATGTTTACATGGTGTATCAGTCCTTGTTATTTATTTCCTAGATTTTATTAAATTATCATTATTGTAATTAGTCAATACCAACTTATTATTAATTACATTGATTATTCATATAATTTGTTTTAAATGCATAATTGCCCTTGTTGATTGTTCTTAGATTTTATTAAATTGATCTCATGTAAATATCACATGTAACAA
This sequence comes from Timema californicum, assembly GCA_902141385.1. Lineage (NCBI taxonomy): Eukaryota > Metazoa > Arthropoda > Insecta > Phasmatodea > Timematidae > Timema > Timema californicum. The sequence continues at coordinate 308,269 of CABFOW010000194.1, read as the reverse complement.
CACTCCTGTTCAGTTTAACTATTTACAACTTCTATTTTGATAATTTCTTAAAGATTTAAAAAAAATCCATATCTTTAATTGAATCCTGTTCACCTATTGGTTTCTTACTTTTAAATTCAAATTGCTTTTGATCAGTTTATAAGTGACTCTTAAGAAAATAATATATGGAATCTTAAGTGCATAGTTCTTGTCATATCAATAGTTAATTAATAAATTTGTTTATACTACATTTTTGCCTTTGTTGACTGTTTCCTAAATTCTAGCAAACTGATAATTTATTAATTGTTATTTGTGTTAAAAACTCTTAGTTTGTCACTAACTATTTACAATTCTTGTTTTTGATATAATTCTAAAAAAAATCTAATAATTTCAATTTTTAGGAATCTTGTTCAACTACTGTTTTTTTCCTATTTTTAACTAAAGTTGCTCTTATCAATTTCTAAGTGCACTTAGGTGATTAATTTATGTACTTACATGTGATTAAATTCCTGACATCAATTTTTAACCTTGAATAATTAATTATTTATTACTTCCATCAATTCATATTGTTAATTGAATGCATATACTTTTTATATTTTAACAATCTCCCCTTTAATAACCTGCCCCCCCTTTTTCCTCTTTCATTACTTGTATTTAATTGACTTTGAAGTGTAACAACTAATTAACCAAGTGTCATTTTACCAAGTACACTCCTTATAATTCTTAATAGTAAAGCTATGAATATTTTAAGTAGGCTTAACAACCCAAATCGAAGCGACTCTTTTAAAGCAAGAAACCCTTGAGTTTTTTTTTAAATGACCCAATAGGTCATTTATGCATGGAGCTAAAATATTCTTCTCAAATTTTTCTAACTTATTTATACCCACAGAGGAAAACATATAAAGAAAATCTTACATGTAAGGGCACAATGATATTCTCAAATCAGATGATTTTTCACATGAAATAAGCCATATACATTCTGCATAGATTGAATGAATCTACCATTTACATTTCTGAAATCTAGAAGGTTACATACAGTTCAGTTCTGTTATTGCAAAATTGACACATAATGCATCATAGGGCCAACAGGTTTTTTAAAGAGAAGAATCTCACTGTTTGAATATGCCTTGATGAAAGACCTATTGATATCACATTTTACAAATACAATAGTATCATAATAAATGTTTCAATATTTTTGATATTATTAATAAATCTCATGTTGAAGTGACAAAACATAATGCATTTTTTGACTATTACCACAAAAGGCCTAAAGTTACCATGAAGAGTAGGCTATAATATTCCTGTTTTCAGGGTTAAATTAATTCAATGCAAAAATACAGAAATAGTTTCTAAATTTCCTTCCGCTATTATTTTTCCAACTAAACGCTAAACACTTACTTTCAGTAGAACAAAGGACACAGCGGTTAAGGTTGTGCAAGCGGGAGGAATTGTACAATTTTATGATTTTTTTTTTACTTTTATGATATTTTTATTTTAAGAAGAGGTTTCACTAAGTGATAATAAGGCAAAATTATAGTAACCTTTTTGTTTACAATATTGCAAGGTCTAGTGTATAGGTCTACACAGGCAGGAGATAAAAGTTAAAAATAGCAATGGCCAAGGCTGCTTTCAACAGGAAGATACTGCTACTGACCTGAACTTAGAGATGAGGAAAAACCCGGTGAACTGTGACATTTGAAGCACTGCTTTGTGGAGCTGAAACATGGAGACTATGTAAAAAGAAAAACTATCTAAGAAAATTTGGAATGAGGGGCTGGAGGAGAATAGTTAGAATAAACTGGACAGTTTGGATGACTAATGAAGAAGTTCTAAGAAGATAACATTAAAAAAAAGGCACCATTTTGCAAGTGATTATACAAAGAAAGCTCAACTGAATGAGTCACATTATGAGAAGAAATGGTTTATTGAGTGATGTCATAACAGAAAAAGTGGAAGGGAATAAGAGACTGCCAGGAAGACCACAGATGCAACTTATTAATTACCTCAAACAAGGAAAGAATACAAAGTGTCAGTATCTTGATAAAGGAAGCTGCTGGGAGTCATGTTGGAGGACTCAATTTGGACAAGACAATGGACCTATCAAAAGACAGAAAACTACAATAGTATTTAAGAACCAAATAATCAAAGCTATTATTTATGCTTTTAGTGAGGATTACTCCATATATATCATATTATGAAAATTAACTCATTGGTCAGAGCATTGGCGTACTAAGCCAAACGTCCCAGGTTTGATTCTCGTGTCCAGTTGTCATTTTTCAATTTTCAGAATATGATATCTAGATGGAGTAATCCTCACTAAAATCATAATTAATAGCGTTGGCTATTTGATTCTTAAATATGCTATCCCTTACAATTTAATAATTGTACAAGTGGCAGCATTAATCCAACAACAGAGTCAAAGGTGGCTGCGTTATCTGATAGCGTGTGATCTTAATTTTTTTTAAATCACACATTTGTAGCTGACGATTTATGCACGTCCATCATAGAGACTGCCTTAAAATATGATTGAAGAATGACCCTGGTACAGGAAGATTTCTGAATAGCTCAGCGGTTAGAACATTGGCGTACTAAGCCAAAAGTCTTGGGTTCAATTCCCGTGTCCTATGTGTCTTTTTCAATTTTCAGAATATAATAATATTGTTTTTTACTATTAAAAAGTGATTTTTAATTTTTTAAATTTGATTTTATGCATAGAACAGATGTGGCAAAGTATATGAAAAAACACTAAGCCAAACATTCATTTGACATCAGATTTGGTCTTAATGAATTATACTTCTTCCTTCTTGTTGCATTAAAATTCATTTGTCAAGCTTCAAGAGCCATCTTTATTCAAGAAAATATACCATTAACTCTTTAACTTGGCCTCATGGCTAATTACTTTCCTTCTATATTGGTTGTTGATTACTGTATTGATATTCCATATAGTTGCTTCATTACAGTTAAATAAACCTAAAGGTACGGTAACTTAAATGTTTTTTAAATGTGAACTCGCAAAAGGAGATACATCTATTTTAATTCCTACATATCAGATATTAAATATATATATTTTATTAATTCTTATTTATGATTAGCAAAATCATTTTTTTTCCTTAATAGGAGCAGAGTCACAAGTCCTATCGGCCTTTGTGCGTGCTGACATTCCGATGGAATTATGCAGTCCACCAGTTAGAACCCATGGGATACCACCTGGTCAACATAATATTACACAGTATAGTTTGTCTCATGTACTACAGGTAAGATACCACCTGGTCAACATAATATTACACAGTATAGTGTCCTATGTACTACAGGTAAGATACCACCTGGTCAACATAATATTACACAGTATAGTGTCCTACGTACTACAGGTAAGATACCACCTGGTCAACATAATATTACACAGTATAGTTTGTCTCATGTACTACAGGTAAGATACCACCTGGTCAACATAATATTACACAGTATAGAGTGTTTATTACAAGTAAGTTTAGTGGCTGTGGAATGCTATAAAATGAGAGGTCAATATAAAATAAGTAAAAAATATGAATATTCATAGTACTTGGCCCCATAAACCCGAAAAGCCTCTCCTGGAAAATATTTTCAATATTGAGCTTCTGAAAGCAATTTGAAATGTTCCTTTTCTGTAAAATGTTATAAAATTATATGCTCCTGGAAGTTATTTGAAATAGTCAATCCCTTAAAAATTTTGAAATTGTGTGGCTTAAAAGCTATTTTAAAGTCCAGAAGCCTTTACAAGATATATGGATTTGTTCTTCCTTGGCATTATTTTTGAAAATTTGATACATTTGGCTATCAACACTTAAACTATTTTAAGGCTTTACTTTAAGTGTATATTATAAAACACCTAAAAGGAAGATATTTTATATGAACATTTAATTGAAAATAAAAATCTTTAAAATACAAATAGAATGCAATTTCAAAGTCATAAAGAAACTCAAAAATTCTCGGCAGGGGGCATTGAAAGCCAGTTTTCAGTGCCACCCAAATCAATATCTTCCAATATTTCCTGTGACCACATTTTTAATTGTTAATTCTTAATCACTGTACAACTGATTGGCTTTATTTAAGTGATAAATGACAACCTGGGCACCTGACTCAGAACCTGGGACCCTTGGTTTTGCATGTCAATGCTTTTCCACTGAGCCATCCTGGTTTGTCTCGTATTCAGGGCCATCATTTACTAGTTGTTGGTGTATTAAATTTATATTTGGTGTATGGTGAAGGTATCAGTGCAGATCTATCTACTATCACAGTCCACAGTGACTGATTGGCTCTTGATAAAAATAACAAATTCGGGAAATGGTCATATTATTTCCCCTATTCCCTAAAACTGTAGGCCACGCACATTTCATCTATACACCTTTCAATCACTGGATTTTCGTAGTTTCAAAAATATAACAAGTTCTCAAAAATATAACTTGTTGAAATCGGGTCATTCGTTTTTAAACATTGTGTATACACATTTAACATAATCCTGTACATTTTTGTTGTTGTTTTTTATGTATTTGGATTTAAGGCCATCTTTCAGATTCAAATCTGTGAATATAAGAATGAAATACATCTAGAGAGGAGAGAATGTATCCCAAGCTCCTTCCCCCCCATCCCTCACAGGTTCTTTCGCCATTGGGTAAGATAACATTTGGTCAACATGATATTAGGACCTATATACAATACTGCAGGGGTAATATATATTATTTCATTTGATCAACTTATAACGAATAGCATGGCATATAAACTTTTATTTAAAGAATTGACTATCAATGTTTTACAAAAATCATTTTATTAATAATTCACATACCCTACTTTAACAAGCTATGGGTTTACAAGAAAGTCAGGCTGAAAATGGAGAAAGAAACACCATAAGTGGATAACAGTATTTCTATTTCCTAATCAAATAATACATTTTTGAAATGGGTTTTTATAATATGTAATACTACTCCCTTAATTTATATCCCTAATGACACATTCTTAAATGCTCCATCATAATGGTTAAAACAATACATTTTAATTATCTAATTAAAATGAAAGAAAAATAATCTTCCTTATTTTAAATGATAACTAACTGCTATTGATTGCATGCTATTGTTCTAGGATGTGTTCAATGTTTCTTCCTGAGGTGTCCAGTTTCGTGGCAGCAATGTTGTTTGCCGTCCACCCAATACACACAGAAGCTGTGAGTAGATTCGAAAATAGATTGTTTGCGAACTCAATTACAAGTCCAAACATTCTCCTCTTACTAGCATACACGTCTAGACACATTTTGTGAAGGTCTACTAATTTATTTGGTTATTTACAAAAATGAACACACTAGGGTCGCAATTTTCCAGACCTCCCATAGCCTCTTTTAATCTCCCAGAACCAAAAGGGCATACAATTATATAAATAAGTTGCCTAAAATAAAAAAAATTAACAAAAATACAAAGTGAGCTGACAGGACAATGATATTAGGATATATTATACAATAATATATTCTCTTATGTTTCATAATATATATAATGACTTGAAAAATAGTTTACAAGTTAACAATTTCCAAACTAAACAACATACAATTATAAATTTTATCGAGTGAAAGACTACAAAGCTCAAAAATTTTATTGATGGCTCTCCAATAAAAAAAAGATAAATACTTACTTTTATCTCACTAAGGATAAGGGATTATTTAAAAAACTTTATATTAATATTTCTAACCCTGAAAGGTACCATTAATGAGTGAAAAATTATTTATTTAATAATACTCTTAGCCAGATGGGCTTAAACAAAGGTTAAACATTTAAAGAAAAATCATTAATCATTCAATATAATTTTGGTGATATCAAAGATAAATTCATGTCAGTGATCATAAATAATAATTCTTTGGTCAGAAGGACCTTGCATTTAATCACGCCCATTTTAAATCATTTGGACTTATAAATATTTATGTACCATCCTAGTTATTTACTTCTATACTACTAAAAGTTAAAAACTTGAAATTCACTTAACTAATAACAAGTATAATATATTATTTCTACTTTCATTACAAGGACAATAAATCATTTTATATATAACTATAAATTACCAAGAACTATAAATTTATTTAGTCAATTAAGAAAGAAAGATAAACTTCAAATTATTTCAGATAATTTTCAAGACAAAATATTGTAAATTACTCATTTCAAATAGAAAACCATTTAGTAGAATATACTAGCAAGATAAAGACTTCGAAAATTACTCTGTATAACTTCCAAGATAAAAGTTTCTAAATTATTTATTTTACTATCCTGAATCAGAAGAACTAGAATTTTAAATAAGCCAATGCTCGTTTCCAGACAAAACATGGAACAATATAAATATTTTCAAGACGATCATGATGATTATTATTTGAATTTAGAAAAAATTGAATTACCAGGCTGAAAAGGAATTTAGATTTTAGATTGCCAAGACAATAATTGTATATTCTTACATTTTTAACAAGACGATGAAGCGTCCTCTACCAATATACCACCAAGAGTGAAGTTTCCTTCAATCTCCTGGTGGTATTTATTTGGTATATTTCCTCACAGAGGAACAATACAAGACAGAAACAAGGAAAAAAAAGGGGGTAGTCAGCTGAAGGGGAATATGTGATGAGATGGTGGTAGAAAAACCTAGAACTGGCATCTAAGCTACATGGAACTTTTCATCGCCGGAAGCACCATACGTCATTCATAGCGGCATCAGTCACAATTAAGTGTTGGCCGGGTCAGTTAACTCGCGCGTTTGGTCGTGATCACATGTACACAATCACGGGTTGCTGGATTTGGGAGATAGTCAGTTTGGAATGAACACAGGGAAAGGGCACATAGTTAGTCTAGGATATCATCACATTATGTAGTTAAACTTATTATTTGATTTTATTATACTCTTTTTCTAGTATTAAGATGTTGTAGCTAAGGATAATGCTACACTCCGTATTATCTGGCCCTGTTTTCTGTGTTAAGAAGTGTGTATCAAAATAAACAAACCGGTACATATCCATTTGTAATTGGTTTAAAAAAAAATGATCGTGAACGCCTTACAACTGTTGCAGTGGAGGCAGCAAAACATAACTGCTATAAGAAATGTATTCATTTTTTCCTTGTATCATAAATGTTTATTTCTGTTGGACAGAGTAGTGATGGAAATACACAATATGTATAAACTATCGCTAACACAATTTATAGCACGACCGGTACAGAGCTGGGCTGGAACATGACTAACGGTTTATTATTTGAGAAAGCTTTTTAAGACTGAATTCATAAGACATCTTTCGTCGTTATAGTGAACTACAAATGTGAACAAACATGAACGTCTTGACAGTAATAATTGAACTCCAACAATTTCACTAATAATTTTTAAATGGAGAAGGGCCTTCGAATCTCTTCAATCCATAAGAATATTAGCGATTCGAGGATTCAAAAAATCTCTAGTATGTGACTTAAATCCTTTTAAAAAAATCTCAATTTTTTAAGTGAAATTTGTTTTAGAGCTCTAATATTGCTTATTGGTGGTTCATAACCAATTATAACTATAGAATGAATTTAACAACCCAGCCCCAGACCAGTAACTTAACATATTACTGAATTTATTAATGTTATAATGAATTGATTATAAGAAAGGATGTTACTCTTGGTATTTTCTAATATTTTTATATTTCCTCTTATGCTCATAATTTTTTCCAAGATTCGGATTTGAATTCAAGATTTGGATTTGTAAAATAGTGGGTTCAACTCAACTACAGTTTTAAATCACGTCAGTACTCATATTTTACAGTTTAGTAAATTTCTAATCTATCAATTATCCTCAGACTGGAATATTTTTCCTGATGTGTGTGCAGGTGACAGGAGTTGTGGGCAGGGCTGAGACTCTTTCTTCTGTCTTCTTCCTGGCAGCCTTTATCCTCTACACCAAGGCCACCCGGCGAAAACGAGTGACAGGTGAGTCTTGGTACAGGTTCACTCACACCAAACAATGTACAGACAACATGCTTGTGAATGTTAGAAGTGTAATCAATATGTCAGTAACAACATTTGTAGTAACCTGCTTCGGTGGCCACATGGTCACTATAGACTAGACTGCCAATGACAGGGAGGTCGAGGTTCAAATCTCGGTCAGATCTACTGAGGGTGATTTTCTAAAATAGTTTTACTCTCTCCCTCCTTGCAAATATGGGTACCTTTCCTCTCTAAATTCAATATCCCTCATCCCTAAATCATTCACATAATTAATACATATAACCTGAACAAGTAGTAAAACAAAGCGCTAAAAAAAATTAGAGATGGGCCATTCAAATCTTCAAATCCTCAAATACACCGAATCCTGACAAGTATTCGAGGATTTGGTGTTTTACAGGATTCAATGATAGAATCTTTCACCGCATAAACAAAGCATAATATTTTGAATTCAAAAATTACTTAGTTAGGCCTACTTTAAAACCACAACTTAATCCGTAATATTTATTTTGTCGGAGAAAAGAGATAAACATGAATAAAATATTCTTTAAAAAATAAAAATAATTGTTAGGTGTGGAAAATCTTACGTGCCTAGTACCCTCCCCTCCCAACTGTATGGGAAACTTGGACTCGACCGTTTCAGCGCATGCTCACTTCTAAAACTTTCACCTCACGAACAATCTTATAAATATTTTAATGAACACATTAAAACTCTTCAAAAACTGAAAATTAAAACTAGAACTAAAATAAACTTGAAATAAAACAAATTACGGCTTTAATTTTATACAGAAATAAGAATACATTACACATGATACAAAGTCAGTGGCCATTACACACTATACAAAGTTGACAGCCATGACGTATATTATGTTTACTCACCCGAATGATGATTAAAATAAAGATACTGTTAATTCTTACTATACAACTGGTTTTAGTTATCTACACCTATGCAAAGAACCCTAATTTATTGCATAGGATACTTAAGTTAGACATTTTGTGGGGTTTCATGAAAAATAAATACTGTCAGCAGTCAGACAGCGATAAAATTGTTGGCTTATCTCTACCAGCCTACGCATCCTATATCGATTGTTTGTTTAAAATCTATTCAGGTAATCTGATCACTTAGTAAGCGATATCGAGTTTTAAGAATCAAATAACGACTTGCTAATCCATTATTTATTTTTAAATTTATTTTTAAATTTATTTTAACTTAGAGTTTATTTTTTTTTAAATATGTTATTGAAGTAATTGTAGAAATATTCAAACGTAGTCCTGCCTTATAAAATGGGAATGAACATATTGTAGTAGAAAATATGTTCTTGTTTTAAATAGAATATATTCTCAGAAATCTATTATTTCACGTTTTTTATAAACTTAACCTATTCTAACAACACTTTTAAAAATAACTAAAAGACACTAAATTTTGATTGATTTGATTTTTAAACACTAATACGAGTCTAGATTGTTTAATTTGTCTGGATTTTAACCTTTATTTTGCGAGGGGTGGTTGGGGTAGATTGAAATTGAAAGCATGATTAAAATAAATTTTAATGTACAGTTTAGGCCTATATTGTGTAATGTAGGTCTATTTGTAAATCATTAAAGTTTATAACTACTTGCTAGGATTCGGATTCAAGATTCGATTCAAAAATAAAATGTAGATTCGGATTTGAGAAATAGTGGATTCGACCCATCTCTAAAAAAAATCAACCTTAATACCACTGTTACCAGTTCAAAGTGAGAGGAAATAATTTTTGAAACATGAAAGAGTTAATTGATACAATGGGAACATAAACCAAGTATCACTGTTTTCAATCTCTAAATGAAACACAATGATCAATTATTTCCACAAACTGGACTAAATTAAAAAAGCCTTTTTACTAAGCAATCTCGACATTTTGCAGCACCTGTTGACACACATAAGAAAAATGGGATTTATCATCAGTCTGGTGTGTGGTTACATTGTGGAACTTTAGTAGTGTAAGACCACCTCTTTGGTCTAGTGCAGGAGTATCCAAACTTTTTGCTATGCGGACCACATCATATATTTTAAACATTTCTTGTCGGCCAAAGTAACATTCACCTATTCTTCAAGTAGCACTATTTTTGACCCGAACGCCTTGAAATGTGCAAATAGATCATAAATCAAATTTGTTTCAACATGTAAATTTAGATTCAAGTCATATTGTTGTCATGTCTGTTAAAAATTTCCACTTTCCAAGGCCAGTCAGTGTTTGATAAAAGTGATTGATGTTGATTCTTCTCTGTGAGAAATGAATCAATTTATATGTAATAAATTATATTTATAATTATTAGTCATTATAATTACTTTTTTTAAATTAGCTAGCATCTTTCTGAACTTTTCTTTGATAACCCTCTGCCGGGAGACTTCGAACTACCAAAAAATTGCATGGTGGCTTCAGACAGGGAAAACCTGGAAAAGTCAGGGAATTTTTGGATGACAGGGAAAACAGGGAAATGTCAGGGAATTTAACTAAAAATAAGGAAAAGTCAAGGAATTAAAAGATATGTATAAAATATCCCATTAATCTTGCAACTAAACACTAAAACAAAAGTTAATAATACCTTAATAAAATGGCATTTTAATTTTTAGAATAACTGATAAAACCATTTATGTTTAGTAGACATATACTTTTTTTAATGTGTGATCAATAATAAATAAATAAAAGACAGCATCCACCACTAAAACTGGAATAAAGTAGTCGGGGAAAATTGAAAAATGTTGCCTGGAACATGGTCAAATTCAACTTCATGAGTACAAATTAAGAGTTATTTAAATAAAGAAGTATCAGCTCTGGACTAGAAAACTGAGATTAATGATTGGAGGGTTTGTTGTACTGACCACATGATCTCACTAGCCACAATTAATGTTGGTACTATCTTTGTCAACATACGGCAGCCTCTCAATCGGCATAACTCCCTTGCAGGCTGACACCAAGTTTTTATTTTTAGTTGTATGACTCTATAAGTAAAACCTATTTTCTTTTTATGAGGTAGTTGTATTATATATGTATATATACATTCATACACACACACAATCGCTTATAATTATTTTAAAAATTAACAATTGTATGTCATCATTTGCCAGACACAAATTTCTTAAGACTGCAGTATTATAGATCGCTTTTATTCAGTCACTAGTACTTAAATGGATGGCTTTAATAAAGGCCATACTTATTGTTTTATATTTATCAGAAGAGTTACTTATCCATCCATTTGGAAATTCTCTTCTCGATATTGTTGAAATAATGAATGAATTTTATTTTTAACTTTCAAGTGGCATCTGTGGCTGAATGGTCTAAAAGTTTATTCTTGTGATGTACTGGATTGCCGGTGACGTGTTCAAACCATGTTGCTAAGAAGGAGTATTTAATGTTGTAGGTTGGCAGCTACTGTTCCTCTCCATGTTGTGTGTGTTGAGTCAGGGTTCAAACCATGTTGGTAATGAAGGAGTATTTAATGTTGTAGGTTGGCGGCCACTGTTCCTCTCCATGTTTTGTGAGTTGAGTCAGGGTTCAAACCATGTTGCTAAGAAGGAGTATGTAATGTTGTAAGTTGGCAGCCACTGTTCCTCTCCATGTTTTGTGAGTTGAGTCAGGGTTCAAACCATGTTGCTAAGAAGGAGTATTTAATGTTGTAGGTTGGCAGCCACTGCTCCTCTCCATTATGTGTGATTTGAGTCAGGGTTCACACCATGTTGCTAAGAAGGAGTATGTAATGTTGTAGGTTGGCGGCCACTGTTCCTCTCCATGTTGTGTGAGTTGAGTCAGGGTTCAAACCATGTTGCTAAGAAGGAGTATGTAATGTTGTAGGTTGGCGGCCACTGCTCCTCTCCATGTTGTGTGTGCTGACGGCCATGTTGTGCAAAGAGCAGGGGATAACCATCACTGGCATTTGCGCTGTCTATGAACTCATCGTAGCACAGAAGGTAACCTGGTAAAAGGGTTACTTTTTTAGCCATTGCTAGAGTGTACAGCGCTAACATAAATAGATTTGGATACATTTATTTGCCTCAACTGCAATTTTAAATTGGGGGTTAGATATAATCAAGATATTAGTGTTTCATAATCAGAGACCATATTAACACAATTATATTAAGTACCTCAAACAAACCACACCAACTCTTTAAGACTTAATTCTAACTGTTAATATTGAAAGACTTGTCTCCTAACTCAAGAGACTCTCTGATTATAACTTTCGGTAAAAACCAGGGAAGGACCATGTCTGAATAATTGTTAGCTGCCATTCTCCTTCAACTGGGTTTCATGGACATAAAAAATAAATAAAATAGCTATGTAATTTTAGTATTTGTTTCATTCACTATAATTTTGTTATATTGTACAATAGGTTATGAGATCTCTTGAGATAGATCTAAATAGAATCAAAAAATGTATTTTGTATCTCACCTCTTAGGATTGCTTTGATCTTATTCATAACCGTAAACAAATATAACATATTTTGGTTTTAACTTCAAACAAAGTCACGCACATACTTAATTCATATGTATTCTGATAAATTTAAAAACTCTCACTGGTTAATTGGCCAGTCAGCTCGACTGGCTTTTGATTAATAGATCAATCACTTTGAGCAATACAAATATAATCAATAAATGTTTTAACTAAATAGTTTAAAAGTTTTGAAAAATATGTAACCTAATATATTGCCTCAAGTTGGAGTATGTAAGCACTTGTCTGTCTCTCAGCTGCGTTTGAGTGACTTGCACTGCTTGCTGCGATCAGCAGTGGGCGGTAAAGGCTCCTTCCACCCAGCGTGGACGAGTGATGTTACCAAGAGACTAACGGTCCTAGCAGTCGCCACCATGTGTCTGCTTATGATACGGTTGCAGATAATGGGCTCCAGGCTTCCAGTGTTCACAAGGTACATAGAGACACATACATTTATATACAATCACTAACTCTATCCAGGTATCACTGTTCAAATCTATCCTTGAGACCTCTACAGGTGAAGTAAGGAACTGTTAGACCTCTGAAAGGCTTATGCCAGGAGGAACCCTAGAAATACGACTATTGTCCTGGACTTTTTTTTAGCACTGTGTCTTACTACCCAGTTGAACTAATTAAGCTATTAGGGTAAGGCTGAGGAAGGTTGAATTTAAAGGAAGTGTACCTGCGTTTGTGTGGAGAGAGAGTGGGAAACCATTTAGCTTAAACCACCCTTGATACACCCGACCAGGATTGAATCGCGATCTCCTTGTCATCGGAAGGCTAGATCAAGTGGCCACTGAAGCAGGCCATCCTGGATTGATTTTAAACATGAATTATTTAAATCTGACACCTTAGCTTATTTGGTAACGTGTCTGTCTAATGAGCTAAGAGTTTAGAGTTTAATTCTCGATATGGTTGAAAAATGTATCTTTGGAGAAAAGTGGGTTTACCCTTTCACAGTGATGAATTAACGACCGAGGAGGGGGAGGGGGGGAATGAGGGGGCTGGATTTTGTGTCTGTCCTAGTCTTAAGTTAGATTATAAGGCATATGAAGATAAGACAGACCTAGCAAGCCAGCTTGAATGATAAACTGGCCTAGGCCATAGGCGGGAAACATTAATGGATGTACAAAATTTGCTATATCCTGAGTAGTAATGAATGTGTTTGCACATATCAACCAAGCACAGCATTACTAATAGAGATTTGTTTGTGATCTCTTCAGGTTTGACAATCCTGCCTCAGTAGCACCTCCTCCCAGCAGGCAGCTCTCATACAACTATCTGATTAGTGTCAACTTGTGGTTGCTGTTCTTCCCTTGTGACTTGTGCTGTGATTGGACGATGGGGACAGTCCCTCTGGTGTCTTCATTTCTGGACCCTCGCAACCTAGCTACCCTAATATCATATGCTGCTCTCTTGCTGCTCATGTACACAGCTGTGGTCACAGACAACAGACAGCAGGCCACACTTATAATCATGGTTAGTGGACGTTATAGTAATGGTGGGCTTCAACACTTTTTGAAAAACACCTTAACAGAATACTAAACTTAAGTGTAAAGATCTTATATGATCAGTATGTAATATTATGTAGATGATACTACTACTGATAATAATAATATTTAGCACCGCGTCTTACTACCCGTTCGGGTTATATGCTTAGATGATACTAAACCCCCTTCCTCCACCCCTCTAAATTTAAATTTAAAATCCCAAGAACAACTTCTCTTACTCGCTTTACGGTGGGTGGTTGAATGATTCAATAAATGCATGTCATGCTAGCAGTCCTATCCATGATTTTGTGTAGTCCATGAACTTTATGAATAACCATCATGCAATGTGACCCTATACTTATTTGTACAAACATCAAGGAAATACATTATTTTGGAATGTGATGTATGTGTATCAAATATTTACTATTTCTTTGACATGCATCAGTTCCCAAAAATTGTTAATAGTTTTAATTAGCAGTACATGTCTATGTTGACAGTTCTTTAAAGAAATGAAACCAAACGCCAGAGTTCTTTCTGCTCGGAAACACATTTGTTAACTATTATAAAAATAACTTTGGCATAAGATTTTGAAGGTCAATATTAACACAAATTTTGCAAATAAGGATTTTAATAAGAAAACAAAATGTTTTTTCAAAGATGGTCCCCTCACTAATCTTAAAGTTCTTATTGGCCCTTATGATCAAACTAGCTGGACATGCCTGGTCTAGGGTATTACTTAACATTTTCACTGCTGACAGAAAATACATGGTCCATACCAAAAATGCTGGTCATTTTTAGCAGATTTTATTATTTCTCTAATAACAAAGAGAATATGATATAATAATGATACTTACATCCTTTTAAAAATCAGATTATGCTCTTTAATTTGAAATATAGATGAATGATATAAGATTAAAAAAACTATTTTTTTAAATTCCTGGTGTGCTGTATTCAAAGTTTTTGATTTTAGCTTGAAATTACAAGTTTAATTCATTTGATGAAGAAGAATCCTTCAATATTTCCATTTGTCTGATTTAAAAAATATATAACATGAAAAATTATACTAAATTAATTAAAAAATCTGAATTTCTTACTAATAACTTTTAAAAAAAAATTCTTAAAAACATATTCTTGTGTTCATAAATTTACTACGAAAATTCAAATGGATATATTCATTGTTTAAATATTGGTCTATAATGCTCCAACTTTAATAAAACTCTATCATTTCATTTGAACGCAACTCTTAAGTGAAAATTTCCTATTCACACACCTATATAGAAAAAAAATTTATTAAATGTAAAATCATAATGAAGATAAAACATAAGAAAATAAATAATTAATTAGTATTCATTTCTACTGAACAGTCTAAAGTAAACATAAACCTATTCAATAATGATAAAGGTTTCTCAAGAAAACTATTTTCAGTATCTCAACGACCTGTTTATAACGTTAGGCTTGCATTAGCTATGGCTACGAGTCTTCCAACATGCAATTGAGTTTCCTGGTTAAATTTTTACTGTAGAGAGGGGATCAAAAATCTCTCTTTAGTGATGTCATTGTCTAATACAGCATTTTCCAACTGGTTTTCTGTGGAAGTTTTGATGAGTATCAAAAAGAAGTGTACAAACATTTTAGAAATAAAATAAATGATACTTTAAAATTCATAAGCGTATAACCGGAACGGGGTAGTAAGACGCGGTGCTAAATAATAATAAAATTCATGATCAATATTATTTTTTTAAATAAGACATTATTAGAATCATAGCTATTTAACTCTTAAACACAATTTTATTATTAGTTTCTTTAAAGATAAAATCTCTCCAATAAAACTGAGTATGTGCCTTTATAATTTTAGTCCCTTGTTCAGTGTGCCGTGAGCTAATAAAAGTTGAAAATCGCTGGTCTAATATAATTATTCTTTGCCACCCTCTGAGTATTTTGTCAAACATTATTGTAACATTTTTTTAGAGAGCCTTATGAAAGGTAAGGGAAATTTCAAATTTTTTCTATTCCTATTTTTTTGGTAGCTGTCATTTAAAAAAACACATGCTCCGAATAATATCATAACCTCATTGGAGTAAGCTTAATAAATAATAGAAAATCTCTACGAGGGTAAAAAAGCTAATCCATAATAATAAAATTGTAGGTATACAAAATATTTTTTTAGGCTTTATAATTAATTAAAACTAGAGATGGGCCACTCGAATCTTCGAATCCTCGAATCCACTGAATCCTGACAAGTATTTTAGGATTCGGTGTTTTACAGTATTCGATGATCAAATCTTTCACCTCATGAACAAAGCATAATATTTTGTATTCAAAAATTACTTAGTTAGGCCTACTTTAAAAGCACAACTTAATCCGTAATATTTATTTTGTCGAAGAAAAGAGATAAACATGAATAAAATATTCTTTAAAAAATAAAAATAATTGTTAGGTGTGGAAAATCTTACGTGCCTAGTACCCTACCCTACCAATCGTATGGGAAACTTGGACTCAACTGTTTCAGCGCATGCTCACTTCTAAAACTTTCACCTCACGAACAATCTTATAAATATTTTAATGAACACATTAAAATTCTTCCAAAACTGAAAATTAAAACTAGAATTAAAATAAACTTGAAATAAAACAAATTAAGGCTTTAATTTTAACAGAAATAAGATTACATTACGCATGATACAAAGTCAGCGGCCATTACACACTATACAAAGTTAACAGCCATGACGTATATTATGTTTACTCTCCCGAGTGATGATTAAAATAAAGATACTGTTAATTCTTACTATACAACTGGTTTTAGTTATCTACACCTTTACAAATAACCCCAATTTATTGCATAGGATCCTTAAGTTAGACATTTTGTTGGGTTTCATGAAAAATAAATACTGTCAAAGGTCAGACAGCGATAAAATTGTTTGTTTATCTCTACCGGCCTACGCATCTTATATCGATTCTTTGTGTTAGTTTTATTTATGAAAGAATAATAAACTATTAAAGAACAAAGAGCAGATGCTCGCCACTCGAGATATAGACCGGAACTAACAAAGACGTTGCACAAGACGCTTTGGTGACGTCATCAGAGGAGTGACTTCACAAATCTTAAAGTAGAATAGTTACCAAACTCGTGTTTGTTATTATAGGCCTAGTTAAGAGAATGTTTATTTATTATACACAACACCCCCTCTCAAACACGCGTTAACTTTATTAATGTCTATCACGCCAAGTCCTTGTATGCACTGATGATGGCTTGGTCCGAACAGTCCTTTCGTGAGCACATCAGCTACCATCTTGTTTGTTGGAATGTATTTCACATTGATTTCGCCTCGTTCAAAAACTTCACGCACATAGTGATGCCGAATGTCAATGTGTTTGGTACGAGAGTGGTACACAGGATTATGCATGAGCTTTTCTGCTCCTTGATTGTCACAATAAACAAGAGTTGGTATTGCATTAACACTCAAGAACCCGATTTCTTTTAACAGGTTTCGTAAGTAAACTGTCTCTTTTGCTGCTTCCGTAAGAGCCATGTACTCTGCTTCAGTGCTTGAAAGAGCCACGGTGGATTGTTTTCTCGCCTCCCATGTCACGGCAGAGCCTGCCACTTGAAAGGCGTAGCCTGTGTATGATCTTCTGTCATCAAGGGCTCCTCCCCAATCTGCATCCACGTATCCAATCAGTTCAGCGCCAGATCTCTTGTAGACTAGTCCATGGTTGCTCGTACCTTTCAAGTATCGTAAGACGCGCTTCGCCGCAACCCAGTGTCCTTTTCCGGGGTTTAGGTTGTACTGGCTCAAAGAGCTCACCGCATACGCAATGTCTGGTCGTGTAGATACTGCGAGGTACATCAGAGAACCGATGAGTTGCTGGTACGGAACTTCGCTCATTTCCTCTGCCTCCTCCTCCGTAGATGGCTCCATGGCTTTGGATAATTTGCTGTTTCCATCTAATGGGGTATTTACCGGTTTGCAGTCTTGCATTCCGAACTTTTTGAGAACATCTTCTATGTACGATTTCTGTGACATAGTGACCAACTTTGAATTTTCATCTTGTTTGAATTCAATTCCAAGACAGTAGTGCAGCTTTCCTAAGTCTTTCATTTGGAAGTTTTGAGACAAATCGTCTCTCAATCTTGTGTAGGCTTCTTTACTGTTTGTAGCTATGATCAAATCATCTACATAAACAACCACGATAAGAGTCACACAACCATCATTCATGTGGTACACACACTTGTCACAATCTAATTGTTTGAGTCCAAAAATTTCTAGTCTCTCGTGCAACTTTTTGAACCACTGTCGGCCCGACTGCTTTAGGCCATATATGGACTTTTCGAGTGAACAAACCAGACGCTCCATTCCAGGGGTAATGAAACCGTCCGCCTGTTCCATATAGATCTGTTCGTCAAGATCTCCATTTATGTAGGCCATTACAACATCAAGCTGATACAAAGTAAGGCCTAACTCAGCTGCTAGGGCAGCAACTAGTCTTATTGAGCTAAGTCTCGCAACAGGTGAAAATGTTTCATGGAAATCAATCCCTGGGCGTTGGTTATAGCCCTTCGCTACCAACCGAGCTTTCCGGCGTTCGACGTTACCGTCTGGCCCATACTTTGTTCTGAGTACCCACCGACAACCAATGACAGCTTTATCTTTTGGGCGTGGTTTCAATGTCCAGGCCTTGCTGTGTGTCAGAGCGTTGAACTCAGCTTCCATCGATTTCTGCCACTCAGCTGCATAAGGTCCTTCTAAGGCTTCTTGTACAGATGGATTTACTGCCTCTTCATACATCAAGCTCGCACTTTCAGGTTTTGGCGTAACCAGATTAAAATGTTTTGCTGGTCGTCCCGGCTTTCCTGTTTTAATCAATTTAGGTCGACCAGGCCCCCTCTTATTCTCAATCACTGTGCAGTCTTTGCTTAAATTTTCTGATTTGAGGTAATTCTCATTGACTTCAATAGGCCTATCAGGATCAATGGGATCACTTTCTTGAACTTTATCTACATGTCCATCAGCATTAGAAATAGGGTCTTTCACACTGTTATCAACATATAAGTAAGAAGGTTCAAAGTTCGCACACTCCTTTTGTTCATCCGAAACTTTGACAGTTTCAAAATTTTCCAAAAATTTTACATCTCGGCTTCTCAATATTTTTTGTTTTTCTGGGTCCCAAATTCGATACGCTTTCGATTCAGTAGAGTAACCCACAAAAATACCTGCCTTGGATCTTGGGTCAAACTTTCCTTTATTTGGGGCCTTATTCAGCATATATGCCTTGCAACCAAACGTCTTGAAATGTCCTATTTTTGGTTTTAGCCCGAACCAAATTTCATAAGGGGTTTGTTCTTCCAGCTGTTTTGATGGACATCTGTTTCTGATGTAAGCAGCTGTGGCAATCGCTTCGGCCCAAAAACTTGTTGGTAAGCCAGACTCCAACAGCATACATCTTGCCATCCCCACCAGCGTGAGATTCATGCGTTCAGCTTTGCCGTTCTGTTCTGGAGTTTCTGCTACGGTATGTTCTCTTCTTATCCCTGCGATGCGCATTTCTTCTGTGAACTCTTTTCCGCAGTACTCCAGGCCATTGTCTGTCCGCAAAGTTTTGATTTTCCTTTCGTGACGGTTTTCCGCTAATGCTTTGAATGTTTCAAAAGCCTTTTTCACGTCACTTTTATGTTTTAGAAAATGAACTTCTACCCAGTTAGATTTATCATCGATAAACGTTGCAAAATAAGAAGCACCACCATGAGATTTCACTCTCATTGGGCCACAAACATCTGAGTGCACTAATTCAAGTAATTTTTCACTCTTCGACTCAGACCTTTTTGGAAAAGGCGTAGCAACTTGCTTTCCTAAGATACAGGTTTCACATGTTGAAAATGTTTCTGATTTCTTAAAATCCATACCGCTAACCATGTCTTTCTGAACGAGTTTCTGCAAGTCATACGCATTTAAATGTCCATATCTTCTGTGCCACTTTTCAAGTTCACTAAGATTGCCTGCCTTACTCACGTTAGCTACATGTGTCGAACTCTCACTTTGCATGTAAGGTTCGATAAAATACAAATTTCCACGTTTACGAGCAGTTAACAACACTTCACCATTTTCGACAATTTCAGCATCATTTGCATTAAAACACACGCTTCGCCCTTTTTCAACAGTTTTTGAAATTGAAAATAAATTTGTCTTAAGTGTGGGTACAAAAAGAGTGTTTTCTAACCTCACTTTTACAAATTGGCCCTTTTTATTTGAAACATTCATTACTGCAGTTCCAATGCCTTCAATGTCAGTTGTTCTGTCATCCGCTAACCTAACCTTCTGACTTATGGTTGGCGTGAGTTCCAAAAAACTATTCTTGTCGCGGCACATGTGTGTTGTTGCTCCACTGTCAACACACCACACGTCATCTCTTCTCGTTAACTTCGCACAGAGAGTGCTCACTGAAGATGATGTCAATGTCACGATCTCTTCTGCTGCTGCATGGGTTTGCTCTGATGCCATCGAAACTTGCTTTTCATTCGCCATTTTTGTCCAGCAATCGGCTGCCTTGTGTCCCAATTTTTTACAATAGTTACACTTATATAACCGTTTTGATGCTTTAAAATTCCTATTTTGATTTTGCACACCACTTTGACCTTGGATCTGAAAAACTTTATTATTTTGATTTGTAGGTAGGCCTACACAGTTTTTATCCGGAGGTTTGTTTTTATTTAGACTTCGCCCTATGGAAGATTTTACATAGAAAGCGCCCGCACCATTTAAGTCTGCTTTCTTGTCCTGTCTTGCACTGAATTCTTCTAGAAGTTTTACTTTCAAAGACTCTGTGTCCGGTAGTTCATCTCTAGCTTCGATTGCACAACGAAAATTATCGTAGCTATCTGGCACACTGTATAATAACACGATGGTTAATAATTCTTCAGAAATGCGAATATCCATTTCATTGAGTTTGTCAACTGTGTTGAGAAAATTCGTGAGATGATCCGCCATGTTTTCTCCTTCTTGCATTTTTGTGAACAAGAGTTTTTTCAAAAGTGTAGCTTTTCTTGCAGGCCCTCTAGACTGGTAAACTAGTTCTAGTTTTTGCCAAACGTCTTGCGATGTTTCACAATGTCTTATGTGACAAAGTTCTGTAGGACTCACAGCTAAAATAATATCAGCTTTAGCTTTACGGTCAGCTTTGTCCCACGTGGCCGCGTGTCTAGCGGTATCAGCAATTGCTTCCACGTCAGTACCTACAGCCGCTTTAGGCCTAGGATTGGTTCCATCAACGTATTCCCAGTGGTCGTTCTTAATTAAAATTGCTTCCATTTGTTGTCTCCATGTATCATAGTTTTCCTTTCCCAGCTTTTCTATATGTGTCAAGAAGCCGGCCATCTTGAATTAATGGATGTGATTTCAGGCGGTACTAACGATATTTATATTACCGCATTTACACTGCCCTATCACGTTAACAAAACAAATAGTCAATGTTTATCTTCTTCCAAACCGTTAATACAGCGTCCTGAACCCATAACCTGTTAGTTTTATTTATGAAAGAATAATAAACTATTAAAGAACAAAGAGCAGATGCTCGCCACTCGAGATATAGACCGGAACTAACAAAGACGTTGCACAAGACGCTTTGGTGACGTCATCAGAGGAGTGACTTCACAAATCTTAAAGTAGAATAGTTACCAAACTCGTGTTTGTTATTATAGGCCTAGTTAAGAGAATGTTTATTTATTACACACAACACTTTGCTTAGAATCAATTCAGGTAATCTGATCACTTAGTAAGCGATCTCGAGTTTTAAGAATCAAATAACGACTTGCTAATCCATTATTTGTTTTTAAATTGATTTTAACTTAAGAGTTTATTATTTTTTAAATATGTTATTGAAGTAATTATAGAAATATTCAAACGTAGTCCTGCCTTATAAAATGGGAATGAACATATTGTAGTCTAAAATATGTTCGTGTTTTAAATAGAATGTATTCTCAGAAATTGATATATCGCAAGTATCGAACATATTTGTTTTCTACGCAAAAATAGATAATGGATTAGAAGAAAATAATAATAAATCATACTTAGACATGATTGAGTTCACAATTTCCAATCTATGTTTAATTGTAAGCATGTTGTTTTAGTCTTTATTAAAAATATCGGTTTGTATTTTTATTTTTGCTATCTTAATACAATAAAATATCCTTTAAGGATGATTAAAGTTGTTTTATAAACTTTACTTGTTCTAACAACACTTTTAAAAATAACTAAAAGACACTAAATTTTGATTGATTTGATTTTTAAACACTATTACGAGTCTAGATTGTTTAATTTGGCTGGATTTTAACTTTTATTTTGTGAGGGGTGGTTGGGGTAGATTGAAATTGAAAGCATGATTAAAATAAATCTTAATGTACAGTTTAGGCCTATATTGTGTAATATAGGTCTATTTGTAAATCATTAAAATGTATAACGACTTGCTAGGATTCGGATTCGAGATTCGAAAATAAAATGTAGATTCAAATTTGAGAAATAGTGGATTCGACCCATTTATAATTAAAATCCACCCAAACATTAACAAAACCAATATAAAATATCAAAATGTGTTTAAACATGCTTAGGAAAACATCAAAATCAACTTTAAAAAAATAAAGAATCTTTGCACGTACCTAGTTTCACTTTTGTGTTCACACTAGAGATGTGCAAGGTGAATTTTTCCAATTCGAAATTAAGTTTGATAGAATTATATGAAATTTTCCCAAAGCCAATTGGAAGTTTGATAATTTAAGAAATATGTTAATGCTGGATAAAATTACTAATAAAAAACTATATAAAATGGGTATTAAATTTATATAATTTACTAAATGTTATATTTTAAACAAAATAATTATATCTATTTTTAAAATGGTGCCATTTTTAATGCAAACTATAATTTGTAGGTATGGGACCCTTGAATCCTCATATATTTTGAATCCTTAAGAATATTCGAGATTTGAGGATTAGAGAAAATTTTAAATTCAAGACTTAAATCCTAAAGAAAAAGAAAAAAAAGATTAACTTTTTTGATGAAATTTGTTTAGGAGCTCGTATACTGATTATTGGTGTTTAGAACCAATTATAATTATACAATGAGTTTAACAACCAGGCCCCAGACCAGTAATGAATGTTATAATGAATGGATCATGAGAAAGAATGTTGACATTGAGTTACTATTTGTATTTATTTTCTATTATTATATTATATTTATTTTTCCTCTTATGCTTATACATTTTTCCAAGATTCAAATTAGAATACGAGATTTCGTATTTGAAGTTAAATTGAAGATTCGGATTCAAGATTTTGATTTGAAAAATAGTGTATTCTACCAAACTCTAATAATTTGTGATGGAAATAACAGCAGAATATGAAAAAAAAATCATTATTTTAAGCCCACTGGTTGGGAAAATATATTTAAAACCATAAGCCTTGTTTGTAAACTTGAGAATGTCTTTTTTTAACTGTTTCAGAGCCTTGCTTTTCTAATCCTTCCCTTCCTCCCGGCGTCCAACTTGTTCTTCCCAGTCGGGTTTGTTGTGGCGGAGAGGATCCTTTATATCCCTTCCATGGGACTTTGCATGCTTGTGGCATACGGATGGACACAACTCGCTCACAAAAGGTAACTGATCGATCGAGGTGAAGAGATGGTTATAAGTAGTAACTAGAATGTTAATACTTTTATTTATTTCTAGTCTCTTGACTTTACATAAGTTATGGTAATAAATCAGTGAATGCATGTAGAGATCTGAGAGCTCATCGTTTTTCATTCCGAGTCTAGCTCCTCAGAAAGCTCCTGAGTATTGCTTGGAGTCGATCTTGAATTAAATAAATTTATTCTTTAAATTCTCACTATTTAAAAAAAAATTACCCCTATAAATATTTTAAAATCTTAAATGACACTTAGCTCATTCAATAGCATGTCTGTCTACTGAGCTAAGTCTCCCAGCTTTGATTCTCAGCATGGCCTAAAATTTATCATTGGTGAAATGTGGGCTTACTCTTTCATAGTGATAAATTAACAGCCGGGGACTGGATGTTATGACTGTCCTAAGTCTTAAGTTAGATTACAAGGCATATGAAGCTACGACAGGCCTAGCAAGCCGGTAGTGAAAATATATGGCTTGAATAAAAAAAACTGGCCTGGAACACAGGCTGGAAACTGTAATGAATGTAAAGTAAATCAAAATAACTGATTTAAAGTGTTTTTTTTTAAATTAGTACCATTAATATGTTTTACAATTGAAAAAAAAGTATGCCAGCTCCACATTTAAACTTGTAGACAAGTTTAAAGAAGAGTGAAAAATAAGTCATCCATCAAGATACGCAATACAGTGTAGAGATGCACTTATAAGACAAGCTCAGATTATATATTCTGAATTATCAAATAATACCATCACTAATTTAGCCCGAAACTTTAACTCAGTCTGTAGTGTGTCTGCCTACTACTGAGCTAAGGGCTCCAGATTTTATTCCCGGCATGGTTGAAAATTTATCATTGATGAAAATATGGGTTTACCATTTCATGTTGATAAATTAACGACCAGGGACTGGATGTTATAAGACATAGACATATATATGACTTGAATAAAAAAACGGACCTAAGCCATAGGCTGAAAACAGTAATGGATGTACCATGACTTATTTGTTTTAAGGTGGAGGGAAAGGGGGTGAGAGAAAAGGCTATTTCTTTTTATAGCAAAACATTTTATTCGTGCTAATAAATAAAATATTGGTCCAATAAAAACATAGAGTTTAATTTTCTTCACATGATGGTATCAAAAGTTCTTCACTATTTGTCAAGGGTGTCCTGGAATCTAATTACAACTTTTTATCTTTATTTATAAAGTTTCTCATCTAATGCCTCTATGCTCATGACATATACTTAACAACTGTTGATATCACCATATGAAGAAAATTAAGTTCTATGTTTCTACTGGAGAAATATTTGATTTACCTAGGTCCAAAAAAAGTTTTGCGATAAAAACTGGCTTTTTATCGCAGCCCCTTCCATCCCATCTTAACTCTGCATTGGAGAACATATTCATAAGGATAGGATATACCCTGTGTTGTGATTCAAAATATGAAATATTTGTTGTGTGTTAGGTGCAAGAAGATGGCTTGGTTGCTCCTTGGGGTGATGCTCCTGGTTCATGGCTGCAAGACATACTCTCGCAACCTAGACTGGGAGAATGAATACACAATCTTCATGGCGGGCCTTAAAGTGAACCAACGTAATGCCAAGCTGTTCAATAATGTGGGTCATGCACTCGAAGGGCAAGGGCGTTTTGACGAAGCACTCGATTATTTTCAAAAAGCTGTTCGGTAAGAAACTTTCAATTTATAGATTATCATATATAGTATTTTTTCCATTGGGAGCGGGGGATTAATAAGTTAATTCAGGTATTTTGGAATTTACTCAAGTTTTGGGTAGGGTCAAATATCAACTAAACATTTTTTTGGTAGGCTACATAATTTTATTACTTTATTTATATTTCGTAGGAGTGTGCTAAGCCAATTTTTCCAGTTCAAACTGAAAATTAAGGGACTAAATTTGAAGGGGAAATTTGAAAATATTCTGAAGTTGAATCAAAGCTTGATTAAATAAAGTCCTAAAATAGTTCTAAAAAAAATGTTAAAAACTAGAGACGGGCCACTCGAATCTTCAAATCCTCGAATTCACCGAATCCTGACAAGTATTCGAGATTCGAGGATTTGGTGTTTTACTGGATTCGATGATCGAATCTTTCACCTCATACACAAAACATTATATCTTTTAATTCAAAAATTACTTAGTTAGGCCTACTTGAAAAGCACAACTTAATTCGTAATATTTATTTTGTCGGACAAAAGAGATAAAAATTAATAAAATATTCTTTAAAAAATAAAAATAATCGTTAGGTGTGGAAAATCTTACGTGCCTAATACCCTACCATCCCACCTTTATGGGAAACTTGGACTCGACCGTTTCGACACATGCTCACTTATAAAAATTCACCTTATGAACAATCTTGTAAATATTTTAATGACCACATTAAAACTATTCAAAAACTGAAAACTAAAACTAGAATTACAAATAAACTCGAAATAAATAAAACAAATTACGGCATTTTTTTAAAACAGAAATAAGAACACATTATGCATGATACAAAGTCAGCCGCCATTACACACGATATTAGGTCAGTCGCCATGATATATATTAAGTTTACTCGCCCGTGTGATGATTAAAATAAAGATACCGTTACTTCTTACTAGCCAACTGGTTTTAATTATCTACAACTACGCAAAGAACCCCAATTTATTACATACGATCCTTAAGTTAGACATTTTGTTGGGTTTCATGAAAAATAAATACTGTCAACAGTCGACAGCGTTGAAATTGTTTATTTATCTCTATTGGCCTACGTATTGTATATCGATTGTTTGTTTAAAATCGATTCAGGTAATCTGATCACCTAGTAAGTGCTCGCTCTCGAGTTTTAAGGATCAAATAATGACTTGCTAATCCATTATTTGTTTTTAAATTGATTTTGACTTAATGGTTTTTTTAAACATGTTGTTGAAGTAATTGTAGAAATATTCAAACGTAGTCCTGCCTTATAACATGGGAATGAACAAATTGTAGTCGAAAATAGGTTTCGTGTTTTAAATAGAATGTATTCTCAGAAATCGATATATCGCAAGAATCGAATATATTTGTTTTCTATGCGAAAATAGATAATGGATATATAAGAAGATAATATAACAACTTAGCTATTATTGAGTTAACTATTTCCAAAGTATGTTTAGTTGTTAAACATTTTATAATCTTTATTAAAAATATCTGTTAGTATTTTTATTTTTGCTATCTTAATACAATAATATATCCTTAGATGATGATTAAAGTTGATCAAAGGATAACTAGGCCTAACACTAGGCCTTTCACATGTTTTTTTAATAAAATTAACTCATTCTAACAACACTTTTAAAAATAACTAAAAGACACTCAAATTTTGATTGATTTAATTTCTAAACCTTAATATGATCACCCGCCTTGGTGGCGTAGTTGGTTAACACGCTAGTCATGTTGAGCTCGACTGCTGAGGACGGGGAGATCGAGGTTCGAATCTCGGTCGGGTGAACTGGGGGTGGTTTTTCCTAAAAATATTTTCCATTTTCCCTCCATGCAAATGCGGATTCACTTCCTCTAATTCAACCTTCCCAATTCCTTTAGCAAATCCATTAGCGTAATTAGTACTAAAAGCATATAACCCGAGCGGGTAGTAAGACGCGGTGCTAAATAATAAAAAATAATAAAAATTTATATGAGTCTAAATTTTTTAATTTGGCTGGATTTTAACCTGTATTTTGTGAGGGGTGTTTGGGGTTGATTAAAATTGAAAGCATGATTGAAATAAATCTTAATTCACAGTTTAGGCCTCTATTGTGTAATATAGGTATATTTGTAAATCATTAAAATTTATAACGATTTACTAGGACTCGGATTCAAGATTCGAAAATAAAATGTAGATTCGGATTCGAGATTCAGATTCGAGAAATAGTGGATTCGACCCATCTCTATTAAAAACTTGTGTTCAACATTATTCTATTTCTATTTAATTCAGTTTAATTTTGGACATAAACCACTATGATCTAATTTTGATCCTCTCTTAGACTATGTTGGTACTATTCAATTCCTTCTACCAAAAATATTTTAAAAGACAAATTAGTTTATTTTAACAACCTCACCAAATTTTTATCTATTGTCGATTGAAAGCTAAGATTAAGGTAGGTGATAATGTTTAACTAAACATATTACCTGGTAAATATTGTGCACCTAATCACCATAATACTTATGTTGTCATATCACTGCCTTCTAAGCTATAAAAAATATATTATTTAAAATGAAGATAAAGAGTATCGAACTCTACCCTCTATTCCTGTGAAATCCAATCTTGTTCATTCTTCTAACACATTTAAATAAAATGTTAAGAAACCGAAGCACACAGTAAACACGTCTGGTAGGTTATCATAAGTCATTCATTTTAAACTATCTTTGGTTCAGCAATAAAATTATTTAGCAAATCATTTTTAGTAATACATATAAAATATGCGGTAAATATTATCTTATAAAAAATCTTTTCAAATATTGTATTGAAAAAAGTGGGTTAGTCTACGTGTGAATGTTGAGTAGCAATAATAAACTTATATTTTGGATTTGGAGTTATGCATTTTTTCAAGCATATATATATTGCACTGAACAGTTTTCTTATTGGAAGCTCCAATTTTGGTGAAAGTAGATTTGGAAACCATTGCCAGTTAGTCTACATAAGCTACCGACTTCGCTTCTGGCAGTTGTTATTTTATTTAAGATGGTATTTCACCCAATTTATTGCTCAAGTATGATTTTACAATCCATAACAAAATATTTGTCTCTTTTTTTTAGATTCAATTACTGGTTTTATTCTAAGGTTATGTGGTATAGAGCACTAGGCTAAATCATGGTTTAAATTAGGAGGGATAGCCAGCACACTTACCTTGGTGATACTGGAGTAGAAATTGTTTAGATATAACACTAAAAAACATAAACACATTGTTAAGTACAAGCTTTCACTGTCACAGACAGCTTCATCAGGTCAGGAGAGTAGACTGATGCTTTTGGTTGAACTGTAAGGTTGACTGTCCACAGCTGACTGTTTTTCAGTTATGACATCACTGTATAGATAGCAGCACTATGAATAATGTTATATTGAATGTAATCGTATAAATATCAGCACTATGAATCATGTTATATTGAATGTAATCATTGAATAGATAGCAACACTATGATTAATGTTATATTGAATCTAATAATAAGTGTGCTGGTAGGAAAGAGGGAATTTGATGATATATTGATGAGCCAGTTACCATATCCTTAGCTGTGAAGGGTTGAATATTGCTTTGTTCAGGGATTTGACCACCTTGGTTGTGTAACAGTTATTAAAGTCCAGATTATGGGTTTCGGCATGTGCTGCTACAGGCTTCTCTTTATTTTTCATTTTTGTGTCATGTCGATGACCATTCATTCTCTTTCTTAGTGTTTCTGTTGTGAGACCAATGTACTGTGCTTGACACTGGTTGCATTCCAGTTGGTAGATGAGGTTTTCAGAATCACAAGTATGGTGGCCTTTTATAGGATAATTTATTTTAGTTATGTTGCTGGAGGATGAATTTGTTGGTTTATGTATGGTGCAGGTTTTGCAGGGGGTGCGGTTGCAGGGAAAGGAACCTGATATTTGTTTGGGTTCGGGTTGAATAGTGGGGTCCGGCAGTTTGGGTTTTACAAGTAAGTTGCGTAGATTGGCTGGTTGTTTATAGGTTACTTTTGGAGGTTCCTTGAAGACAAGTTGTGTAGTGGTGGAGGATTGCAGTATGGGGAAACCTGTTTTCAAGAGATTGTTGAGTTTGTGGAGTCCAGGGTGGTATGTAGTGACCAGAGGGACGATGTTGTTTGTTCCTGTTGATGTTGTGGGCCCGCTATTTTGAGCTCTGTCTATTTGACTACACATCAGTGCTTTGGGGTAGCCTCTGTTCATAAAAGCATGTTGCAGTTTTTTATTGTATTGTAAAAGGTCATTGTGGTCAGAGAAAATTCTTTTGGCTCTAATGGCTAGGCTATGTGGGAGTGATCTCTTTGTGCTCATTGGGTGGCAGCTGTCATAGTGAAGGTATTGTTGATGGTTGGTTTCCTTGGTGTGCACAGTTGTTTTAAGGTGTCCCTGATGGAGTGTGATGTTTACATCCAGAAAAGTAATGCTGGATGTGGATATTTTCCAGGTAAATCTTAGCGGTGAAAATTTGTTGAGGTCTGCCAGGAAGGACTCGAGTTGCTGAGTGGTGCTGGTCCAAATCATAAAGATGTCATCGATGTATCTGAACCAACAAAGGGGCTGTAGCGGTTGTCTGCCCAGGAACATACGTTCTAGTCTCCCCATATACAAGTTTGCATACGAGGAGGCCATGCGTGTTCCCATGGCAGTACCTTTAATTTGTAGGTAGATTTTGTCCAGAAATCTGAAGTAATTTTTCTCCAAAATGAAACTTGCTAGTTTTATCAGGAATGTGGTAGTGGGTCTGGTGCCAGCAGGACGTGTGTCTAAATATTCCTCTATTGCTGCGAGTCCGTGGATATGGGGGATATTGGTGTAGAGTGATGTAACATCAATTGAGACCAAGATGGCATGCTGTGGAAGAGGAGTGGCCAGTGTGTGAAGTCGCTCTAGAAAATGATTTGTGTCTTTGATGTAGGATGGTAGATTATTGACCAGAGGCTGAATGTGTGAGTCCACAAGTGCTGATATGCGTTCTGTGGGTGAGCCACATCCTGATACGATTGGTCGGCCTGGAGGAGGGAATGTTTCCTTATGGATCTTCGGAAGTAGGTAAAACTGTGGTGTGGCAGGTTTCTGGGGGGTTAAGTTTTGTACAGTCTTTTCATTGAGATCTTGATATTGCGATTCTTGTTGGATAATCAGTTGTAGTTGTTTGTTATAATTATCGGTAGGGTCCTGACTTAACGGGGTGTAAGTTTGGGTGTCAGATAGTTGCCTCTCAGCTTCCGTGATGTAGTCCTGGCGGTCCATGACGACGGTCGTTGACCATTTGTCTGCAGGTAAGATGATGATGTCTTTGTTGTTACGTAGTGATCGGAGGGCTTGACGTTCTTGGTTGGTCAGATTGCTATTTCTCGCAAGTTGGTTTTGAAAATCTGGGGTTGAGACATTTTGTACAACAAAGTTTATGTATTGTTCTAACGGATGGTCTTGAGGTAGTGGTGGTGGGTCCCAGCTAGACGGTGGCTCAAACTTTTTGATGGCAGGGTTTATGGATTTGGAATGATCCACACTGTAAGGGTGCTGAGAAAAGTAATATTTGATACAGAGGTTTCTTGCAAATGTAAGAGTATCTGCCATAAGGCCGAAGTGGTCAAAGTTTTGGGAAGGAGAGAATGTAAGGCCTTTTGACAGGATGTTGTCTTCATGTTCGGATAGTTTGTATTGAGATAAGTTGAGATCTGTGTTGGTCGGTATCTTCTTTTTTGTTGTTGGTAGTTTAGCGGGTCTAAAGTTGCAGGGTAAAGTCGGCATAGTATCTATGGGAGTGGGAATTTTCATTATTGAGACCAGGCTGGGCTTTTCCCCCATTAAAGGGACTTTGATCTGTTGAGTAGGCCTAGATGATATTATTTTGTCTTGCTGTTGGATAAACCCTTGTTCTTTAAATCTAGACATACACAGTTTGGAGAGCTTTAGTAATTTATTTTGCGCTAATTTCTTCAACAATGAGCTGGCTGCTGCTAGTGTGTTGCTTATATCCACTAGTTTGTCTGGATAGACCTGTTTGGATAGGCCATAGGGGTGACTTTAATATGAGAAAGCAATTGTGTATGGTGGTGTATTAGTTTACATTTGTACAGCAGTAGGACATTTGAGGTTAGATGGGTAGATTGGTATTGAATGGTTTTATAAATTATAGGTCTCATAAATCCTGGCATTCCTGTCAGAGGAGGTTTGAGTTCTAGGCCCTTTGGTGTTAGGCCTAGAAGTAGGCAGCTTTCTAGAAAATATATATGGCAAAGAATGGTGGCTGACTTGAATGCATGTTGTTTGATGGATTTGATTTGATGAAGTAAAAATATATTAGACATTGTAGACACAAGAGAAAGAATAGCAGACAGGAAGGTTATAATATTGTTGAAAATAACAAAAAAGGAATGAAGTGAGAAAGCCAAACAATGGCTGGAGGGAAAAGAGGAAAATAATAATATATAAATTGAGGTTATGTGGTATAGAGCACTAGGCTGAATCATTGTTTAAATTAGGAGGGATAGCCAGCACACTTACCTTGGTGATACTGGAGTATAAATTGTTTGGATATATAACTAAAAAACATAAACACATTGTTAAGTACAAGCTTTCACTGTCACAGACAGCTTCATCAGGTCAGGAGAGTAGACAGATGCTTTTGGTTGAACTGTAAGGTTGACTGTCCACAGCTGACTCTTTTTCAGTTATGACATCACTGTATAGATAGCAGCACTATGAATAATGTTATATTGAATCTAATAATAAGTGTGCTGGTAGGAAAGAGGGAATTTGATGATATATTGATGAGCCAGTTACCATATCCTTAGCTGTGAAGGGTTGAATATTGCTTTGTTCAGGGATTTGACCACCTTGATTGTGTAACAGTTATTAAAGTCACGATTATGGGTTTCGGCATGTGCTGCTACAGGCTTCTCTTTATTTTTCATTTTTGTGTCATGTCGATGACCATTCATTCTCTTTCTTAGTGTTTCTGTTGTGAGCCAATGTACTGTGCTTGACACTGGTTGCATTCCAGTTGGTAGATGAGGTTTTCAGAATCACAAGTATGGTGGCCTTTTATAGGATAATTTATTTTAGTTATGTTGCTGGAGAATGAATTTGTTGGTTTATGTATTGTGCAGGTTTTGCAGGGGGTGCGGTTGCAGGGAAAGGAACCTGATATTTGTTTGGGTTCGGGTTGAATAGTGGGGTCCGGCAGTTTGGGTTTTACAAGTAAGTTGCGTAGATTGGCTGGTTGTTTATAGGTTACTTTTGGAGGTTCCTTGAAGACAAGTTGTGTAGTGGTGGAGGATTGCAGTATGGGGAAACCTGTTTTCAAGAGATTGTTGAGTTTGTGGAGTCCAGGGTGGTATGTAGTGACCAGAGGGATGATGTTGTTTGTTCCTGTTGATGTTGTGGGCCCGCTATTTTGAGCTCTGTCTATTTGACTACACACCAGTGCTTTGGGGTAGCCTCTGTTCATAAAAGCATGTTGCAGTTTTTTATTGTATTGTAAAAGGTCATTGTGGTCAGAGAAAATTCTTTTGGCTCTAATGGCTAGGCTATGTGGGAGTGATCTCTTTGTGCTCATTGGGTGGCAGCTGTCATAGTGAAGGTATTGTTGATGGTTGGTTTCCTTGGTGTGCACAGTTGTTTTAAGGTGTCCCTGATGGAGTGTGATGTTTACATCCAGAAAAGTAATGCTGGATGTGGATATTTTCCAGGTAAATCTTAGCGGCGAAAATTTGTTGAGGTCTGACAGGAAGGACTCGAGTTGCTGAGTGGTGCTGGTCCAAATCATAAAGATGTCATCGATGTATCTAAACCAACAAAGGGGCTGTAGCGGTTGTCTGCCCAGGAACATACGTTCTAGTCTCCCCATATACAAGTTTGCATACGAGGGGGCCATGCGTGTTCCCATGGCAGTACCTTTAATTTGTAGGTAGATTTTGTCCAGAAATCTGAAGTAATTTTTCTCCAAAATGAAACTTGCTAGTTTTATCAGGAATGTGGTAGTGGGTCTGGTGCCAGCAGGACGTATGTCTAAATATTCGAGTCTGTGGATATGGGGGATATTGGTGTAGAGTGATGTAACATCAATTGAGACCAAGATGGCATGCTGTGGAAGAGGAGAGGCCAGTGTGAGAAGTCGCTCTAGAAAATGATTTGTGTCTTTGATGTAGGATGGTAGATTATTGACCAGAGGCTGAATGTGTGAGTCCACAAGTGCTGATATGCGTTCTGTGGGTGAGCCACATCCTGATACGATTGGTCGGCCTGGAGGAGGTAATGTTTCCTTATGGATCTTCGGAAGTAGGTAAAACTGTGGTGTAGCTGGTTTTTATGGGGTTAAGTTTTGTACAGTCTTTTCATTGAGATCTTGATATTGTGATTCTTGTTGGATAATCAGTTGTAGTTGTTTGTTATAATTATCGGTAGGGTCCTGACTTAACGGGGTGTAAGTTTGGGTGTCAGATAGTTGCCTCTCAGCTTCAGTGATGTAGTCCTGGTGGTCCATGGCGACGATCACTTAGCACTACGGGTCTTATTTGTGATAAAAAAATGAAATCATATAAAAATGTTAGTTTTCTTGAGCAAAAACTATCCCATTCTAAAAAAACAACTAAGTTGTTTCAGTCTCTTGTTCAAGCATTTTTATTCAATTCTCTAGTTGTATCTAATAGCAATCTTTTTCATATTTTAAATACTTGAATAAGATTATAAAGAATAAACACACCGATGTAAGAGAGTACTAGAACTCTTTAAAAAACATGTTTTTCAATCACACATAGCTTGTTCCATATATCTTTAATTATTGTTTGTTTTAGTTTTTTTTAAATGTGTTTTTATTTGTATTTTCACTTATTTATTAAAATAAATTATAATTCTTCAATGATGATTAAAGTTGATCATAAGGTAACTAGGCCAAATCTGTTTGTTTATTTGACATGTTTTTTTAGAAACTTAACCCATTCTATCAACACTTTTAAAAATAACTAAAAAACACCCAAATGTTGATTGATTTGATTTTTAAACAATAATGGGTCTAGAGTGTTTAATTTGGTTGGATTTAAACCATTATTTTGCAAAGTGTGGTTGGGGTCAATAAAAATTGAAAGCATGATTGAAATAAATCTTATTCTATAGTTTAGGCCTCTATCATGTAATGTCTATTTGTAAATCATTAAAATTTATAACAATTTGCTAGGATTCTGACCCGATATTCAAGATTCAAAAGTAAAATTTAGATTCGGATTCGACCCATCTCTATGAGAAATGTCATAACATTTTATAAAAGTAGATTTCAAGCCTCAATAACAGATGAAAATCAGTAAAGTCAATTAAGATGTGCAATCACCAATATTGAAGTAGATTTTTAAAAGAATTGTGTGATCACAAAGAAAAGCTAATCGTTCTTGTATGTAGGTGTTTAAGAAAATTAATAAACAAACGTGTTTGCATGTATGGCATTTGACTTTTCATTTTTAAATATGTTTTATTTTATGTGTGGCCTGCAAAAAATTATTGTTCGTCAAAGTGGTCTGCAGAACATTTTGGGTTGCCCAGACCTTGTTTAATACAATAAATTCATCACTCTTAACATGCAAAGAACCTATTTAAAGGTTTTTGTATATTATTATGTTGGTACTAACAATGTATGAAAATAAACATTAGGCATATACTCTCAAATTTACATTTATGTTGATTCATTGTTTTATTTTAGTGTCCAAGAAGATGACATTGGAGCACATATTAATGTTGGTCGCACATACAACCACTTAAAAATGTTCAAGGAAGCCGAAGATGCATATCTAAAGGTATTGTTATTATAAAAAGAATGATGTGAAGGGATATCGTGGAGTTACAATATTAATATTGTCTTTAATATGTTATTTCTTAATTGTTATTAAATTTCTATCAAATTTAATTATTTTAAATCATTTAAATATTTTTATTCTTTAACTGTCCACAAACTTAATAGAACATTACAAAATATCAGTCAGTGCTGATTTAAGAAAAGAAGAAATGAACATGTTTGCTTATAACCATAATGTCTAAAATTGAGGTTAAACATGAATTAAAACTTTCAAGGCCTCAGCTATTTTTTTATAAAATAAATTATCTAATATTTGTGGGTGGATTTCAAATATATATTTGAACAAGCTCCAACTCACTTTGGTGGAAATTAGATTATTAATAGCCACAATTCAAAGATAAAGGTAACACTATACCCATGTTGCAAATCCAAACCAATTATCTCCAACTTGATTTTGTATAAATAAATAATGCTTTTGTCTACTAAATCAAAATATTGTTTGTACAAATCTTGGTTGCAGTAGAAAGTTCAGGAAGCTTTTATGTTGTCTTTGTGAAAGACATCATATTTGTATGGGAACTTTGTATATCTTGTCTTCTGGTCTGGGACCTGGTTGTTTAGTTCCTCCTATAATTATAATTAGTTATTTACCACCAATAAGCACTATTAGAGCTTTAAAACAAATTCTACTTAACAAGATTGAAAATAACTATATATATAATTTTAGTCTCGACTCTGAAATTATCTTGAATATCCTTAAGGATTAAAGGGCCAATATTTTAAAGCATTTAACCATGATTAAAAATGTTTTTTTTTGTGTGTCTGAAGGCAAAATCACTCCTTCCGAAAGCAAAACCGGGCGAGTCGTACCAGGCGCGAATTGCCCCTAACCACCTGAACGTGTTCTTGAACCTGGCAAATTTGATAGCCCGCAATGAGACACGCTTAGAGGAGGCTGACCTGCTGTATCGTCAGGCAATCAGCATGCGAGCAGACTACACCCAGGCCTACATTAATAGGGGAGACATTCTGCTCAAACTGAACAGGACCAAGGAAGCTCAGGAGGTGTACGAGAGGGCCCTCTTCTATGACAGTAACAACCCAGACATATATTACAATGTGAGTATATTTGATTTGACAATATCTACAAATCTAAGTGGGATTGTAGGTGGAAAAATAGCAATGAATTGGTGTATTCAACACAAAAATAGTATGTTTATATATCTTATAATCAAAGATAGCAACTTGTTAATACCAAAAATAAGGCATAGTCTCTGAATATAGGCTTCAACTTAAAAATTGAATCTCTTTAATAATAGATATATTATTTATGTCTGAAAACAAATCCACTTTGAAAGTTATCAAATACACCCTATTATAAAATAGTTAGCATAAGACACGTTCAAAAATCAACGGCTTCATTTCCAGTCGTGTAATGCCTCCCATTGGCATTTCTCATACATCTATTGTGAATTAGAATACATTTTTAGTGATTGTCAATATCTGGGAGGTGCATTTCAACTAAATTCCTATAGTAGATCGAAAATTTACTCCAATTAAAGTGTGAAATTGTCCCTCAATTGAAGATTTCCCTATCAACAATATTTTTTGTGTATAAATTTTTGTTTTTGGGGGACCACATTTGACTTTTTGGTCACAAAGTATTCTTGCATTCTTTTTGGTTAGGGGCTTTATGCTATATGCATACAAAATTTTAGCTTCCTAGATCTTCTAGAAGTTAATATTTTTTCGATTTTGGTTTTAATGAAAAAAATACTTAGATTATTTGGGTTAAGGGCTATCTGATTGCAAAATTTCAGCTTCTTAGATTTTATGAGATTCGAGATACTTTTGACTTTGGTTTCTTAGAACCCCCACCATCTTGTATGCCCCATTGAAAATTCTCAGTCACCAAGTGATTTGGCATCGCTTTAGGTTAGGGGCTACTTGCCTGAAAATCTTGGCTTCCTAGATTTACTGAGCTTCAAGAGTATTTTGACTTTGTTTTTCTGGAAACCCCCCTATTTTAGGGGCGCCCCATGGGAATTTTCTGTCACCAAATATTCCTGCACCTCTAGGGCTAGGGCTACCTGTAGTCAACATTTCAACTTCTTTGGTTTTCTGAGCTTTGAGGTTTTTTTAACCTTAATTTGGAAATCCCCCTATAGGAATTTTTGCCCACTATGTATTTATGCACCTTTTTACTTTCTTGCTATCTTACAGGTATATAAAGTATTGTGATCGCAAAAAAAAAAANGACATTTCATGACTCCCCGAATCCGAATAAGTGTTTTTTTTTGTAATTTATGCCTGTCTGTTTGTCTGTCTCTCTGATAATACCTTCAAATAGAGCCTAAGCTATTTTACCGATCAGGTTAAAACTTGGTATTTAGTGTAACACCCCCTCTGAATCCTTTTACAAAAATACTAAATACAAAAATAATAATGAAGGTTACTTTACTTAGAGATAGCTAGATTTAGAAAAAGGAATATTAAATTTTTTATACAAAAGAACTAAAAGTTGAAAATAAATCAGAGTCCATTAAATGAATCGCCATAGTTATGATTCCAATACAATATAAATGTTTATCCTGCCATTGTTCAGGTCCAAGACAATGATAGTCATTTTGACATACATTCACAGACTATTATATAGTGGGGTTTCGTCGCAATGGAAGGAAGGTGGGAGAACAGAACACACGCTTGGTGACGTCAACGGTGGCTTCAAAAAGTCACATACACCTCTTGTAGTTACTGCTCCATCGGAATTTCAGCCTATTTCTTCAAATCTATCCGATGTTTTGAAAGTAGTTCATCTTCCTACCATCAGAGGGCAGGTGAATAGTTATTCTCTAGTCGTCTTCAAAGTTGGATGGCCCATTACTCGTCAGTAGAATTGGAGTGTCAGGACGTCTTGTAGGAACATCGTATCTCGCTTGACCCACTCGTCAATTTAGGATGCCGGGTGTAGGCCAGCCTTGGAGGTTACTTGTTCAAGCAGATTTAATTGGTAAGTACAGGAACAGTTTAATTATATTTAATTGGATTATGTAGTGAAAATATATTGTTCAGCATTGTTATATTATCTCTGATTAACCTATGTGAACTACAATAGAGAAGATTACCATTGTAGGGATCCTAATAGTGTCTTAATAATTGGAGCGGTTAGTATAATTTACTGAGAGTTATGCATTAATGTCAGCATAGGGTGGGTCTTATTGTAATATTACACTAGGGTTTTTAGGGTTGCCCCGAGGCGTTTTTGGATTTGGATAGCAAACCCTAAAATTAAGGGTAGTTTACTGAAGGACAAAAAGAGAAAAAGTCGATTTTATCAAAATTGGCTCAACAATTTTGATTAAATTTCATTTGTAAACATTTATAAATATTCTAAACAAAATAGCTACTCTGAATATTTCGGCAAAATGACTTTAAGGGCTCTGGTCTGATGTGTAAATCATCTTTTTTTTTTATAATAACTCCTAAACTATTTGAGATATGAAATTACTTATCATTAATAGGTCTATTTATGATAAAAATATTTTTTAAAACCAATAACTTTCAAGCTATACGCAAATATATATATTTTTTAACTTTTCGAACACAAAAGGTAAAGTATTGCGATCATAAACAAAAATCTAGCCTGAAATGTTGATTGATCTCAATGTCTTATGACCCCTTGAACCCTAAAAATTGGTCTTTGCAATACCATCTGTTTGTGTGTCTGTTTATACTTAAAATTAAGAGTAGTTTAATAAAGAGCGAAAAGAGAAAAAAATCGATTTTCTTAAGATCAGCTCTAACAATTTTATTAAAATTTGTATCCAGGCGTTGATTAAGATAATAAATAAACTGGCTATTTTCATTTCCTCATGAAAATGACTTTTAGGGCACCTTACAGAAGCAGAAACTTCCGTATCTCTGCAACTATTTGAGATACTAAATAACTTTTCATTGCAAAATTGTATTACTATTAAAAATAAAAAAACTTTTTTATGAAATATCTTTTTATATAACCAACAGTTTCTGAGATATTGGCAAATATATTGATACAATTTTGTGAGCTTTAGTTTTAAAGAGATACTGCTTAAGTTTTAACACAATAATTATCCATAGCCATAGAGTAATTAAATATAAGTAAGTCTCTAAAAAAGTTTGTTATTTTTCCTTAAACCTCTTAG
The DNA here is from genome assembly GCA_902141385.1 of Timema californicum. Lineage (NCBI taxonomy): Eukaryota > Metazoa > Arthropoda > Insecta > Phasmatodea > Timematidae > Timema > Timema californicum. The sequence goes on along the minus strand of CABFOW010000194.1, from coordinate 269,037 downwards.
GAGAAATGTTAGTACAACAATGATCTATTTCCATTTGAGACTCAATAGTCAATATTTAAATTTTTTGTTGGTCAAGATTTATAAATTAGGAATTTAATAGCAATGTGATGGCATGAATATTTGCAACACCTAATAAAATGTTGAAAATTTTAACCGGAAGTTGAAATTTTAATACGAAGTGTTGACCCTTGTGGGCCCAATATTGATACTTTTTATAGGTCCAAACATACAAATGAGGACATTAATTCTTTAAAAATAAAATCTATAAAATTTAAAACCGGGACTAAAAACCAAAGTTTTACAAGTATAGTGCAATCTATGTTTGGGTGGGCTAGTGTATATTATTTCGTTTCACATATATTACAAGTTTTAAGAAATATCTCCATTTTTAAACAATAAAGCAAGAAAGTTTGTGCGGAGTTCCCTACCATTTATTGGGTTAGGGGCCACCTGCTTGCATAATTTCAGCTTCCTAAGTCCTCTAGACTTCGAGATTTTTTTGACTGTACAGAAGAGCTGGTAATTAGTTATTATAATGGAGATAATTCATGTAACAACTATTTTAGTTTTAATATATATAGTAACCTATAATTAGAGACATACAAAAGGTGAGGTTATTTTTAAAAGAAAAGTGGTATTATTTTTCTCAAAAAGCAATGATATTTTATACTGGAAGCCATGTTATTATTCACGTCAACACGAGTCGAATTAGTATTCATTAAAAACAAATTAGGATTTGATTCCAGAAAGTGGTAGAATCACTTCTGGACACCCACCAATTGATAGACCAACATAAAGTTACTAGCATTATCGTGAGCACACAGTGATAATGTATAATTTTATTCCCATACAGTAAATAAATGGCTTCATTAATGATCAAAGTGGTGTTATTGTATCCTGGAATGGTCCCAAAATGAGTACTTTATTTATTATTTATTTCTTCACTCCAGGTTAATTGTAAAATAAACTTTTTTTACACTCTCAAATGAAAACATAGTCATTTTGGCCGGATTATTTTCCTTAGGATTTGTTCTTTTGTAGGTTAGAACTATGTTGTATATCACAAGAAATCTTTGAGTCAACTTTTGCACATGATAATCAAACTGCCTCCTCACGTGTCTCTTGACAATCAATATGACAAATCCTCCTCCTTGGCTGTATTCTATAGAGTGATTACATATTCCTGGCATTTGATACTTCCCAAAATGCTATCACTAGTGTTACCACATTGAAAATTATGGTGTGTTAAAAAGTGGTATTTGCCAAATTACAAAGAATTTGTGTTTATTTAAAAAAAAATTGAATTTGTATTATTCATGGGAAAACATTAAAATTCATGTAAAAATTTGTGTTTTAACAAATTCAAATTTTGCATGTCCCTACTTATTGTAATTTTAGTATATTCTAGCTTTACAATTCACCTCTGCGCAAATGAAGGTATATTTCCTCTAAATTTGACCTTCCTCAGCTTTATCTGATTAGCATAATTAGTATATATATATATAAACTGAACATGCAGAGTTGAAAGAATAAAACTTTATTCTATTTTTGTAATGGATGACATTGAAGTAAATATTTGAGGAGATTAACACTAAATTTGATTTAAGATTATTTTCATTTTTGTGTATCATCATTTTTAATTAGTTTCTCTCTCTTTCTCTATTTATCTATACTGTTTTAGGAAGTTGTATTATATATGTAGAAAGCTCTTATAGAATGAAAGATGAATATTGAAGAAATCAAGTAAAAAGTGGTACTTTTGTTTCTCTTTTTATTGTGAAAGCTATATTTGTCTTTGTTTTTTTATTCCTCTTTCCTGTCACCTCTATTATATATAGATATTGATAAATCTCTTTATTTTATTGAAATCAGTTGAGAAATAGGGAGTCTACTACAATATAGGTTGAGGCTATTTTGGTAATTTGGATGCCTACTAAATTGTGTATCATTTGTACGATGCATCCTAACTTTATTGCAGCTAGGAGTGGTGTTTTTGGAACAAGGAAAGGCCTCACAGGCTCTAGCATACCTGGATAAGGCCTTAGAATTTGACCCAGAGCATGAACAGGCTCTACTCAACTCAGCTATACTACTTCAGGAGCTAGGGCGAGCGGAGCTACGTAAGGTGGCTCGGGAGAGACTGCTCAAACTGCTCCGCAAGGTAACTGAACTGCATGATGCTGTTTACCTGAATGGCCACATCACTGGTCCTCTCCATTTCCTACCTAATTCATTCCATCCCACTTAACACCTACCTTCACAGATACAACACTCATATTAATCTAGTCCACTGTACCAGGTAGCTTCTTCTAATCAAAGGTAGCTGAAACCACAACGTAGCAAATAATTAAATATATGTGTAAAATAGATATTTCAGTTACTCTCCTACTCCATCCATTGGTGGCTCATGAGAAAGGGCTTTGGGGCTCTATCTCCCTTGCAAAATAAACCAAAAGAGGAAGCAAATTAAGTTTTGAAATTCAGACCAATTTACTCATTTATTTTTTCATTACATTGAAAAACCTAAATGAACAACATTTTTTATTACATAAGTTCCACATTGTATTGAGGAAATTAGTAAAACCATAATCACATGGACATGAGACAACAAGCACACATGCAAGTAACGTTAACATGTGCTTGCTGCTTCTCTTTGGCTGTGGGACAGTCGATCGCAAAGCCCAAGCTATGGATGTGTCTTAGAGTTGCTGCCCTGACAACCTTACGTCACTGTGTGGACATTTACCACGTGAGGGAGTTGTAAATGTAAAAGAGAAAAATAAAAATGCAATTAAATAAAAATTCTCGAACAAGCTGTTTTTAATATAACGAGTGTGAGTTTTTTTATTTATTTTTTTCCAATTTAAATGGGATTGCCACCCTTTTCTCTTATTCTCTAGACAAGAGAGTGGCTTTAGAGCATGTATGCAATAAAAAAACAATACCTAAAACCTCACAAAATAGATGGAATTTTCAATCCAAGATAATACAAACCGTCTTCACTTTCAAAGGCAATAATAGAAATTATAAATAAGCTACCCTTTGTGTTTGATTTACAAGAGGAAAGAATTAAGATGTTTAAAGAAGGGCATACGCCTATAAAAAGGCAACGACCAAATATTAGAAACTTGATTTAATCAGCGAAGGAAGTTTGTGATATGTTGTATTTTAAATAAAAGATTGCTTTATATTAAAACCCATATGTGTTGAGTAAAGATATGTCAGTCCAAACTCCTCACTGAACCTAAAAAAATAGTCTTCCAATAAATGATATTAACCAATTTGGCATTACATTTCCAATGATTGGTAACAATTATTTTATGACAATGCTTGAAGTTTTTTAAATCAAGGTCAAAAATAACAAAGGAAAATATGGTTGTCTGCTTGAAGACAATAAAATTAATAACTACTTTTGAATTGGAGGTTACATTAAAAGAAATCTTAAAAGTATTAAAGATTGTTGTAACTATTCCTATGATTATCTCAGAAAGTGGGCAATGTGTTTCAACTCTGAAGTTAATAGAATCCTGCTCAAGAAACGCTAAGAGTGAATACAGATTAAATACTTTGACCATGTAGTCTATAGAACAGTCGATGATGCCATATACCTGACTTAAAACGAACTAGTAATAGAAAAATTCACTTTTGACAAAACAGAAGAAGAGTTTTCTTTCAAATGACAAACTTACTGCTAAACTAATTATTATAGTATATAGTATGTATAGTGTTAAGAACCTATAACCTATTTATATATTTTTGTTTACTGGTGCGTATGTGGATTTTACGATGAACATTCATTGACTTTGAACTAAGTGAGTTTATATACTGTTATAACTTTTATTAACCTTATACATTTTTAAGTGTAGTTTGTAAGTTAGAAAGGGCCCTCAAGGTTTACTCACGAGCCACCATAAAAAGCCAATACTTGACATATCTACTTAGGAAACCCTAAGGTTGTACATCCTGGGTAATCTATTTTTTACCTTCACGTATATCGCGAGTCTGAAGCCTTGGACCTCAGAATTCCTGTTTCAGATAACGCCATTCACAGTTAATATAGAAAACTGACATTAGGCATATTTATTTAGGAACACTGGAGTGGATGCTGTGTTGTTTTTTTAATATCCTTTATTGAGAAAATGTTCTAACCTGAATGAGAGTGTAACAGAGGAGCATGAAGAATTAGCAGAAGTAGAGGAAGGGGGCCTCACATTAAAGAGGATGAAACAGGCAATAGCACCAGTTGGGAAAGAACTAGCTGTGGAAAAAATAAGAGCTGCAGGAGAAGGGTGAATACAATGGTTATACAGGGTACTGAGGGTGAAATAGACTTGTGAATCAGATACAGGGAGACAGGAAGAGGTGTACAAATTAAAGGGGAATAACGCTGATGTGCCGTACTGAGAAAAGTACAATGTGTCAAATATATGTCAAATACATGGGAAACTTTATTGAGGCGAAAAGTGGGAGTAGAGCGTATTTAATAAGAAAGTATCAGGAGGAGCTGTTATATGGGTGTGTAAGAGACTCACTATTGAGAAGCAAAGTGCCCTTGAGGTGTTAGTCCTTTTATGCAAGCAATTTATGCCCCACGACACAACACCATAATCCTTCACGTTTTGTAAGTCACTGGAAACAAATGAGTTCTTTTATGCTCTGCCGTCCAGAAAAGTTGTCTTGTTTTGAAAAAAATCCCATCAAGGCCTACAAAACACCAGCGGCCAAAGTTGCACAAAATATTCTACAAGGCATCTTATGGGTCCATTTATACCAACGCGCGCGTCGCTCGTCTGCAATTCGTTTTCTAGACCCTATACATCATTGCTGCTAACCCTTGCCAAGTATACAAGATTATTAGTCCAGTTAGGTGGAGGTCATAAGTGGGATTATTGTGTCAGTTGAATAATTGATTTTTTTTTCTCATTTTTATAAAAAAAAATTGTTGATTTGAATACTAAACGTTTTATGGATGAGGTTAAGAAAAATAAAGCAATTTGGGATTCATCATTGGATTACAAAAATATAAATATAAATAAATGTCAATGGATAGAAGTGTGTATGTATGGATACATCCTCCACTTTTCAACACAAAGACATTGGCAGAACTGATTTGGGTTATACTCCCCCGCTACTTTTTTTTTAGGTGGCAAAAAATGTGGCATGCATAAAACCAGTCTAAGGAAGGGATTTGTACCCATTGTCACATATACAGTAGGAGTATGGTCAATGAATGTAAGAAAGACTAGAAAAGCGGGAATGAAGTTTGTGAGGTGCATGTTAGCTGTCACGAGGAGAAACAAGATTAGGAATGAAGCTATCTGCCAAAGAGTGGGGGTAAAGGGAGTACATGATCTAGTAGAGAAAGCAAGACTGAGATGATATGGTCATTAAATGAGAATGGAAACTGAAACCTCTTTTGAATGAACTTTGGAACTTTAAGAAAACCTGTTAGTGCTTTAAACAGTTTAGTAACACTTTAAGTACGACTTGGACTACATTCAATAATAGTACACGGTAATTTTCAGCACACCTGTTTAAAGCTTGGTCGTACAAAGATGAAAACTAGCGGATCACTGATCCGAGCAGGACTGACTGAACTGAGTTAACTGACTGCCTTGATAGAACTATCGTAAAACAATGTAACAGGGTTGAACTTCGCGTCCCGCCCGCGCAGACGGTAGAGGAATACACTAAGTGACCTGCCCTCTACCGTCAAACACGGCGGGTTCACAGTTCAATCGCGCGGGTAATACGTAGAGTGTGACGTCACACTACATACACCCCAGCCACAAAAAAAAAAGGCAAAAACCTTTATAGCTAGAATAGTACAACCCATACAGCATGATAACACACCACGTGTGTTTCATGGCACATTAATATATAAACACAACAACAAATACAACAATGAAAATACACATATATACCAATCTTGGACGGACGCGAGTAGGCCTACTCTAAATAGACAATAAATAAGAAAATATAATTACACAAATTTTAAATAGTATGGTCTTATGCCTAATATTTGTTATGTAAGGTAATAAGGTTAGTTATATTAACATAGACAATCATGGAAGCAGCAAAATGTTACAAAGCAGTGGTTTTATAAAACAAAGAGGATTCCAAATAGAATGATGGAGATGAAGTATATAGCAAAAAGACTGCAAGGCATACCAAGAAAGAGATGGGAGGAAAAGTATGGGGTAAGGAAATAGGAAGATGGTGGCATTTTACCAAACAGATCCGGGCACAGTTGATTATTATGATGATAATTGTCAGCCGAATGACTGAAACTGCACAATAACTGTTGCAGGTTACTACAAAACAAACAAAAAATTCTGAAAACTTAAACTTGGATTACACATTTTAAGAAACCTGATGTAATGCACCCATTAGCACTGACTCTAGTGGGCCTGAGTGTTTTGCCCTCCCCCTCCCCCCAATAATTGTTGTGAGGGGGCTGGGCCCCCCTTAAAAATTGAATCGTTAAATTGGTATATATATTTTCTATCTTTGCATTATTAATTCATATTTACCACAATATAAAGCCATCATTTACAGAAGAGAACCTACTAGAAATATATATTATATGTCCCTTATACCTGATATGAATAAAGCCATGTGATGCTCACAACAGGGTGGAAGTACTTACTATAGGTTGCTGATGATAGAAAGAGGTTTCTATGGTGGGATTCATGTCACTCCACAGGTTGGGTTACTACTTAAAAGGATTATGTTTTACAACAATCTTATTCTGATACATGAAGTAAACATTATATTCCTTGTGATTGTAAAGATTTAAAATTAATTGAACACTTAGATTTTTAGAATTTCGTCAAAGCATTTTTTCCCTAGAAACCTCTTCCTACCGTGAACATTCTTTGTTTGACATTGTAGTAGCATAGTCAAGCAAAATAAAGAAGTTAACTTCTTTTATAAAAAAAATTCTTCAGTTTTAATATTTTAGGAAATAATAATTACTGTATTTTTCCCACTCTCAAACATTTTTTATTATAAAAAAAGTAAAGTAGGCTAACTCAAAACTGTAGTAGCTTTAAGAGCTACAAAAAACAATGTTAATGTTCAAATCATATAAATGGAATTTCTGTTAAACTTTAAGCGAGCGGAGTGATAGACTTTGATCAGGGTTTAAAGTTTTTTACTATTAATTTTGCTATAAATTACATTTTTTTAATACAACTTTATAAGATCTTGCATAATTGTTTCTTAAGATCACGCGGCGACAGAAGTTTTACTCTGCGAAATATGTTCATTAGAAAAGTTGTGTTCAAATTATAAAAAATATATTATTTTTTTCTATTAACTATCAATGTGTTTTCTGTAATGAAATGTATGTTACAGCAGAATGTTAGGTGACATTGTTATGTTAGTTTTTATAAACTTATATCAAAAAATATGCAATGAAAACACTATAAAATGTAGATGAAGTGTATTTCTCCCACATGGCGTTGAAAATGTAATATTTTTAGCATAAAATTGAAACCATTGGGCCGCCGCCCACCACTCTCCAGTAATTTACATGAGTCGGCGCCTATAAATTCACCTTGAAGTGCGTACTATTTTACTTTTATATGTATTACAATTCTGATTTCTTAAACTATCTAATCACTCGTTTCAATTACTAAGAAAGAATATTATAGTTGTACACTCCCAGATTTAACGTTTAATGTAGTAATGGTGTGCGAAGCTTTGAAAAGTCGAAGTCGAAGGTCAAATCTCCTTCGACTTTGACATCTACAATAACCTTCGCATAAACGAAAAATTTCGAAGGAAGGATGAAACCTAGATAAACTATCAAACTATTTAATCTTATCTTATTAAATATTACATTTTTCAATATTTGATAATTTTAAAATCGTTACTAAACAGAATTTTAACACTGATTAGTAATTTAATTAACAAAACGTAAGCATGGCTCAAAAACGAGTAAGCAAATGTTAATATATTATATTAACTATCACTAACATAACTTTGTAAAAAATAAAAATACCTATAAAGAAATAAAATCATGGTCACTGGTATGAAGCAGTGAAAACACTTTAGTTGTGCTGTCATTGCAGCTCGCATCTAATGTTTGGTCCTTAATATTCTATCTCTTTGGAATTATCTGTGACAAATTTACAAGTGCATTTTGTCACAGAATTTTTTTATAGCTTCCTCGCATTTTCTATATAATTCAAAATGGCTGATATGGAAAGAAGGAAACGAAAACCGAATTTAATTTATATTTATTATCAGAGAAATACAAATAAAAAGACATACATATGTAAAGTTTGCAAAATAATATTATAAATTCCATAATGTAAGTAAAAGTTAAAACATAATTGATAAGTTATTAAGCTTATTAGTAAGCCTGTATGCATTATTTATTAATATAGTCCTTAGGTAACAAATAAGGAAATGATCTAAAAAAATTATTGATTTAAAAATTAAAAGTAGCGTTAAGTGACAACAACAAAAATCATAGTTAGCTTCTTTGACTTCGACTTTTCTTTATAGGTTTCAAGATTCCCTTTGACTTCGCATTTAAAGAGTGGTCTTCGCACATCCCTATAATATAGCATTAATTTGCTTTCTTAACACATTTTATTACTAAGGAATAATTATTCTAACCACAAGTCGATAGAGAAATCCTATGAGACCCTAACCCAGATAATGTCAGGTTCTTGCAGGTCGTTAATAATATCCTTCTTTATAAAAATTAGCTTTAGTACAAAAACAGCCAATTTTATGTTCACAATAATATTGTTATAGTCCCCTACTGGCCTGATTTCAGTTCTCTTGGCAACTGAGCGAAGCCTTCATATGTCCTCTTCAGATATCCCACTGAATCCCAATACTTGCGATACCAGAACTACTTCCACCTTCCTAATAAAATGTCTCAATTATTTCAAAATAGTTATTGTTGTATGCATTTAGTTTTAAAGAAATATATAGTGAACATTGGGTTTTATATAGATTCAGCCCAAAAGAAATACATGATTCTTGTTAATTGTTATTTTACTCCGTCCTTCCTTCCCCTCACACTACCATTTCTTATGTTTAAAGAGAAGCTGTTTGGCAGTCATTATAGTCGAATCACCAAACATTAGTCACCACTGCCTGTCTTTCAAGCATATTTTTCCAATTAGTTAGCAACCTCTTCCTTTTGTTCCTGGGTGGCCAATCATCCATCAGCTTACTGACTAAGCCATAATTGTCATAATTGTCAATACCGGCCCAGCTCTTAATACTATCCATTAGCTTTATTTGTTTGTACATGACACTATAATGTTCAGTGGGTGAGCAAAAAATATGTTTCTCTCTACCTAATATGGTGGTCAAAGTATATATTTTTTAAAACCAGTAAAATTTCTTTTTACTCTTTTTTATATATCACATAATTTATCCCCTATTGCAAATATAATATTAATTTGTAATAAATAAAATGATAGAATAGTAGGAAAATAGTAGAGCACATATAAAAGTAAAAACACTTAACACATATTTACACATACTTCACTATCTCGATTATATTATAGCACCTTCCTCAGGAAGTAGTAGTAGTAGTAGTAGTAGTAGTAGTAGTAGTAGTAGTAGTAGTAGTAGTAGTAGTAGTAGTAGTAGTAGTAGTAGTAGTAGTAGTAGTAGTAGTAGTAGTAGTAGTAGTAGTAGTAGTAGTAGTAGTAGTAGTAGTAGTAGTAGTAGTAGTAGTAGTAGTAGTAGTAGTAGTAGTAGTAGTAGTAGTAGTAAGACAAAAGTTTGAGGTGTTTGTAAATACATGTGTTTTTATTTACTTATTACAAATTGTTTTTGTTCAATGCACTTTATTTCATACATGCTATATATGATATTAAAAAACAATTTGTCATCCGAAACTATTACAGCAAAGTGTAAATGAATATTATTCAGGAGATCTATTCTAAAACAGCCCTAAGAAAAAGAATGCGTTATTGGGTAATCCCTGATTCTAATTGGGAATGGCTAAACTGAACACTAAAACTTTTCTTCCACAAACATTTGTTGAAAAGAAATATTTGTGTTTTGAGATTTTAATGTAGTGTTGGATGTGTTTCAGGATGCAACCAATGAGCGTGTTCACTTCAACCTGGGCATGCTGGCAATGGATGATCGAGACATCGCAGGAGCAGAGCACTGGTTTCGACGAGCCGTGCAGCTCAAGGATGACTTTCGCAGTGCTCTTTTCAACCTGGCACTTCTCTTGGCAGATGATCATCGACCTCTTGAGGCAGCTCCCTTCCTTAACCAGTTGGTTCGCTTCCATCCAGACCACATCAAGGGACTTATCCTGTTGGGAGACATCTACATTAATAACATCAAGGATTTAGATGCTGCAGAGAATGTACGGTAGTCATCATTCTAATTTACTCTCACTACTTATCACTAGCCAGTCATTATTCTTGTTAGCTCTCACTTAAGAGTTGGGTTGAATCTCTTATCTTACAAATCCGAATCTCCAATCTATCCTCAAATTTCGAATAATTATTCACCTAAGAGGAAATATAAATAGAGTAGAATAATAGAAAATAAAATATAACTTGGTGTTAACTTCATTTCTTATATAACATTAATACATTCAGTTGTGTTAAATTTCTGGTTTGGGTTCTGTTTGTTAAGTTCATCTTGTAATTATAATTAGTTCTGAACCACCAATAAACAGCATTAGAGCTCTAAAACAAATTCACTTGAAAAAATGAAAACAACTTTTTTAAGTAATTTGAGTCTCAGATCCAAAACTTTCTTGAATCCTCGAATCTTGAATATCCCTAAGTATTTGAGGGATTTGAAGATTCAAGGTCCTATCCCCACTTTCACTACCAATGACTGGCTACTCTGCTTGAAATTAATGTTTGTACATGCTCAAAACATATAAGAAACACACCATATCAATGATTAAAAAACCTTTAAAAATATGAAACAGGAATGAACAGTAATTTTAATACAATGCAGCAGGAACATGGAGTAATGGACATTAAATCTAACAGTATTTTAAGAAAAAATAAATAAATTTAATAACACTTAAAGGAATGGTCATTTATTTAAAAATGGATATTATTTTATTTTTATCACTGCGTTTTATTACTTATCAAGTTATACTACATGCATGATAATTACTCTCTTGGTATAGGGATGAAGAAGGTAGTATTTTAGAGTTAATATACCAGAATTTGCATGGAAGGAGAGTCGGAAACCATTGAGAAAAAACTACCCTCATAGACCCAACAAGAATTCTAACCCCGATCTCCCTGTCATCAACAGACCAGTCTAACACAAGAGTGACACCCAAGACCATTTTGCCACTGAAGCGGGTAATAGGCTAAATCAAATAAAATATTTTTACATTAACAAATATTTGTTTATCGCTTTGTCTTACTACTTGTTTGGGCTATCTATATACTTACTGTAATAATTTATGGATGAGGAAGATAAGAATTTTGGGTAAAAGTACGTGCATTTTTGTGTAGGAGGGGTGGGAAACCATTTGGGAAAAAACGCCTCAATACATCTGGCTAGGATTCAAACCCTAAACACCCAATCAGCCACAAACTAGGTAAGGCAAGACTTATGCCTAATTATGTTTATCCACCGGTTTGCGTGATCAAAATTAATAAGCATAATTATAATAACTAGCAATAGTTAGGAAGAATGACTAACAAACAAGCTAATTGTAATTGGAAAATATAAATAAGTAGAAATAGTTTTCAAATCTACTGTAAATTCTAGATAACAAAGCTACCCATTCTGGCAAATACTGTTAAAAATCAGGACTACATATGCCAAGCTTTTGACTCCAAAAACTCCTTTATTCTTCTATTATCTGTCTCTTTTATTAAGGTGTGCTAATCAGTAATAGCAAATTTATTGTAGTAAAGTACTCCAATACAGACGGTTTCATGGAAAGCTTCTTGGCATTGTGAATTTATATTTTAATAAATTGGTCATTCAAAATTACAAATATTGTTTTTAAAAATATTATAAGTTTTTATTTTAAAGTCACTAGTATATTTTTACTGACTCCACCCAAAACTGTTTCTGACACCAAGACACTATTAAAAATATGTACTTTTGATTGATTTTTGCATTGTTAAATGGATTAAAGTATGTCTGCAAAATATTTAATTTCTTACACAGAGAAGCATTTTAGTCGTGAAAATCCTCGACCTTGAGACATTGAAATTTTAAATATTCCTGAACTCATAAACTACTATCTTTCATTTCCTTCTTTAGCCATGTTAATATGTCCATCTGTCTGTTTGTTCGTCCATCAATTCTTATCTGTACTGTCTATGCAAGTGTATATCTGAGGAGTGTCTTATATTATTACTAACTTGGGTACTTTCTCTTTAAATCATAACTTTCCCCACATGCTCAATCAAATATGTGTATAGTATATTGTGATTCACAAAATATAAAATTAATATGATCTAGCTTAAACTTTTTTACAGTTAATTTATAAACAAGAAATAATATTTTGTTGCTATTTTTTATGAATGAAAACTAAAATTTAATATCTGATAATTGCAAACTGTTTATCCTATAATATCACAACCATATTGTAGTGGGACATCAGGAAATGCGTCCATTAGTAGCTGAGACGTTACTTAAGGTGACACACCTAAAGTTTTCCACAATTTTCAACTGCATGAAAAATGTTGAATGTAGCTTGCTCTTTCTTTAGTGGATAATGAGGTATAATTTGTTGAATACATTAGTTAAACCTTCTTTTCTCGTAAGTTCCAGGACTGTCTTTATTAATTACATTCAAGTAACTAAGCAATTACATACATTGGAGCATTTTTCCTTACTATTTTATTTATGTTGGCAGTGCTACAAACGTATCCTGCAGCTCGACCCAGAGAACATTCAAGGTCTGCATAACTTGTGTGTAGTATATGTGGAAAGAGGTAACTTGTTGCGTGCAGAAGCATGTCTACTACGTGCTCATCAACTGGCGCCGAGTGAAGACTATGTGTTGCGTCACCTCAACATTGTACAAACCAGGATACACAAGATGCAACTACGACCCCATGACCTTATTGGAGAAGAGGAGTTGGAGGTGCAAGATACCTTCACCTCACAGGAAAAACTTCTGGCTCATCTCACAGAGCCCAAAGTGCCCAATAGAGATCTCATAGAAGATGATCACAGACTAAACAATCACCAACAAGATTCTGAAGAAAGTTCTTCCCCATATAAGTTTGATAAAACGTCTTCTGTCGCTGACCCGACGAGGTCACACCACAATGCCAGGCATAGAACTGGTGACTCTGCCCTTACCAGTGCCCAGTTGGATACCTCTGGACATGAGGATCCTGTGTCTGCGCACCAGCATGTGCTCTCAGGCCAGCCTGCCTCAAAGAGAGACAGGCTAACAGCCCGCAATCAACTCAACTCGCATTCCACGTCTTAGCATTTATGATTTCTTCGCCGTGTAAAGTGTGTTTTTTATTTCAACTGTTCTGTTTTTCAAGTAAGTCTGAGAGGTTGCCAAATGTGTGAAAGTGATTTGTTTTTTTATAATGATTGATCTACATACTAACATGGCATTTTGTTGCTATTTTTGACTCTTAATGTAAAAGTAGGAGAAGGGATAGTGTAATAATTAATTTTTTTAAAGCTTGAATGCATCGCTATCCAGGAGAACAAATAACTCACATAAGAGATACACAATTAAATTATTTCATCCTTTTTCAATTCTTAATCCTTATCTTTCTGAATCTTATGAATAAGATTGTTTATAACCTCAGAACATCAGACACATGTGTTTGGTGTTTTAGTGACAAAGTCTATCATAATCAGGAGGTCCTTGGTGCAGATGTATTAATGACAAACATCAATGGTATAAAAACTTATTTATTGAATTAGATGTAAAATCTATAATATTGAAATAACTTTCCATACTTTAAATAGATTATAGGGTCTTAGGTTTCATTATTGGAAATTATTGTGAATTGAAATGATGGTAACCAAGCCTACCTTTGTGAGGATTCATTGATCTTGAAAATCTACTAGAACAAATAATATTTATGTAGGTGGAATAAATGTACGTAACAATTTACTCCTATTGTAGAAAATTGATTCCTGGAAATGAGACTTGAACATGGCTCATTGGGATATGCACAGTATCACATCAATCTCTTTTGAGCTATGCAGGATATTACTTGTGCTTGTGGGTCGTTTGTCACTCATAGTTTGAGCCATACTTAAGATAGTTATTCTAGATTGTCAACTATTTAATAACCATCAGACACAGCCATTGTTTACCGGGGTTTGACTTTTATGTGTCTTTATGAGTTAATTAATTGTTTATGTTTGTGTGGGCATAATGTTTGTGCTAACATTGCGTGTTTTACTAGATTTTAAAGATCAGTAAACTCCCACAAAGGCAAGCTGGGCTTATAAACTATCAATTTTCAAATATTCCTCTAAATTTGTTTAACATTGGAAGAAATAAATACAATTTAAAGTTTGTTTTATACTTCCAAGGCAGGTGTTTGTTCTCATCTCCTCTTTTTACATTAGAATATCTTTACTTTTGTATTATATTGTTATAAATATTGGAATATTACCAGTCGAGCATTATTCATAGAACAACATTTTATGTCAGAAATATCAACCGAGTTCTCACTATGTAACAGAATTGTCACTATTCTTTAGGAATTCTAACTACTCTTAGCAAGGCCGTAGCTGGGGGAGGGGGAGTGGGTTTGGTAATTCATAACCTCCCGCTCCTCTGTGAAAGTTGACAAAACAAATTAATACCGCTTTATTTAAGGTTTAAACAAAACAAGAACATATGTGTACACATATATTCTAATGTTTCAGTACATTTAAAAAGAGTTGTGATTGGGTTAATTATTCAGTTAACAAAACTGGGTAGACTAAATCGAAATATTAACAAAGGAAATACGAAGTATTAGTGAATGTGAGGAGAGCTGTGGAAGTGGTTAAGTCTTTGAGATTAAGAAACAAAACATTTTAACTGGAGACTATTTGAATGGTAGTTGCGAGAACACGTCTCAAATGATTTGACAAAGAAATATGAATGAGAGAGTAGGTTAGGATAAAGAGTAGGAGGTCCAGTCTCAAACCCTAAATAACTTGCAGCTAGATATAAGTGTTTAAATCTTCAATTCATTTGGTCAGATTGAAAAGTATACAATTTTGGACTATGACTATTTTGAAACGCCTAACTTAATTAATAAAAACGAAATTATCTTTAAAACTATCCATGTTGGGTCAGTGGTGGCAGAATCTTAACTGTTTAGGCGAAGGAAGGTCATTTAATCAAAAAGGGATATTTAAAGACTTGTCTCCCCTCACCCAGCATAAAGAGTTCCGGAGCCCTCCCCTAGCATACATATGACAAATGGATGCCTTTAAACTATTTGAATAGTTCTTGAATCCTTTTTAAAAATCATATTCTTATAGAATCTATTTGGAGTGGTCTTACCTCATATGTATTTTTGAAATTTTGATGCCTTTAAAAAAGCGATATTTAAACTGCAGTATGTGGACCTTCAGGGGTGCATGCATGACGTTCAGGGAATATGCAACCAGCTCTTGGAAAAAAATTGGTAAAATGACAATAGAACAAAACATGTAGGAGAATTTTTAAGGAAAAAGGGGAAAATTTACTCCTTTAATTAAATGACAGACCTGCTTTGGTGGCCGCATGGTCTAACGCACTAATCTCGTGTTGTAGACTGCAGAAGACAGGAAAATCAGGGTTCGATCTCGATCAGTTGTACTGAGGGTGGTTTTTTTATAAATAGTTCTCCACTCTCCATCCATGCAAATACAGTTGCACTTCCTCTAAATAAAGCCTTCCTAATAACTAATATATTAGTATAATTAGTGCATAGACATATAACCTGAATAGGTAGTATGACATGATTCTAAAAAAATTACCTTACAATATTATTCATCATTGTTGTCAAGCTGCTTAATATGCCTTTCTCAACAACATATAGATATGTGAGAATGGTCTTTCATCCATGGTGTACCTAAAATATACGTACCGCAACAGGCTAAATTTGGAGCCGGACTTTTGCATCTGAAAGTTTCAACTCTACAACCAGATATCAGAAAGTTGTATCAAGCCATGCTGGCACACCCCTCTCTTTGAAAACTTTGAGGATTCATCATCTCTTAACTCCAGAACTAGGATTAAAACATTGTATTAGAAAAATTATGGTTCGAGTTTATTTTTTTACAAATTGTGTTTGGGCTTATTTTCTAATAAATTCCTGGAGAAAATGTATGAAACTTTTCTACAGACTTCATAAAGCAAAAAAAAAGTTTTGTTAACAGATTGGAACGATTTTTAATATGCGGTGATTTTAAGGTTATAAAAATAAGATTCTTTAAATTCTTTTTCACATTTGAAATATATTTATAAGATATTTTTTTTGATGAATTAAAAACTTTCTCAATAATTTGCCATAACAAGGAGATATAATCTAAAAAAAAGTTTTAGAACCACTGCTCTATAAGATATTTTAAATGGTCCCAACCCAATTTTTTTTTAATCCTGTCATGCTCGAAAATATAAGAAATGAGTGAAATAAATCCAAAGGTGGTCAAAATTACTACCCCCTTGAAATTTCTTTCTCCATCCTCCCACTCAACCCCAATTTGCAGTTCTGCTCAGTATAAATTTTTAGATTTGGAGGGAGTAGGCAATTTAAAACAATTGGTGTATTTAATCCCTGCTATTAATTAACATAAAAATAACTTCTAAAGCAGGGGTCAGCAAACTTTTTGGGCCTTGATCGACTTTGATTTTTATCAAAGGTCCCTTCCTTTTTACACTCAACCTTTTTTTTTTTTCTATATATTATTTATTATTCGCTGCCTGCATAAAGCAAATAAAATGTACCCTCTGTTTATCCTGAAAGGTAGCAGTCTTACCTTGACGAATCACACTGGCCCTATCTTATAAGTTTTACTTTCGTGGAATAATGCAAGAGAAGCTTGCCTTTTCATAACAATATAGTTTTCTTACGGGTCCAACTGAAAGTTGCTCTGAGATCAACCTCTTGCCGAACCAAGAGACATTTAATATTCGTAAGTTTTCTTTGGCTGTGAACATTGGGGTGCACAGTCCCCCGCCCCCCAATTCCCCTGAAATGTTGGCTTGGCTATGGCTTTGACTCTTAGTGAACTTTATTTAATTTCAAAATACTCGCTTTGATATACAGACCATTCCAATTTTTAAAAGCTCAGGAGAATGTCAAGGGGGGTAAGGGATGGGGTTTGAACCTCATAAACCTCCCTACACCCATGACTAATAATTTTCAATTTAGGAATAGATAAATAAGGTAATTACATGATTATTGAAACTTCACAATATAGTTGATAAAATAATCAAATTTACTATCGATATTATGTAGTTGATTGAATCTGTTCAACTGGTAACATTGCAAGAAAACATGTAATTTATGAATATTTTACATTCCTACAATTTCACACATCGCCAAAACTTTTAACAGATTTTTTTTTATGTATTAGCTTGTTTTAATTTTCTTTATACATGTGTTATCTCATATAAAAACTTATACTCACTCACACTGAAATATTCTAATGGTGTTTTTCAATGTAGTGTCACGTAGTATGATAATTAAAGTGGGATGGCCATACATTCTTTGCTGGTTAGAAGTGTGGCTTCTTCTGAATGAAGATGTGGTTTGTAGAGGGAAGCTATAGCCTGGAAATTGTCTGATACAAATCAAGAGTGTACAGTAGCACATTACTAATATCATTGCTTGAGTGTTTAGCCATTAGTTTATAACTGCAAGAAAAGTGTTCACGGCCGTCTTCGGTGGCAACTAGATTGCCGATGACAGGGAGATCAGGGTTCAAATCCCACTCGGGTTTGCTGAGGGTGCTTTTCCCTAAATTATTTTCCATTCTCCCTAAAAAAAAATAATTGTGCACTTTCTCTAAAGTCAACTGGCCACATCCTTAGGTCAACAACATAGTTATACTCCATTCATGGTAGGAATTACACTTTGAAGGTCTTTTTTCCTACCAATATCATACTATATAATAGATTTCTGGTAGGGAAAAAGGCCTTTCAGAAAACAATTCCTACGGTGAATGGACGATAGTAGGGCCTACGTATGTATATAACTTGAACAGGTGGTAAGATGTGATGCAAAAAAATATAAACTTATGGAAAATTTAACATCTTCAAGTGAATGTAAAACATAAAATCAAGGTTTGGTTCCTTGAATTATGAAGAATATTCAATATTCGAGAATTAATATTGTTATATCTTCAATTTATTTATTGTTTCTTAAGCTATTTTGCTCTTTCTCGGTAATTATGCCTATAAAAATGTTTATACAATCCTAACACCTATACCTTAGACCAGGGTTGAATCCATTATTTTTATAATCTGAATATCCAATATGCCTTCAAATCCTGAAACTCAAATCCAAATTTGAATCTTGGAAAAAATGTATGAACATAAGAGGAAATATAAATATAATATTATAACAAAAAATACAAAAGAAACTAAATGTTAACATTCTTTCTTATAATCCATTCATTATAACATTCATATACATTTTGTATTACTGGTCTGGTGTCTGGCTGTTAATCTCATCCTATAACTATAATTGGTTTTGAACCAACAATAAGTAATATTAGAGCTCTAAATCAAATTTCACTTAAAAAATTGAGAAAAAATTTATCTTTTTTTAGAGCTTGAGTCTTGAATCACTAATATCCCTGAAGGGACATCCCTAATATCTTAGTTAAATATCCTAAAATTATTTTGCTACATAAAAAAAGTAAGTTTTGGACCCTATTCCTCTAAGTTATCATGTATAAATGAAAATTCTTTCATACTTTAACTCACAAGAACTTATTAAAAATATATTATCATAGTTTAAGGACATTGTGGGCTTTTCAACGGCATAAACCCCTCTTTTCTAGTTTGGTTTAGTTCAAATTCGAATCAATGTTGATATTATAAAAACCTTACAGAGCTCTAGTAGATTCACCATTTAGTCAAATCCTAATTTAGGGATAATATCATACAATGTTTTCTAAGATTCAGATGAAATGCAAGTGGATTCAATCTATCTTTGCAGTAACTGAGAGATATTTAGCAGTTAGTATGTTTTCTCAATTATTCCTCTAATTCCTTTTTTTTCCCAAGATTTGATTGTAGCTTATTAATAGGTCATGTGATAATTAATAATCTAAATATAATAACCCATTTTCTCCAAGCTATGTTTACTAGCTTACATTGTAGAGCTTGTTGCACTTAGGAAATATGAATGATATATTCATATTATTTTATAACATGTTATCAATTAGCGTAAAGACTTTTAATTTGGGAAGTCATTATTCGATCTCCAGCTCAATACAAAGTGGGTGGGTTCAATTCAAAACTTGAATTACAAATCTATTCCAGATTCATTTTCATTTAAATTTAATTTAAAATTTAAAGTTAAACTTTTGACAAATTGTTTATTAGAACCTAACATTAGTCCTTTAATAAAATTAATGAACAATTTCAGCCTATTATTTCAAGTAAGCAATGTGGGGTGCTTATATTTATTTTAATGTAATCACTTAATCAACTGATTATTTGACTTGAGCATATAAACTTAATGATTTCATAATTTAATCACTATTTAAATGAGGTTTAATGTTTTCATCAATCATTATTATTAGCACCGCGTCTTACTACCCGTTCGGGTCATACACACTTACGCTAATGTGTAATGGTAGTGTGATTGTGAGATGAAATGGAGGACCTACAGTTTAACGTGGAATCCGAACCTCGGGGGAGGCCTGGCATTCCCCACATTCACAAGATGTCTTGTCAGAGGTGAAGGAAGGGTTTGGTAATTAGATAAATCTGTGCCGGGACCGAGGATTGAACCCCAGCCGCCAGCACAGAAGTCTGACACCTTACCCCTAGACCGCCAGGTCACTGTTTTCATCAAACTCAATTCACAAACACACTTAATTTAGCTTAATACTTTATTCGGTTTTGGTTCAAAATAATGGTATCTAGTAAACAGAGATATATACTTTCTGGAATACCCAAAATTCATGGAAATATGATTATTAATGTGAAAAACAAAATTTCTTCCTT
Source organism: Timema californicum (assembly GCA_902141385.1). Taxonomy (NCBI): domain Eukaryota; kingdom Metazoa; phylum Arthropoda; class Insecta; order Phasmatodea; family Timematidae; genus Timema; species Timema californicum. The sequence continues at coordinate 248,900 of CABFOW010000194.1, read as the reverse complement.
AAAAACATATAAAATGTTTACAGAAAGTTGGTTAAATCCCTAGGTGTATGGTTCGATTCATTGAGTGTTTGAATATTGAGCCTGAGCCTTAAATAGCCTGAACTCGACAGTTTTGTAGGCACAGCAAATTTGAGTTTGTCTCATAAAGCTATTTCTGTATGTTATAATGAATGTTTCATTTTCATTTTAAATTATTGTAGTAACCATTGGATTTTGATTTAAAAAATCAAGTTTAAAAAATATATATTTGAATTCCACCTTGACTTGACATTTTTCTAAGAGGCTTGCTAGAGCTCAACTTTTGATGGAAAACTTTTGTCCTCACACGACAAAATGTATCCCTCGAAAGTGTGGGGTGACTGATGAAGAAGCTGGACTACACCAAAGCCTATCATAAGTTGTGGCTAATGTGAGAGTTGACCTGATATTTACTATAGATCCCTTATTAGAGGTGTTACTTGAAGCGGACAATGAAGCCATAGGTGAAGGTGATGTAATGTGGGTGGGGATACATTATGGCTGTGACCAAAGCTAATGCAGAATGCTTTCCTTCAATAATCACTCTAGTTATGCATGAATTAGTTATACATTTCAATTATTTGTTTGTTTTAGATACTTGAATTACTTAAGGATATTTTAAATTTAAGATTAAAAAATATCTTAAGTAAAAATATCCTTTAGAGCTATCATGATGGTTTTTAGTGGTTTAGCTCAACTTTATTTTAGTAAAATCTAACAACTATACTTACCTGCTCTAGTGTGTTAAGAACGCTAAAGTTAATTGCCATTCTTACAAAAGTGCGCCACCTATCCTTATCTTGAGCTAGCTGTATCCAGTCCCTCTCATTACACCCTATCTCTTTCTGGTCCATTCTAATGTTATCCTCTCATCTATGTTTAGGTCTTACCAATGGTCTCTTCCCATTGGGTTTTTCAGTCAATATTATGAACACGGTTCTAGATTCTTCCATTTTCACTGCTTGTACTGCCTCCCATAATATACAAGACTTGATTATCCTAATAATGTCTTGTGATCAGTACAAGGTATGTAACACATCATTATGTAACCTCCTTCAATCCCCAGTATCCTCTAACAACCATACCACAGTTAATTAATAATATAGTTATATTAAAATGTATTATATTAACAAACAAAAATTGAGGAAGAAAAAAAAATGTAATGTGAGAAAGCTAACATCTGAATTATCATATTTTCTAAGGTTTGAAATAAAGGATTCTTAGAAATAGTGAAGCATTTGATTATATAAAGTATGGATTGAATGTACCCATCTCTCAATTAGTTAGTGCTACTGTACAATTTATTTGTAGTACTCACTTCATAGGAAACTTGTTTTCTCGGCCTCCTTTAAGTAGATTCCATTAGGTGTAAGATTCTGTGATAACAAGCATTTTCTGTAGTTCACATAAGTGTAAAGCATATTAAATATGCTAAATTATGTTGTTTTAGCACAAACCCAATAAAGTCTTAAATCTTATTTTGAATTCATTTTATGTAAAAGTATTAATCGTAATCATCGTGTATAGTAATGTATTGCTTAGCATATTTTGTTTTCACTAACTTTTTTATTTGTCATGATGTAAGATGAATTTGTTATTTATACTGTATATTGATTATTTATTTTTTTACTATTTCTTACAAAATGTAATTTTTTTTAATATATATATTTTTGTAGTTTCTGAACCGCAAAACTTTGGATATTTATTTTGTGTCTTCTAGCCAAAAGTCGAGCAACAGGGTTTTTAATTATATATTATATGACACTTATTTATATACTTAATTAAAATATCCCAAGTCAAAATAATTAAATAATACTTAATGGGCTCCGAAAATTGACATGTAACTTTATTTGAGACCACTTTTGACAAAATTTATCAGATTTGACTATTTTCCTCAATTATTATAAACTCTTTCTTTATATATTAAGTTTAAAACTAGTTATATTTAAAAAAATCTTTAAGGAAGGTTTTTTTTAAAGTTGGATTGTGACAATGCATCTTGTAAAATTTATTTCAGATTATTAAAAACCATTACAAGTTTCAGTGTTTAAATAAATATGAAAATATAATCATGATGCATAAGTTGATACTATTATTACTAGAGAAGAAAAAAAAAATTGTTTTTTTTTAAATTTTTATACCGATACTTATGTTATCGATACTTTTCTTTTGATACCAGTACAGTATCAATACTTTTCTCCCAATACTTTTGATGAGTACAGTATTGATACCTTTATTTCGATACCATATCCCTACCTACATTTCGACAAGCTGAACAATTTATGGCTGTCTCAATATAACAAGCAAATGATAATAATAATAATAATATAAAACATAACACACTCAGTGTGAACTGTTGTAAATTATTATAATGTCAAGCAACCAAACTTTATTTAGGAACCCTGTCTCTAACTTAAAACATCATTTAGAAGATTTGAAAATTGTATTTGCGAGGTTACTTAGCGTGTGGTATTAGTACATAAGAAAATAACTTTAAATATTGCATACAAAGGGTTCTTCCAGAATGTTGAAAATGAGTCATGTCACTCGATGAAGGGCTAGATCCAAAGTTTTGCGTTCAAAATACATAAGTCTCTGTCTTGAATTGCTTATTGCCATGTCATTGATTGTCCTCTAAATGTTTTATGATGTGTATCAACAAACCATTATCTAATGCTTCCTAATTTCTAGCTGTTGTTTAGTCGCGTTCTTGTCTGTGGCAGTGTTTTTGGGCTAAGACATTGAATGGGGGAGTATGCGGGGTAATAGTCAGATAAAAAAACTCTAGGGCACAGTTACTGGGGACTACTTGAACATCATTAAGACAGTTGGGTAAGAGAAAGGTTCATTTTAGAAGCTTGTGTATGTGTCAAATATATAGATGTAGATATTACAAATACAAGATTTTGAAATTGAAAACTAACTTATAATTTTTTGTTGAACGCTTGTAAATAAATCTACTATGTAAATTTTGTTTTATCAGCAGTAAACTATTTACCTATGAGGGAACTATTATTACAGTTTAGCTATTTTAGGGATGGGACCTTCGAAAACTTAAGGATATTCGAGAAAATTCCAGATTAGAGACTCCAATCCTTAAAAAAATATTTGTGTTTTCTCCCAATTTTTCAAATGAAATTTGGTTTAAAGCTCTAATACTGCTTATTGGTGTTTCAAAACCAACTATAATAATAGGATGAACTTGACAACCAGGCTTCAGACCAGTAATTTAACATTTTGTTGCTATTTATATTTCCTCTTACATTCATAGCTTTATTCAAAGATTTGGATTCAAAGTTTTGGGATTTGCAGGTAAATTGGAGATTCTAATTTGTAAAATAGTGGATTTGTCCAAACTCTAATTATGATGCATACGTAACAACTAAACCTCAACTCATACCATTAAGTGATAAATAATGACCTAAGCTAAAATTAGAGACCTTAATTTTTGATAAGTAAAATCATTGGAGTTCACTAAATGAAAGGTCGGATTTTAGTGTTAAAAGTCTGTAAATAAAAATCTACTCAAACCTAAGTGATTTGTAATATGGGTAAGAAAATACTGCTAAATTTCACATTCTTAAATTTATTTCTTTGAGGAAAACCTCATTTCACTTTTTGAGGTATTTTATGTTTGAAAGAAGGCACAGGAAATGTGGATAGAAACATATATAAGGGAGAAAAAGAAGATTTGTAAATAATGATAGGACACTAGATTGGAACATGCTAAAGGAAAAACATGTTCCTATCTAAGTGTCCTATCATTCATTACCAATTTACTTTTCCTCCCTTTTGTGTTTTTTTGGTTTCCTCATTTAGGAAGTTCTGTTGTTCATGTCACACTCCCTCTAGATGAGTTCCGATAGGATGAAACCTAGGTCAAGGGATTGGGTGGTAACAATAAATTTTCTTCAAGAGGTAGCAATATTGTGTTTGTTCCCTTTTATATGTTTCTTTCCTTTGCCTTTGTTCATTATTTGACTCATATTAGCCAGATCAATACATACTGTATTTTACTTCTTATTGACCAATGGTCTTTAGTGGAGAGGAATATATATTTTTTTATTGAAAACTTTGATTCATTATAGGAATATTAAGAAGAACCTGATAATAATGCATTTTTTTATTGGTAATTTCACGCAAGGAAAAATGTATTCTAAGTAAAACTGTTTATAGTTTTGATATCGTTATTTCGCTTTATTTTCCGTGTTTGCAATACATTAAAAATATTTTGATATTTTGGTATCTCTAGCTATTATATAGACTTTAATCCCAGACTTAAACAAAATTTGAGATGGTTAGCTTATTGGGCAGATATAATGGGATAAGTCAGACCTACATATAATAAAGAAAATTGCTGGCTAGTTAGGTTACATTTATATTTTGAGTCAAAGCAGCTTATTAGCTTAAACACTCAACATTTTCTTGACATTGGAAGTTATTTGGATAAAGAACATACCATTAATTTACAACATTAAAAAGTTGCCGCAACACACACATTGCCCACCGAGCGAGCAATCAAGAGACATAGATTATTATTGCATGTAAGTTGAAATCACTTGTTCACCATCAGTTCTTGTAGTTTGGCCTAAATATAAATCTTCATCTCACTTTATTTTTGCAATTTACTACAAGGACATATTTTATTTCACACAGTTCATCAAATATCACAAGGTTTAAATGACTGTAATTATTTAGTTGGACTTGCAGGGCTAAGATCAAAACCAAACTATTTTGTGTTTCATTTATAAATATTCGGAATGCTAATCAAAAGTTCACAATTGAAGTTTATTGTGAGCTTCTTGTGAGTGTGAACTTTAATTCAAGTTATATCAATCTGATTTGAAGATTTTTAATGTGAATTAAATATTTTGCTCCAATTAAAGTCTTTAAACATTGCTCGGTGATTAACGAGTGTCTCCAGTAACTGTAATTTCCATTAGTATCAGTTCTTTTAAAGGCAAAGGGAATATTTTTAGGTTAATATATTCAAGAAAAGTCTGTTCTGGTCACATTGAGTTCCTGCAGAAATTTTCTACTTTCCTGACAAAAACATTTTGAGAAAAAATTTGTTATGTGAATGAGTCATCCCTACACTTATATTATTGTTGATATTTGAAATATTAATTATATATTTTTCAAACTGTACAACATATTAACAATATTCTTCCGAAATTGAGCAATTTGTGAATGAGTGTAATTTCTGGACTAACTGGACACTAGATAACGATGTTGAATTCATCTCATGGTGACTCACTTTAGGGGAAATGTCCAGAAATCTGGTCCTTATTTAAAAAAATTACATACAAATATATTTGAATATGGCCAATCTGAAGCTCCACGTTCAATTCCCAAGTCCAAGTGCCATTTTCAAATATTTTTAATATATCCCGGTTGATTATTATTTATCTATTACCAATGATAATTTCAACCATTTGAGATTAATACTTTAATTTAAGCAGAATTTAAAACTCTTTTTATAGTTCTTTATCAATAAAATACTTTCTTTTTTTGCATCTTAGTATATAGATAGGCCTACTTATGTTTCCCGAACAAACTTTTTATCATGTAAGTAAGGTTTTGTATTGCGATTTCAGAGATGAGCACATTTATATTAGTTTTTTACATATATATTTCTATATAAATGTGTATTGGTGCCTTGTACAAATGAAGTTAAACATTTATACGGCAAAAAAGGTGAGTTTTTTTGTAATGTATAATATAATGAATATTTTTATATGTTCATCAAAGAGTTAAAAATTGTAAAAAAAATTGGAAATGTGAAAAAAAAATTGCAATGAATAATTAAATGTTACTAAGTAAATAAGGGAGGTATTTAAATGGTGTTGTAAAAGATATTGAACTGCTATGACAGTAAAATAGTTAGGTTGTACAGTAAATTATACTTTATGTAATAAGTGTTTTTTATATTGTAAATGTGTTGTGACATAGTAAAAATGTTAGTTTGGACTGGATAATGGAAGATAACTATTTATTTAGCCTATCGTTGTTTGGAATGTATGAGAGGTCTAAATATTATATTGGTTAATATTTTTTAAATCTAAAATATAGTGTAAATTTGGATGTGTGTCATAACAAAATCATTCTTATTTACTGTTATCAAATCTAGACAGATGTTTGAGTCTTGTGTTGCATTTGAGTGTGGCAGGGAGAGAATTTTGTAACCTTGTTTCTATATGACATCCAACAACTGAAACACATTAGGTTTCTTGAAGCCACTAAATTAGCCATGACAATCTTTACCAAGGAAGAGAAAGTTGGTTTTCTTTATTTTTAACTAGAAATATTATTAGATAAATTTGTCTACCAAACACACTGACTATTGTAGAAACTCTCAGGCAGCACGTTGACTCTGATTCTCATTAACATTGTGACTGATTCATTTAGAATGCTCTAGTACCAGTTTCCTGAGTCTTAATGACTTAAACTAGATAATTCAGTGTGATGTTGCCATCATGGAGTGCTATGAAAATATAAAGAAATTTAAATTTCAGCCCAAAACTATTGTTGGCCTACCAACAAATATTCTCATTTTAGTTAATATCTGTTCAGTATCTTTGCAGCAATTTTTAATCATGAAAGTATCTTTATTTTAAGCAGGTTCTCTACCAATGATTTGTTAAACTTTGTACACAAGAATGTTTCATACAAGGGGTTATGATAGGTCGATTGACAAGCACTCTTCTAATCTAAGTAAACAAGATGAAGAGAATTTTAAGGAAATAGAGCATCATCCATAAAAAGGAAAAACTACCACCAACATACTAGGTCAGAATTGAATCTCACCCTCCTGGTTGTCAAAAATGTATAGCACTATTCTGAGAGTGCAATAATAAGGATTAATCAATTTTGGTGCAGTTTTTAATAACCCTACCTCCTCAATTGAGTCTAAGTACCTCAAAAATGTGTTTATCATTTGATTTTTAAAACACAAAATCCAAATTATTTATTATTTTGTATAATATTTACATATATAAGATTTGTGAATTCATAAAATTAAATGGCTATTTGCTTGTTAAAGGCAATCTATTTACAATTAACTCAAAGGAAATGCAGGCCTCTTCACTCTACACAGTTGAGGGTTTCCCAAATTGTGGTGGATGTACCTAAGGGGCTATGCAACATAACAGGGTTTTATTAATCATAAAACACTTTTTGGTAGTAATTGAATTAAACATTGAAAGGAGGTTAGTAGGGCAAGGCCTACATACTTGTAAGAAAACTTTAAGCCTCAAAGTTCACAACTAAAACACAAAATTATGTCATTTTCGGGATACATCAGTCCCTTTCTTCAGTAGAAGAATTCAAAACACAAGCTGGAAATTCACTATGGCAGCAGGGCTAAAGGTAGATCATGGTCACTTGAATACTGTTGTTTGTGGACTCTAGCAGTGGGGCTAGAGGTAAACTCCATTCACGGTAGGAATTACTCTCTGGAAGGTCTTTTTTTCCTACCAATATCATACTATATAATAGATTTCTGGTAGAGAAGAAGGCCTTTCAGAAAACAATTCCTACGGTGAACGGACTTTAGATCATGGTCACTTGAATATTGTTTTTGTGGACTATGGCAGCGGGGCTAGAGGTAGATCATGGTCACTTAGATACTGTTGTTTGTGCTGCCATATTCCAGTCTGTGTTTCATTCTCTTCTGCTGAAGAAGGGGACTGATGTACCCTAAAAACGACATAATTATGTGTTTTATTGTGTTTAAATTGTAAACTTTGAGGCCTACAGTTTCTTGGCAAGTGTTTAAGCCTTGCTCTTCTATTTTCCTTTCAATGTTTAATTTAATATAGCTGTTTGGCATCATTTTTCCTTTTTTTTTTGGTAATTTTTGGTAATAAAATGGCTGATAGACTAATACCATATTAAATTTTCTTTCTGTTCATCACAGCTTGGTTTAGCTTACCACTTTGTTTATTAAAATTTAGAATGGCCATTTATATCTAATATGATATCTGGTATTTGTGTGTTTCTTCAAATGATAGGCTGGAAGGACTACTTTTATTTGCCCATGACCCTAAAAGTGGTACACAACTGGCGACAGTTTGGGAAACCCTACTAGTCTATTGTCTGAATTAGTTCTAAAATTGATAGTGAGCAGTAGGGCTATGCTTTCATTGTAACAATATAGTTTAGTTCTAAGGAAGGTTAAGGGAGGAAAAGGTTAAAATAATCAAAACATTTAACTCTCTGAATGTAATGTTCTTTAAGTTAATGCAATATATATATAATTATTCAATGAAAAGTATTTTAGAAAGAATAAATATGGAATATTTATTTTTATTGCTATTGATTCAAATTATTATTGATGAAAAAAAAATAGTATTTGGTTTCCATTGGTCAACTTTCTGTTAAATGTTTTGACAGTGAAAAAAAAAATTAAAAACTGATTCATTCCTAGACTTAGAAGACTTTTATATTCATATTTTAATTTGTATTAACCTCCTCTTTACCTTCTTCAATGATTAAATGGTTTAAGGCTCTCGCAACAGACTGGACTGCCACCAACAAGGATTTTGGGGTTTTAATTCCAATCAGGTGTACTGAACATGCTTTTTCCTAAATGGTTTTACACTTTCTCTCCAAACAAAGACAGGTATTTTTGATCTAATTTCAACCTTTTTAATACACTATAAAAAAACTGTTTAGCTTACATTAAATTTTTTATGAAAACTTAAGACTTAATGTTAGTTAAATATCTTATGTTTACTAAGGTTTCTAAGGTTTGAATTCAGATTCAAGATTTGTGGGTAGAATGAAGATTAATATTTGAGATTTTTATTTAAACCATATTTACTCAAATTTTTTTTATATGGATAAACACAAGAAAAAACCACAATACATTTGAATTTTAATACAAAATTAAAATAACTATTGCTATTATTTTAAATATATTATTTTTGACATATTCTCAACTAATCAAATAGAAAGTTCATCTCGAAATTAAATATTTTTCCAGTAGGCCTAAGTAAAATAAAACACAAATCTTTGATTTAACAGAGAACACCTGTAATAACTATTGGTTTGGTTCTAAATACAGTACTTATAGCTGCCAACACAAACTGGTTACTTTGATATGAAACATTTCTTTCAAACAAATAATTGACCATCAACTTCGTTTGACACTGTGTAGTAGAAGATAGATAAACAATGGTGTTAAAGAAACTACTGCCCATGTTCTTAGCTTAATGCCAGCAGTGTAAAGTGGAAATATTGTTTTGCACTGCGCCATACAACACTACCAGTCTATCTGTAATTAATTACAGTAAGGGAGGAGATGGGGGGTGGGGTGGGGTGAGTGTTGAGGAAGATAACATTTAGATTAAATTTACTCAAAATGTTGTGGAGAAAGTGATCCATTTCGGAACAACCACCTCTAATACACCTGGTCAGGATTCAAGCTTGAACATTTAATTTCCTATAAATGGGTATTGCTATCATCCTTTAATCTCTATTTCAATGTTGCCAACAAATCCAACTTGACCAATCTAGCAGTATGTTCATTGGCACACTTAAAAAAATACACAAAACAAGAAAATGTTATAAAATATTAACTTCAATTAGATACGATGCTAAACTAATCCAAGGTACTTATTGCAGCTCACTGATACATTTGATCTAATTAAGACAATAATTGTTCAGAATAACGTGCTGGTGGAAATAGGGTAATACACAGGCCTGATTACAACAATGTTGTATTGTACTGATTGTTAAAGTACGTACTAAGTTGACAGGAATTTACAAAAGTTTGAATGATTTGCATTTGTAATTTTGTAAACATGTTGTTCTGTCAATAGCGCCCTTTAGTTTCCATAGTAGGTTTCTCGGTTGTAAGATTTTTATAAGTTTTATTTTTGTTTTATGCTATCAATCCTGACACGTTTTACTCAAGTCAAAAAAAGATTATTCCCCATATAATACAATTTATCACAGAACTAAATAAAGGTCATTTGACAATAAAATTGTAACTACACAATTTTAACAAGTGTTATATTAACAATAATGATAATACTATAAATATTTTATTGTGTACACCACATTTGAATGTCTCGTTATATTAAATTTCAGCCTATTACAGAAATGACTTTTACCTTTACAGTAGTACTTGAAAAGCAGAAATTATCAAATTTGACTTCTCATAACTCGTGAACTATAATTATTAGAAATCATTAAATCACTATTTAAGTTATAGCTTATATTTATTCATTTTTTTAAATTGTGTAATAAAATGTTTATAGTTGAGTGACCTTAAACGAGCTGCTAGTTTTGTAAATCACTAATTACATGTTAAAGAAAGTTTGTAAAAATCATAATAATTCTATGCTCCACTGATATTTTGCTATTGTATTAAAATTATGTAAAAAAAGGCCTTGGCATTTTTTTAAATATAATTTTCTTTTTTACTCAATTTTAACAAGCTTAGAATATATATTGCTTGTTTTTTTAAAAAAATTATTCGATTGCAAATGTTCCTTTCTATTCATTAGATATTTGGATTTCTCTTAGATATCTGGTTAAAAATTAGGGCTCTGTGAGTACTCGGATTTCAAACTTCAAGCTGAGCTCATCATTAAACCTTGGGATCGAAATCGAAAATTTTCTAGGCCCATCATTTTCGAGCTTCCTGTTAATGTATTAATCAATTTTTAAAATGCAATGGTAAGTATAGGCTATTTATGCTAGATGATATTGGCAGTTTCACTTCTAAATCATTTTGAAACCTAAAAGATTGTTAAAATAATATCAAATTTCACATTAATAACATAATAAAGCTCTAAAACAACTTTTGAGCAGTAAACTAATTCATTATTTTCATCCATTTTGAATTATCCTCGATTGAAATTGCATTGACATGACAAGGTAATGAAAATAAAAATATCTAAATAGATATTAAATACCAGAATAATTATTATTTTTACTATTTTTACATGGTCACATTTTAAAATTATAGTTTCAGTCAATATAAATTTAACATTGTGAATACATATTGATTGTTTTCTAACCTAAGTTATTTAAAACTAGTATTAATACATTGGACTACAAAACTAGCATCCGTTACTATTTAGTGATATAACTAGAGTAGCCCCATGACTTCTTTGGTGCTGACTGACAGTTCACAGCTGACAGCTGACACCTTTGAAAAGTTACCAGACCAAATTTTGTATCCCTACGCTGAACCATATGGTCTGAAAAAACAGGTGTTTAGCTGCCGTCACTTCTAACAGTAAAAATTTAGGTATATGCCTAAATGTTGACTATCAGAAGTCAGCTGTGAGCTGTCAGTCAGCACCAAAGAAGCCATGGGGTTACTCTATTTTGGTTAACTTGTCTAAAATCAGCGTTGACCAACATTACTAAAAATATTATTTTAACCATCTTATTTTTCATTTTAAAGTATGGATATCAATTTTTATAAGTATTAAAAACTGAATTGAAATAAATTTCATAATAAGATAAATTTATGGTGATAGCCCACATAAGGTGAATGTGCAACTGCGCATAGAGAAATAGAATCTGAACTGAAGTAGTTATGAGTATGATTATTACATTAAGGACTAATAAACGAAATATGAAACAATTCAAATTTCTAACAGATTGTGATTCTTACTTTTTTTAATAGGGTAGTTAGGTTACAGATGTTTATTTGGGGAAATATTATATATGTTTTGTCTAAGAATATTTTTTCTTCTTTAGTGAAGGCCTTTATTTTGTTACTAGTTAATAAATTATAAGTGTGCTTTCAAAACCTAAAATTTAAAAAAATATTGTTTTTCAAAAAATAATAAATTTTTATTGCTTTTTTTCTGCAACTGAAGAAGTCGTATTAAAACATTCTATGAATATGTTTACAAAATTCCTTGTTTAATTCATAAGAAATAGTTTTTAAAATTTTTTTTTTATTAAAATTAGAATTCCCTGAAAATTGCACAAAAAGACCTTTTTAACTTGAGTTTTGGAATTTCTATTCAAAGAAGTGTTAGAATAGCAACCATACAAACTTGTTCATTATTAAGTATTTGAAAATACAAAAAAATTGTCATAATTGAGTGCACCCACTAATTAAAAAATGTTTACATGTCTTGCCATTAAAGGAACAAATTAAATTTAATATTTAGTTATGTAGTGTATCAACAAACAAAACAATAGGATGAATTAAATTATGTCAGCTGTGACAATCTCAAACCTAAACTAGACAAAATCTATACCCTTTCTATTGATTGAATAGTATGAGATGGATTTATGTAAAAGTCATGTCAATGTTTCAAAATGAAAGCAGCTAATCTTTGTAATAACTCCAAAAAAAAGTATAAAACAAAACATACTATAATTATAAGGAAATAATTGTAAAACATGACAAAAATAAAGTATACATTCTTTTGTGGAATTTGTTATAAGAATTAAAATTTCTTAAAATGAAAACATGTGTTTTATTTATCTGTAGGTGTAGGCCTTTGTGAAACCTTGTTTTTACATTGCCAACAGTTTGAATTCAACTATACATTAAAGTGTATGAATAATAAACATAAGCCTTGTATAACTAACTTTATGTAAAGTTTCACATAGTGTCAAAGTTGCTTTGAGTGCCTTTCGTCAATGCCCTGGGGTGTTAAAATTCCCATGAAGCAAAGCTCAATGTGATTGTATTAGTAGTAGGGATGGGTCCTTTGAATACATCAAATAATTTAAGGATATTTGAAATGACGAAAAAAGTTATATAGATTTTTTTTAATCTTCATTATGATGCTTACTAGTAGCTAAGCCCAACACTATTAGTAAACAAACATAATGACAAAACTCCGGGCAAGTTATTTAACACTAAGCTCAATGTGAGTTTACATAATTAAATTGCAATACAGGTCTTAAAGAGCGTAAAGTAGCCAGATTTAATCCTCTTGAGAAAGAGTGGCCATTTTTATATTACAAACTTATCAAGTTATACAAAGTTTAAACACTTATGGCAACACATTTTAAGTTGGGTTTATATAAATACCGGTAATTTATTATCATTATTGTTACTATAGTAAACCAGATTTAAATATACAATGAATAAAATCACCTGCAATGAATAGGTAGGGGTTTGATTTCTTGCATGTCAAAATGAAGATTTTTTTACAAGTAAGTTTAAAAAAACTCCCCTTTATCCATGCAAATGTGCGTGCACTTTCTTAAACAATTACTTAACTCATTCATATCATATTAGATTGCTTATCAGTTTTAAGTTCAATAAAAATAACTTCAATCACAATTTGTAGATCTGAACCAAAATACTGACCTAAACACAACACTGATAAGTAATAGTTCAAAACTGAAAGAAAAACTCCCTTAGTGTGTTTCAAACAGCTGTGTTTTGTCTTAACAAGAGGACATTAATTCTCATCCAACTATCAAGGAGGGAGCTAAGCTCAGTTGGTCTATATTTATAGTTACACGAGAGCTACGTCTGGCACCTGTGTTTTGCCTATCAGTAACTTAAACAAATTTAAATAAAAAACAACACAGAAAGTTGCTCTGGTATTTTCCCGGAACTATGAAAAAACCTGCTTAGGTGAACACATGGTCTAAGGTATCACTCTCATATTAGCCTAGACAGCCATTGACAGAGAAATCGGGGTTCGAATCTCGGTCGGGTGTACCGAGGGCAGTTTCTCCAAAATAATTTTACACTCTCCACATAAATATTAGTACACTTACTATAAATTCAACCTTCCTAATCCCTAACTCATAAGCGTAATGAGTATATGTATATAGCTTGAACAGGTAGTAAGACCCAGTGTTAAAAAACTATGAACAAAACCACTTGATAATAACTTTTTTTTTCATGAGTATATTATATTTGCAATTTTAGACTAGACTACATCGATTATATCATCACACTACTAACACACTAGTCTAATACTAATAAAAACACTACATTCAGTCCCTCATACAATAATTTACCAATAATAAATCTTTGGCCATGCCTGGAATAGAACCTGAGAGCCTTATCTTAGTTACCACATGCTATTGACTATGGCAGTCATGACTTGATAACTAATGGTGACAAGGTGCAATGAGATTTTAACGACTTAGCCCAACAATCACTGTCCATAAAAATATTTGATTTACTACACAATATTGGAATGAGACTTATGTGATGTATTTAGAAACTCATAAAATTGAGTGACAATGTTAATCTGAATATTTTGTAAAAAATAAGTGGTTTAAAATTTCATTTTCTATCTTATATTGCCTTCACTATAGTCATCAGTGAATGTTATATAATGTAGTATGCTTCTTTTTACATATAAATAGCAATTCTCGGTTTTAAGCTATAAAATGGAAACTCCGTTAGGTAGAAAAAGGACAGCCCTAAGGGGAAAACAATGGGTTAGAATTATTATTTTTATTATTATTAGCACCGCGTCTTACTACCCGTTCGGGTTATACGCACTTAGCTAATGTGTAATGGTAGGGTGATTGTGAGATGAAATGGAGGACCTACAGTTTAACGTGGAATCCGAACCACGGTGGAGGCCTGGCATTCCCCACATTCACAAGATGTCTTGTCAGAGGTGAAGGAAGGGTTTGATAATCAGATAAAAATGGGTTAGAAAAATATGGTAAGCTTCCATAAGATATTTTACTTTAACTAAGGGTAGAACAGCCTATAGAGTGGGGGTCTTCAACCTACAGGCCAGTTGCAATCTGACGCTCATGAAAATTACAAAATTATTCCAATATGACAAATACAGGTTTATATTCTACATAATTATAAAATAAAATAAAATCATATTTTATTTATGTATTCAAAGTTTTTTATAAGTGATTTTTTTTACATGAAAAAACTACTTCGTGGATGAAGAAATTATAAGGCTGACTTTAAAATATCACTGTAATATCAAGTGTGTCCTTAGATAGATAGTAGTGACCACGGCACTGGTTGCTGGAGGCAGACGTAAAGGAGTGGGAATGTAGGATGAACATAGTAAAACAAGAATAAGGCTGTGGAGGCTAAGAAATGAAGTGAGATGAAGAGATGAAGTGGTACCTAAAAAGGCAAGAGGCTTAATGCCTGAGGATAAGCTTCAAATTATAGAGGTGGAATAGGATAGGTTTAAGGAAAGTTTGGTTGGAGTTACAAATGAGGTATGTGGCTGAAGAAATAATAAGAGGAAGGGTTAGGAAGCGTCATGGTGGAATAACAGGGCAAATAAAGCTGGGGAGCTGGAGACTAAAGCATTCATAAGGAGTTTTAAGAATATGAATGAGGAAACAGAGGAATAATATATAAAGAAGAAGAGAGTGAATTGAGTGTTACAGGAAGCCAGGAAGGATTGGTTGCAAAAATGGACATACTTGATGAAAATGGTTGGGGAAGAAAGTAAGATGGTGCTATATGGCCAGGTAATAAACAAAAGTGGAGAGAAAAGACAAAAAGATAAATGATCGATTAAGAAGGAAGAACAATAAAGAGAGGAGAAGAAGAAAAGAAACTATACATGAGATATTTTGAGATGATGTTTAAATCGGAAATGGAAAGAGGTGAGAATGAAACAGAGGAGCGTGGAGAAATATAAGAAGAGAAAATGGGTCCCACATGGAAAGTGGTGGAGGAAGCATTAAAGAGGGTAAAACAAAAAAAAATAACCCGGTAAAACTAGGTCAAAGTAAATTATTGCTCTACAGATGTAAAAAAACATAGAATAGAACAACGCTCTGCTACCACTGTACCACATTCTTACTTTCCGTGGGCTTCTAATAAACGTTTAGTTTATTTGACCCGCGGATCAGGGTTTTGTGACGCTGATTCAAACATGAAATTACAAAGACTCATGGAAGCGGCTTAGTAAATATTTATAAGTCACTTCTTTCAAAACGACTACCACGTGGTTTGTACCGCACTCAAGCCGCTAGTAGCCACACGTAGCTCCTCCGTATTCAGAATGGCTAAAACTTCCTACTGTCCAAAAATCCCGTGACTACTTGAATGATACACTGTTGTAACCAATGGTTCTGGTCATCATCAGGATTCGAACTGCTCCTGTCCAACCAGCGTCGGAGATTGGCAGATACTGTGTCCTGGTGTTTGGAGGGGAATGCATTGTATCCACTCTTTACTTTTCTCAAAGAAACAACAAAAATGAAAATTCTGATTTTTGATAACCTGAATTACCTGCATTAGATCCATTAAGTTCTGAATTGTGTTCACTTTGAATAGTCTCCATTCAGACATATATAAAATAAACAGATTTAATCATTTACATAATTATCTCCTCTTATTTATTCCTGCTAACAGAGGTAACACTAGACTATAGCATGCCTTTACATAATTATTATTCCTTCCTATTTACCCTGTTAACAGAAGCAGCACTATATAATAGCAAGCCTTGATGTAATTATTTCCTCTTATTTACTACTCTTTGCAGAAGTAGCGATACATTAACATGCCTTGAGAGTGAATTTGAAGTAGGAGCCACGAAGGTATTTCTCCCTACTTGTTTTATACTTTCCCTCACTGCAAATTTTGTACTTCATTTAAATTCCACCCTCCTCACCGCCAGAACATTAGAGTCAATACAAGGATAATCCGGATGGAAAGTAAGATGCTAAACACAAAAAATGTGATTATATATTATTTAAATGGTTAAATTGTAATTCTTTATTGTTAATGATAATACAATTTGTTTGCGGGTTAGTATTTGTTTACTTTAAGTTACTATTTACAGTTTTTAAAACAAATACTTCTATGAGAATGAACTATGGGGCTTTTCAGAAAAAAAAATGTATAAAATTGCTAGTTCTATAAGGTTTCCGCACACCTATACGGATCATCAGCATCAAGCGTCTTAAGGGAGGTTTTTTGAATAGACTTTCCATTCTCCCTTCTTGCAAAATGTGGGTGCACTTCCTCTAATTTTGGCTTGAGGTTTAAGTGGCTAATTTGTTTTGTGTGAATTTTATTTATTATGTCAACAAAATATGGTTTCAAGCAATTATTGATATTTTAAATTGTATTTTATATTACTTAGTATTTTTTGTTAAAGTTATATATTATTTCATTAAAATATAATTGTGAAGATTAAATTTCTTTGTTGTTTATGTGTCTAATTTGTTTTGTGTAAATGTTATTTATTATGTCAACAAAATATAGTTTCTAGCATCAAATGATATTTAAAATTGTATTTAATATTACCAATGAATTTTTGTAAAAGTTATATATTATTTCATCATAATATAATTGTGAACATTAAATATTTTTTTTAAGTGGCTAGTTTGTTTTGTGTAAATGTTATTTATTATATCAACAAAATATAGTTTCGAGCATTAAAGGATATGTAAAATAAAACTTGTTTTTTGCTGTTATAAATGTTTCAAGAGATAAAACGGTTGTTTCTAAAATAATTTACCTAAGTGATTTAGTTGACTGAGGGGCTTGTTTCATGTAGAGCCCGACGGTCGAGGACGGGAAATTTCAAGGTTTGAATCTGAGTCGGGTATCCTAGAGCTGTATTCAGTTCTCCCTCTACGCAAATGTGGACTCAACTTCCCAATTATCAATCCGTTAGCATAATTAGTACTTAATCGTATAAGCTGAACGGATAGTAAGACTTGGTGCTAAAATTTGACATTTACCCGTCTACACTCTTCCAGAAAAGTTATCATTTGTATATTTCCAGCGTCTTTTTGTCTTTGAAACTCCAACAACATATTCTAGGGATAGAACGGGTGTGCGCAATTTGAAACACCATATTCTTTTCTCGGGTTTGGTGACTACAGAGCATGGAGAACCCGGCGAATAATATCGGTTTTCGGATCTATGTTGGGGCTTGGTTGGGTATTTGAATACTTGCCGAAATGTACTCTTGGTAGTTCTCACTAAATGGTTTCTCGCTTTCCCTCACGTAAACGCTGGAACATTTCCTAATCCATTAGCGTAATTAGTAATTAAGCATATAACACTAACAGGTAGTACGACGTGGTTTTAAATACCAATATGCTTAACTTCATGGATCTTAACAGGGAAGTTGGAGGATTGAATCCCGTTCAGCCGTATCACTCTGCTTTCACACAAGTACCGGTACATTCTATATCTTCCTCAGCCCTGTTATTACTTTGAATTTATGTAGGTAAAAAAATCCGTTGTTACAAGTGGGTCAAGGAATAAAACGGTTATTTCTTTTTTTCACTTTATCCTTGGGTAGAAATATATCGTTACAATTTATAAATAAAAATGAACGTATGTGGGTGTTCGTGTGTGTGTGTACGTGAATTATCAACCTTACCTTAAACTAAGCTTAGTTTCTAAACGCTATCTAAACAGTGTATTTGTTTTTATGGCTTTCCCGAACCAAATGCTGGTACACATTCTACCTGGACGGAGAAACTATTCGACTAACAAAACCCTTTTTTAAACTTTTAATAATGCGGTGAGCACTCGAGAGGACGTACAACCGCTCTAACAGGTATTATCAGTGCTAAGTATATCAACTTTCCAATCCTTTGGGCACGCCGTCTAAATTTCAGCCTCATTTAATTCTGGTGGGGGGATGTTGAAATCAAATCCATGTCGGTTATATTGCTTGTATTTCTCCCTCCGGAATATTTTATTAACCATCCCAACTGCACCATAATAATTAATACATAGACGTTTGGCTCGAAAAGGGTACGCTTAACTCATATAGCTATGACGGGAGAGGTCTTGAGTTCGAATCTCACTCTGATGAACTGGGTCAGTTTTCTACTCTCCCTCATTCAACGTAAAAGCTGGTACATTTCTACCTTACTCTTCCACCATTCGTTGTCCATGATGGGTACCTACATCCACGCATGTTGACGGACGATACCAAACAACCAATTTTAGTAGACTTTTGTGGTGGGGGATAGCGACTCTTAATTGAGGGTTATAAATCACCGTAACGCTTCCTATACCCCTTATTATGCATAATTAGAACTGTGTCAATGCTCTCTAGCTGCAATATAACTCGGAAAAAAACCATTACCACATAGGGGTTGGGGGAGTATGGATTGAGACATTGCGATGATGACACCGGGAAAACCCATTGGCCTGGGGGAAGGGGAGTGAGGGAAAGTTAAAGGGGTCTTTATGCTGGGAACCATCTCTCACACTCTTCACTAAGCGGCCATCGGGAAAGGTTTGTGCTTCCTCCATCAGCGATGCAATAGAAGGAGCACCAGACACCGTAGACTGCATGCCAATAAATAAAATAATAACTCCAATGTCAGTCCCAATCTTACCCAAACATAAAAAAAATCAATGATCAAACATGAAAAACGCTATAAGCATATATATAAAAGTAATGAGCACACATAAAAACAAGTTTGGACGAGAATAAACAAGTTTGGATAAGAACCAACATGTGTGGAACACAGAAAAGGGGGTCAGAGGGGAGGTTACTGGTCAGGGGGAAGGTATGGGGCGAAAACCAACAGCCTATTAGAGGGCGAGTGGCGTGGTCACGTGACCAGCTCCAAGACAATTAATGTGCTGTTCCCAAACATCATACTAGCTACTGTTAGGTAAATACTTCTCGGATTCTCTCAGTGAATTCTGTTAAGGTATTTCTGAGTAAAAACGTATTAAGTGGTGTGTAAAAGCAGTGAACACCACGAGATGTTGTTAAAGCTAATTTAAAAACCCGAACGCATGAAGGTAAGATTCAAACATCTAAACTCTATGAAATTTCTGAACTTATCCACTAGATATTTTAAAATGAATTTATAGCCTTGATACAGTAAGATTAAAAGTGCTTGAATAGAAAGAAATTTATATCTAAATATATAATTTTCACGCGTAGTTGTAAATAAATAATAGTTTTAAAATGTTCAGGCAATCATATCTAAATATATACCTATATAGTGTCATCTATATCAAGTTATTAATTCAAATAAAAAAACATAACTCTTACAATTTATGGTTTATAAATAAATATCAATTTAATGTGTCATAAGTTAAAACGTCTTTTAAAGGAAATACAATATTTAATAAAAAGTAATTTTTTAAATCAAAGCAATTAGCATCAGCTATGTTGATAAAAATAATCTGTTTTATCTAGAAAGCTCCAATGCACCATTCCCCTTAATGCATACAGCTGTAGTTTCTTTAAAATTCCTCCATCTTTACGGCTGCTCAATTAGTTTTATTTGTTTACATATTTAAATTGAACTAATACTATTAATAGCTATTCTGAGTGGCCCAATTATAGCGCCAAGATCTTACTACATTAAAATAAACGAGTCTTTAAGACCAAGTGCACATATCATTTGTGACCTAGATAACGAGATGTTTTGTTGTGCTAGAAACTGCGTCCTTAAACTATTTTTGTTTGGAACAATTATTATTTTATAGTTTTTTTATCATCTTGTTGTGAATGATGTAAGCATGGTAGAATGTAGCCAGTACTTAAAATGATACATAGCTTATGTGAAAGAGGTTATTGTCAGTGCTATGTTTCAAATGGTTTAGGGCCTACTGTCTATTTGATATTCGGAGGAAGAATTTTAAGGATATACTTTATGCTTTGGCTGGAGGTGAAAAAGGAAACCCACTTTTATATTCAAAATTGGGAGATACTTTCCCGGTGCATTAGTACATAAATAGAATCCGAACCTAGACTCCCTGGTAAGAGTTGAGTATGGGTATTCCAGTTGTTCTTGCTTGTGCTGAACTAGCTTTACCTGTAAAAAAAGATTACATTTTATTTTAAAATATCTTACTTAAAAAACGCACAAAGTAAAAAAACTGTTTCTAACCTTCTTTACTTTTTGATGTCAGGACCAAATTAGTAACTAAAGCAAACTACAACTTACAAACCAATACAAACTATAGTATGCAAGCTTAAATAATGGCTTTATTTGTGTTCATTCGCATGTCAGGGACTGCAAAATGAAACTAACAACAGTGAGTTCTCCCTCGTGTAAGCTCGTGAACCCGTTGTTCATTGTTTTGTTTTTATTTAAGCACCGCGTCCATCTGCCCGTCGTTTGGATTATACGTTTATGTATTAAATACGCTGATGGTTTTAGTTGTGAGAAAGGTTATAACTATAGGAAATGTATCCGCATGTTCATGGGGCTATAATGGGAAAACATGTAGGAAAAACCATGCTAAGTACACCCGACCAAGACTCGAACCTTGATCTCCCCGTCATTGGCAGTCTAGTCTAGTGCAAGAGTAGCGCCATGCGGCCACCAAACCGGATTGTCCATTGTTATGTTCCTTCTGTTATATCCTTTTATTGATACCAACAGTTGTTCAAGTTAGTTTATAATATACAGTAGTTGTTTGTTTTAGTTATGAATATGTAACCTATATCAAAAAAATAAAGATTTAAGTAGTTTAGAAAAATATTCTAATGCATTTTTATAAGTCTATTTTATATGTTCTATTTTAATTTTTTTTAATTTTATTTTTAAAGTATGGGTAAGTCTACAAAAATTGCTGCCTGTATGAAAAGAAAATCGTTCGCAAGAAAGGCAAAATGCTATAAACCCGCATCTTGATAAAAATAAGAAAATTAATTCAGAGAAACGACGTAAAGAGGCTCATACCCATCGTGAACTAAGACTCTCTGGAATAAAGAAGTATGTTAATTTCACGTTAGCTAGACACAAGAAACGGAGGATTGGCTAAATTTGATACACAATAGTATGGCAAATGATACTTCCGAGCATTGGTCACAGCGCCTTTCAATGATTCATTAGCATCTATCAAATGTGACTTGCGAGCAACGTTCTCATCGTCTCAGTTTAAAATACATGAGCGATTATCAAACTAGTCTGTAGAACAGCGTTCATTACACGAAACAGTAACTGCCAGAGGTTACAAAACTAAACAACTGACGAAAGAAATAGCCGCTTGTTAACTATGCATCAAGTGGCTTGTAGCCGAAGGCACTTTTTCGACAAAGACGCTTTTAAATCAGCAATTAATTAATTAATTTGTTGGTGTACCTGGTAAAATATGTAACAAAGATGTATACCTGAATCAGCAGTGCACTTTTTATGCATAAACGATTTGGCTTCAATAATACCTGCAACTTTTTTCAATGAAGTTTTGCATGATTAAAATACTTTTAATATCGGGATTACATCAGTCCTTATATCATCACGCGATTACAATTCAATGCTAAGCAATATGCAAATATTATCCAGGCCATTTTTCTATATGATGTAATTTTTTTAATTTCTATTATTTTTAAAGCCTACAATCAAGTCAACTGAAAGAAACTTAATAAGGACAACCAGGGGAACTTTCTCCACAAAATAAATAAAAAGAATCATCGAAATCGGTGATCCTGGTAAAATATTATGTTTGAACATACATTTAAATAAATACATATGGGTTTGATTAAGAACCTCCTCCTTTTTTCGAAGTCAGTGTAACATTACGATGTATAATGTTCCAATGGGACCACGCCCACTACGGACGTTAATGGATGTATCGCATCAATTCATACTACCCGCCCCAATAAAATCAATTAAACTTAGGATCCCTACAATAGTATTGTTCGCTGTTGTAGTTCTTGTAGGCTAAGAAGACATAATATAACCATGCTGGACAATATGTTTCACTACTCAATCCAAACCAATGTAATATTTATTCTTTCCACGTACTTACCAAATGAATCTGCTAGTTATAGAAACCTGCTAGGCTGGACGACTCACGGTAAACCAAGACCGGCAACTGGAGCAGGAAAGGCCGGTGTATCAACAAACGCGTCCCGGCACTTCGACTGTACTAGCGTGAAATGAACCAAGGACTATCTACTTCGACTACAAGACAACTATGTTTCCGACCTCTGGCGGATACTAGAGGAACTTCCTTCGAAACATCGTGTGATTGGAGATATTCACTAATATTCCAATGGAGCAAGAACAACTTTCATCGACATCCACATGGCTTTTTGCAGGCATCGTGACGTCACCGCGTGTGTTTGTGTATCCCCATAATAACAATGAAATCCCTATATAATGGCTATGCAAGTATGTAAAGACTGACTATTCTACGATCGACGATCAACGACAGATCATTGTCATGGAGCTGGGCAATGGCTAGGAGAAGGACTTGTAAATGTATCAAATTCGTCGCTTAGACGGGTGGAGTTATGGACTCTAACTTTTTTATCTATAATCTTCTAACATAAAAATTTTCTGTTTCAAAATTTATTATATTTATTATTTGATCGTCTATTTAAATTTAAAATACTATATCTTATAAATGTCGCCGCTCGGGCGCTGGTCGTTTACTTTTGTACTTATTCTCGTAAATATTTTCAGTTACGTAATAATTAGAAGTTGACAGGTTTATATTTATTTGTTTGGAATTGTAGAGTATTCCCTTTTTTTTTAAAGTAACTTTTCGTATTTGAATATATGGTTAGAATTAACGTAACGTGATGTAACTTTTTTGAAACTTGAATTAGGATAACTTTGTAACGTAAGTTCCTTTTGAACAGCTCAGTTTTGTTTGTTTATTTTGGGAACTGTGTGTCCCATATTCTCTGTCAGATCGAGTAGTCCCGTGGGAGTTTTGCTTATGTCTGGTAGTCAAACTCTCACGTTTATGTAAACTCTGTAATGTAGTCGTCAACATTTAATTTTCTTTATATATTAGATATCGTTTTCTGTGCATTACGAAACCTTTGGAACCATATCAAGGTGCCCATTAGGCCCTTATAATTTTTGTATCACATATAAATAAATACCCTGTAGTATTGTCTCATATAGACTGGTCTATCAATTTTGTGATGGATATCATGTTTCCTTTTGTTTAAATACTTGCACAACTTAAATCTGTACAGTTGTTTACTTCGTGTATGATTTCCAACAGAGCTCATTATGATATAATGAGACCATTTATTGTCATCTGCGCTATTGTCATTAATTGAATAAACTACTCTTTGTTGAATTTACATATTTTTACAATATCCATTTTTTTGTATGTTAGTTTATATCCTCTCCCTTTTTTACCTTATAATGGTCGGGGTAATAACGAGTAGTAGAGAGGGTGTAACATCAGTTAAAAATATAAATAAATAGAACTACACATCAATATGTTTATGAATCAGGTACTAAACCGAATTCACTTTTAGCTACTAGTAATTCTGTGAACAATAGATAGAGGTCTCTCTATGTTTTTATAATTATCTTACTGCTGTCTTAAGAGTTCTCTTTGGATTTTAAGTTAAAATACAGGTTGTTTCCAGGTTAAACGGCTAAACTTTGGGAAGTGGTATTGGTTCAAAAACTAACTCAAATCGTATTTTGGAGATTTGCTAGAGCTCGCTTTCTTTTCACGCAAACAGAAAAAAACAAAATAAAAACAAAATAGGTAGGTATTAATAAGATATTTTATTTATTTTGTTCAAATTGATGGCCTCCAGCCCGAAGACAAGCATTGCACCTATCAATGAAAGAACACGTGGCTGATCAACAATGCGCGACTGTTGTTTCTTCGCACGCTTGCGTTATCCTTTGTCGTGATGATTGAAGGTCATTAAAAGGAGCTTCATACAATTTTTGCTTGAGAGCTCCCCATAAAAAAAAATCTAACGGTGTTAAGGGAGGTGAACGTGGAGGCTGAGCCACAGGTCTAGCACATCCGATCTATCTTCCAGTAAAATTAATACTAAGCCATTGTTGATAACCTCTGCCGTAGTGAGTAGGACATTCATCCAGTTGTAACCAGCAGCTCATTCTCATATTCTAAGGAATGTCTTCTAAAAGGTCATATACTAGCTATTATTTAAAAAATTCGATAAATTTAGTGGCATTCAAGCTACGTGATGAAAAATTGAGAACAACTTAAAAGGTCTTCCATTATTTTTTAACCACACATTACATTGGCAATCATGTTTGACATTCTATACACGAATCGCTCGAAGTTTCTTATTTGACCAAAATTTACTATTCACTTGATTGAAGATACGTGCATGTTAAAGACTGCTTCATCTGACCACAATCTTTAAAATACTTTTGAGTTATTTTTTTTATCCCTTATCACTTCTAAAAGTTTAGTCGTTTAACCCGGGAACACTCTGTACATCCTATAATTTCTACTTGGATTTGAAGTTGATATTTATTTGCTTGGTGTTCATGTAAGACGGAAAACAAATTAATCATTTATACTAATAATATTTTAATCATAGAGAATAACCGTGGTTCAGTGTTCACGACGTCAGTCTCACAACATGCACAAGAATTTAAAAATATATTTCTGAGGTACTTTAGCGATTGCTTATATAAGTTCAAATCACTTGAGACGAGCTATTAAACAAAAAACCTTTTAGCGGCAGCCATATTGAATCGGATAACTAGATCTACAGTAGCCCCATGGCTTCTTTGGTGCTGACTGACAGCTTTGAAAAATTACCAAACCAAATCATGTATCCCTACGCCGAAACATATTATATGCAAAAACATGTGTTTAGCAGCTGTCACTTCTGACAGTCAAAATTTAGGTATATACCTAAATGTTGACTGTCAGAAGTCAGCTGTGAGCTGTAAGTCAGCACCAAAGAAGCCATGGGGCTACTGTATGTACAATATATACATAAGAGCTAATGTCGAGAAAAATCTGTAAGATAACGTTTGTGTCGCTGATAAAAAGGTGAAAGTGGATTCTACCGTTCCATCCCATTGAGAACCAATAAACTTACCTTCGTCAGCGGGGAATTAGCTGGAAAGTCTTGGGATGAAGTTTTGCGGTTGGGTAGAGAGGCTGCGGGAGGGGGAGGATTAGTATGTAGACAGTCTTCTTTTGCTATTATGAATAAAAACTGTAAGTCAGGGACCGAATTAACCCATCGGTTCATTTTTAAAGTTAACCTTAACTAGATTTAAACACTAAGTTCATTTAGTTTAGTTTAACAATGTATGGTGGTCAGGGTTGAAATCTTGAATGGGTAAACAAAGGTTGCATCTTTATAAATGATTTCAATTTGTCCCTCCACAAAAATTTGGGTGCATTACCTCTGCTTTAGATATTTCTCATTATTAACACACAAATGTGATTAGTAAAAATATGAATATTAATTACACTAAGTGTGCTATATGCATATAAGCCGAACTAATAGAGTAGAAAAAAACGGAGGGCGGATGTTAGTATTTAAAGCATTATCTCTACATGATGTTGAATATGAGTATTTGTTAATTGCGGCTATAGCCTCATCTACATATTATTTAAATTAAGAAATTACATCTGGACACGGGAATTGAACTTTGGACCTACAAACTATGTTTTGATAGTTGCTATAAAACTAATGCATTAAGTCTGAACAAAGAGTGGAGAATACATTAGAAAAAACATTTGACAAAAGAGGGCATAAAAAAAGAGTGATTGAAAATGTCGGCCTATATATGTGTGTTATGATTGTGGAGGTGGAATATTGATGTAGACATTCTGTGCACAAATGCACATATTGTTACAGCTGGACATGTCTGAAACCTGAACCTAGCTAATACAGTAGCGGCTCTCAAACTATGTTACGTGATATCACTTTATGGTGTCGGTGACATTATTTTAAACTTCTTTTTAGCACCGCTTGTCTTACTACATGTTTTCAGGTTATGCGCCTTTTACTAATTACTATAATCTTAAATATAGGACAGACACAAAATCCATACCCCAGCCAAGGCCATAGCCAACCAATAATTTCAGGGGGGGTTGGTGGGCACATCCCCCAATTGCTGGNNNGTTTGGTTGGTAGGCATATCCCCCAATTGATGGAAGCTAGAAAAAATTCTAAATGATAAACAGTCCTAGACGCTCTCTGAATTTTATTTTTCATTGTAAAATAACTTCCTAGATGCCTAAAGCTAGGAAAATTTCTAAATAAAAAAATTGAATCTCTGTGAAGTGTTTTTTATGGTCAAATAACCCACAAAATGGAGAAGGCTAGGAAAATTTCTAAATATTTAACACCTCTAGAAGCTTTCTGAAGTATTTTTAATGGTAACACAGCTCCCTTATTTGTATTTGTATCTTAATTTTGATATTGTTTGAACCATAAACAAAGAAATGTATATTTTGTTCATAAAATTCCGTGGGGGGGTTTGAACCCCCAAAGCCCTTCCTTGGCTACGGTTTTGCCCCCAGACGTCAATTCATCACTGTGAAAGGATGAACCCACATTCCAAAAATGATAAATTTCTCGGCCATGTCAGGAATCATGCCCGGGACCCTTAGCTCCGTAGGTGGGCGCACAACCGACGGAGCTAAGCTTCGTAAATTTCTAATATGATAATTTTTTCTAAGTTATATCCACAATAAAATGTATAGATTATTTTTTTACAAAAAGACTCTTTTTTTTTAAAGATGGGGAGCGTGCACAGCATAGACTTTCTCACTATTGTAAATAAAAAAGAGATATTTAATTAAGACACTTAGAATATTTGAAACGAGATAATATACATTGTTGCACATTGTACCAAAGAACATAAATGAAATGATATAAGCTGTTAGAAAAAAGAAGAACATCACACACACCCAGAACTACAGCAATTTTCAAATTTAAATGAATAAATTATATATATGCAATACAAGGCTGAAATCAACTAGGCTGATTGATCAAACAAAGGGGCATTTGCTTAATAGCTTAAGGCTGTATGGGCTTATTGCAATAAGCCTCAAAACTATCTGGTTGATAAGCAAATATAATATTATCAAATTAGCCTGGCTCATTGTAAATTGAGGGCTCCTTTTACAATAGGCTGGACATTCCAATTCACCTACGATATATATACATATATGTCATAGGTGAATTGGATAAAAACCATTATTTGAAATATATTTTTTAAAAAACCAATAGTTTCCGTATTATAAGTTCACAAAAGATCAGTTAGAGGCTCGAGCCGTGCTTGATAACGTAAGTCGTGTGTTGCATAGTAATAGTTTATTTTTGAGTACAGCACCACTGTACGTTAAACTCAGCTACTTTAGAGAGCCGCGTGGGGAGGAGGAGGGGGTAGTCATAAATGAGATAAACTCTCTACCGCTAGCACATATAGCCGCAAAAACCATGGGATCATTACGATTCAAAATCGCGACACACTTTGCCTTGTCCATGCATTGGTTTTCACCAAAGCTATATGTGACATTAAAAGAGAACTAGGATGCATGGATGTGAACACCTTTAGACAAATCAAAATGGGTCGTCCTATTCAAAAATTTAAAGCAGAGTAACTATGCCGTGATGCCCGTGTGAATCTTTTGAAAGGTGATGGAATAACTGAAATGAAACAATTTCAAACATACTTCTCCGAATACAAAATTACCGTGTTCAGGGAA
Organism: Timema californicum; assembly: GCA_902141385.1. NCBI lineage: Eukaryota > Metazoa > Arthropoda > Insecta > Phasmatodea > Timematidae > Timema > Timema californicum. The sequence goes on along the minus strand of CABFOW010000194.1, from coordinate 220,567 downwards.
CGCCGGGGGAGACAGGTCCTATATGAAGGGCCTAACCCCTCCAAACATTCCTTTAAGGGCTACTTTGATTTGTATTTTCACGATGAAAAGCAAAACCATTTTGATGTCATAACATCCTTGACAGCCGCATTTAAGTGTGGGTACTTTTGCTGAGAGTGTCGTGTACAGGTCAATGATAAGAACAAACACAAATATGAATCCAAGTGCAAAAAGTGCTACGCTAAACCAGACATGTTTTGAAAACAATAAACGTCCCGGTTTTTGCAGAGGTCACAGGTTGGTCTGTGATTTCAAAAAGGTCGGCGAGGTATGCGGGCAATTTTTCAGTTTGAAAAGATCAAATTATTCACATAGGTGTTATGAGACTTTTTGTAGAGTATGCGAGACTCGTCGTCCTTTTGGTCATTTTTATTATATGAAGCAGGCCCCATCAAAGCCATAACAGTAAAAGAGCAAGTTCATGTTTGTATTCTATGATTTTGAATGCAGAAAAGAAACTCTTCTTCAAAATGAGGTTAACACGTACTTGAACGAACCTAACCTATGATGTCGTGCAGACGTGTTCCAAAGCCTGAGTTCATATAGATGCAAATGACCATCATTGCACTAAATGTGGGGGCGATATAACTCGCATATTCAAGGATGATACCACAATGACCCAATTTTTCAGATTCATAGGGCAAATTAAAGCATCAAAATATAGGGATATCACACTCCAAGGCCATAATGCGAAAGCTTATGATGGTAATTTTATTTTAAAATATATGATGGAGGTTTAAAAATGGACTCCAGAGCTCATAATGAACGGTGGGAAAATCATGTCCATGTCACTTTATTGACTCGCTGAACTTTCTCCCGATGTCATTGTCCAAGATGCCAAAAACATTCGGCTTGGACGAGTCTTTGGCAAAGGGACATTCCCCCTATTTTTCAATAAAAAAGAAAACGTGGGGTACAGGGGACCCTTGCTGCCAAAGGAGGACTACGGCATCGGTGAGATGTCAGTTGAGGGAAAGGAGCACTTTGAGAAGTGGTATGACGCGTTGGTCAAAGACAATTATGTCTTTGATTTTAAACGCGAGCTGGAACTGTATTGTTTGAAAGATGTAGAGATCCTACGGAAGGCCTGTCTGAAGTTTAGAGAAATACTCATGCAGAAAGCAAAGGTGGGTCCTTTCAGAGAGGCGTGTACGATAGCTGGAGCGGCCATGTTGGTTTACCGCCGAAGTCATCTTAAGGAGAATACTATCGGTATTATCCCTAACGGTGGCTACCGGTGTGCAGACCAACAGTAGCACATCGATGTACAGTGGATCTGCTGGGAGGCCCATCAACGCGGTGTCTCTATTCTTCATATGGGTAACGGCCGTGAGGAATAGGTGTTAGGGCAACGTGTAGACGGCGTGGTTAAAGTTGGAGATACCACCGTCTTCCAGTTCTGGGCTGTTATTGGCACGGGTGCCATCTCTGTTATCCTGACAGAACCACCACTATCAAAAACAGCCAACACGATATCATGGAGACGCGCTATGAAGCGACCATGGCTTGTGTTGAAAAGTTTAAGAATGCCGGCTACACGGTCGTAGAGATGTGAGAGTGTATGTTTAATGCGATGAAACGCACAGACAAGGACTTGAAACAATTTGTACTCTAGCACAAGGTGTACAACAACGAGCCCCTCAGCCCCAGGAATGCATTTTTTGGCGGGCGTACAAATTGTATCAAGCTCTTCCACGAAGCAGACCTTTCTTGTGGAAAGATGATCAAGTACTTGGATGCGTGGATCCTTACGTTTGCAAGTATTAAAAATACCCCGTCGGCCACCCCAAAATTCAATCGGAACCAAATTTTCCGTCTATAGATCAAGTAGAAGGCATAGCCAAAGTTACAGTGACGCCTCCGCGGGATGTATTCATGCCCGTATTGCCTACATGGATACACGACAAGTTAATGTTCATCTTGTGCAGGAAATTCGGGGAGGAGAAACACCAAGGCGCGTGTCAGCACAACGACAAAAAAGATCGCTGGTTGACGGGCGTCTGGGTAATTGACGAGATCCAAGGCGCGTGTCAGCACAAAGACAAAAAAGATCGCTGGTTGACGGGCGTCTGGGTAATTGACGAGATCCGGAAAGCCGTTGTGAAAGGCTACACCGTTGAAACAGTACACGAAGTGTGGGAATACAATGTATCTCTTTACGATCGTCAGACACGTTCTGGCAGATTGTTTCAAGGGTACATTGATACTTTTTTTTAAATTAAACAAGAATCCAGTGGGTGGTCAGAGTGGTGTACCTCACAAGAGGAAAAGTTAGCTTATATTCAAAATTATGAGGAAAGGGAAGGGGTAAAACTACATTTCGGCTCTATTTGTAAAAACCCTGGTCTCCACACTCTGGCTAAATTCTTTTTAAATTCACTATGGGGAAAGTTTGGGCTAAGACCCGATTTACCACACGTTGCCGTTGTTAACGACCATCAGGGCATCCACAAGTACCTGATGGATCCGTACAGTACCATGGGCAGAGTCATTGATGTTAATGATGAGGTTATGTTCTTCAATTACAAGGATGCGCGTGACGCATTGTGCCCTAACCCTAACACGAGTGTGGCGGTGGCATGCTAGACGACTGCTATGGCTAGGTTGCACTTATATAGCATCCTTGAACAATTGGGTAACTGCGTTTTGTATCATGGTACAGATAGCGTTTTATCCACAGAGCGCCCCGGCTATTGGATTCCACCAACCGGAGACTTTTTAGGTGACCTCACTGACGAACCTCAGGATTACGTTCCGGGAAGCTACATTAGCGCCTTTGTATCAGGCGGTCCCAAGAATTACGCGTACCTAGTTTGTGTTGGTGGCAATCCTGCCAAAACAAAAAAGGTGTGCAAGGATCGCGGAATCACCATAATTTATGGCAACCGAAATGACGTTTTGAAACCGATGGTCACTGAACAGGCCGCGAAAAGATACATAAATTCTGCACAAAATTGTAAGAAAACGTCTTGCGACTGTATGTACCGTTTCGCAGACTAAAGTATACCGGCCCGTGTACACCAAACGTAGGATAACCGATGATTATAATACGTTGCCGTTTGGGTATTAGAGTCCTTGTGAAAGCACTCGCTACGACTAAAAGGTGATCATTTAGACGGGCTGAATAATCACCTTTTTTTCTTTCACTCTAGACAGTTCCACTGACATATAATTTTTCAAAGATTTGAGATTTTTCCATATTTTTCTTATGCATGAAAACACGCATATTTTTTTATCGGTTTATTTTATGCACCCAGGTTACTTTTTATATTTTTTTTATCCACCAGTACAATTCTCCACCTACCTGATTATTTTCTATAGTCAATTAGTTGTTTGTATATATTTTAATTCTAGTCAAATATAATAAACTCTTTGTGTATATATTTATTTTAATTCTAGTCAAATATATTAAATTAATTGTATATACATTTATTTGCTTTTAAATTGAAACCTTCTCTATGTGTTTAGATATATATATATATATATTATATTGAATCATCTTTAGTACCAAGGCCTCTATTCCCAATATGTATAAATATATATATATATATATATATATAGTAAATATCCACAGTATATTTTTAACTGTGTGTATACTTTTCATCATTGTAAATAAATATAGCAAAAAATTGTTATGTTGGTGTCTTAACGTCTACACCCGCACCTCCCTCCTATCCTATAAATTCAAGTTCATTTAGTTTATATGTTCAGTCTCAAACATTATGGACAAGTTGAAACATCCATTTTCGGCCATCACAAGCGGCCCTTCCGGCTGTGGAAAGTCACATTTTGTAGCAGACTTTATCGGTCATTTGGACACAATGTGTGACGTAAAATTTGATAAAATCACATTGTATTATGCTTTATGGCAACCGGGATTCGAACAAGACGGGGCAAGTCCCCACATCCTATTCTGTAAGGGTTTGCCGGAAATGGATGACATCTGTAATGACTCTCCACAGCTGATTATCCTGGACGATATTATGCGTGAAGCCAACGAAGTGGTCGTCAATCTTTTCACCAAAGGATGCCACCATCAAAATATAAGCGTCATGTACCTTACACAAAATATATTCCACCAGGGCAAGGGCCAAAGAGACATTTCCTTAAACGCACATATATCGTGCTTTTTAAAAATCCCAGGGATAAAGCCCAGATTCTACACTTTGAACGTCAAGTCTGTCCTGAAAATCCCAGTGTTTTACAAGAGGCTTACACTGATGCTACAAGTACTCCTCACGGGTATGTATTGTTAGATTTAAAACAAGGTACACCAGAATGGTTCAGATATAGAACCCACACAAATGTCGGGTGCCGCCTGTACCTACCACGCAAAAGCTATAAAAACACCGACACTTCCCGATTACAGATCATTTCATAACCATGAGTCCCAAAGTACAGAAGTAGGCCCCTCTGCTACGTGCGATGTATCGCATAAATCCGTAGCAGCGTGTCGCCTTGATGAAAACAGTCGATAAGAAACTGGTTGACTCTGTTTGCGAGTGTGCCTACAACACTTTAAAAGGGCAGGTGCCGTTGAAAAATGCGCAGAAGACAAAGTTACGTGCTCACATGCAGGTGTTGCGCAATCTAGTCAAACGAGTAGAGGGTTGGAAGAAGAAGAGACGACTATTCATTCAGAAGGGAAGAGCGTTCTTGCCCTTACTTTTAGCCTCTTTATTCAGTGGGGTCCTTGGCTCATTATTCAACAAGTAATTAATGGAACACACGAAAAAAATGATATTGGTGTCCCCGGAAACATTAAACCATTACGAGCAACACCACCAGTTTACAGACGGACAAGGGGACAGAGTTCATGGCACGTCTAGTTTGGAAAATTCTTAAGCAAGAAGGAAGCATTACTACACCACTCATAATCCAGACGTTAAGGCAAGAATCGTGGAGCGATTCAATAGAAATCTGAAAGGACGCATGTGGCTCTACTTTACCAAAAATAACACGTATCGTTATGTGGGCGTCCTCCAAGATTTATTCGACGTTTACAACGGCGCAAAACATTCCAGTATCAAGATGGCGCCTACCGACGTTTCAGAAACTAATGTACTTCAATTCATAAATAATCTGTACAGCAAAAGGCGTCCATACTCGAATAGTAAGCCAAAAATAAAGGTCGGTGATACGTTGCGTATTAGAAAATCCAAAATGCTGTTTGAAAAGGGCTACGAAAGCAATTGGAGTGAAGAGATTTTCAAAGTCAGCAGTGTCGTACTACGACAGCCTGTTGTCTACATGCTGACCGATCTTGATGGTGAGGAGGGGGAGGGGAGGTTTTATGAACCCGAATTGCAACGTGTACGTCTCCCCGAAACTTTTAAATTTGATAAAATACTACGTGTCAAGGGTAAAGGCATCAGAAAGAAAGTGTACGTGCTGTGGTAAGGTTACTCCGTCAAGTTTAATTCTTGGTTTCCTGCCAGTTACGTCAGCGCCCTGCCATGAAGGACCAGTTTTACATCACTTTGCCGAGTGACAACTCTATGGGATATTTCCCGAAAAATACCCCCATGAATTTCACCACGCAACTCCCTTACTGTCTTACACTCGAATGCCAGTGGGAAGTCACTCTGGCTGAATTTCAATATCCGTGTTCTTTCACTACCGTACCCGAGGGTCAAAATATTGTATAGTACAACTGGGTGGACGCTAACGGCGTGGAACAAATTTTCAAAGATCATATCCCTCCTGGAAACTACAGCACTATCCATAAATTGATCAAAGCTCTAAACGACGTAGAGGCGTTTATAGGGGATTCCGGAGTTGTATTCAAGTACACAAACCCCTACAAAAAAGTGGACGTTATCTCTTCTTTACCAAATATACAGCTGCTGACCCTATCAAGCCAACTATATCTACACTAGGTTTCGATCGTCAGACTAATCTGATCAACGTTCCCAAAGTCACCGTACGCCACCAACATTCTACTAGGCTTGCCCTCGCAAATGTACATCTACACGGATATCGTCGATCCTCAGCCCGTTGGTGACATTGTGGCACTTATGTTACGTATCGTTAACATAAACTATCTCTATGGCATATATAAGACAGTTAGCTATGATTCGTTGCACTACATGCCAGTGCTTAGAAGGGAAATTAAAATCTTGGGAATCAATATAAGAACAGACACGGGTGAACCTGTACCATTATAGTTTGGAAAAGTGTCCGTGAAACTTCATTTTCGACGCTGCTCAACATGAACTGTCCCTACCAAAGATACTACGTCAACCAGGCTGGAACAGGTATATATTCGATCTACCACGGTGTTCCCTATACACGCGGGTATGGGATAGGAAGTTTATTCAGCAGCCTTTTCAAAAGCATCGTTCCGTTGCTGAGGAGCGGTGCTAAAGCCATCGGAAAACAGGCACTTCATACCGGTTTCGACGTGCTCTCCGACGTTGCCAATCAGCGTCGTCCTTTCAAAGAGGCGCTATGGCACCGTGTCGACGAGGCTGGACCTAACCTGAAACGTAAGGCGGAGCAGAAGCTCGACACACTGATGACTGGCTAAGGCTATAAAGGGCGTAGTATGAAGCACCGACGTCAGTCTTCTGTAGTTGTTCGACGTAATGAGGTCAAGAAAGAAGCTGTAGGTATTTTCAATTAAAATGTCGTTTCTACGCCCCCAGTCCTGCAAGTGTGCCAGCAGTGAACTCGATCTTTTTACCGCCCCACCCACACAAACCAGTCTTGAAAGTGAGCAATGGTTCAGTACAAACCTGTCTCTTCCCTCACCGATGATTCGCCCATCGAATTTACCATTACTGGACAAGGCGAGTTCTATATCGATCTTTCACAGACCATTCTCTATCTCAGGGCGGCCATCATGAAACCCGACGGGGCGCTTTCACAGAGGTGGATCAAATCGCTCCCGTCAACAACTGGTTGCATTCGCTATTCATACAGGTGGATGTGTTTTTAAACCAAAAACTAGCCTCACCGCCCAACAACACGTATGCTTATAGAGCCCACATTGAGACGTTGGTCAATTACATAAGTGAAGCCAAAAGAACACATTTGACTTTTGGTTTGTGGTTCGCCAACAGCCCCAGAACCTTTGAGGAGGCTAACGCTGGCAAAAAGGGATTTGAGGCCCGTCGCAGTCTCACCACAAAAAGTAAGACGGTGGATCTTTTGGGGTATCTACACGGTGATGTGTTTATCCAAGAGAAATATCTTTTCAACGGTACTGAACTCAGAGTCTAGCTGGTCCGTTCCCGAGACGGGTTTAGTCTTATCGTAGGCCCTGAGCTCCCTCACTTTAAGGTTCACATCGCCAAAGCCGGCCTTCTAGTGCGACGTGTCAAAGTAGCACCTTCTATACTGTTGGCACATTCCATAGCACTAAACGTCAGTCCCGCAAAGTATACCATCACCCGTGTGGAAGTAAACGCATTCACTATTCCTACGGGCGTGCAAGGGAAATCACTGAACAACGTATTCACGGGACAGTTACCCAAACGATGCATCGTGGGATTTGTATTAAACGCAGCGTTTATCGGAGACGCCACCAAGAACTCATTCAACTTTCAAACCTACGGCTGTACGTGGACGGGGAACAAGGGCCGTCGAAACCACTACAACCCGATTTTTCAAACGGCAAATATGTCATGTCCTATCACACACTGTTTTCTGGAACGGGTACCCATTTCATGACCGAAGGTAGTGACATCACACGCGAAGCCTCCCCTAAGGGATATCATCTCATAGCTTTCGATCTCACGCCAAATCTGTCCACCCACATGACAACACATTGGAATTTGACGAGGCACGGCTCTCTGAGCATTGAAGTGAGTTTCACGAGAGCTCTCACTGAAACCGTCAACTGTATCGTGTACGGGGAGTTTGCCAACATCATCACCATTGACAAGGACAGAAACGTTGTGACCGATTATGGGAGTTAATATAAACGGCTTCCCAACCCTTGCCACCATCATTTAAGCTATGGATGTCATTGTGGATTTCCAGTGCTTCATATACTACGGCAAACAGTTTATCGTCAAGGAATGAGTGTTTTATCTGTATGCGATACATTACTTCAACATAGGGTGTTAAAACCCCCATACGCTATCGAATAGCTTTCCACCGATGCCAGAAAGAAAGACAACTATATCTTCAACAAACTGCACGGTATTACCTGGGATAGTGGTTATGTTGATTACAGTCTGCTCGAATCCCTCATCTCCTGTGCCACAACGCGTGCAGAAACCGTCTACGTCAAGGGGGCAGAAAAGAAAAAGTTTCTAGTCAAATACACGTCTAAACCCATCGTATATCTGTACGACAGATGTTGTTCGTAACTGAAAACAATTAAATTGGGCCGCACCATGTGCCTGGCACATAGGTCTGTATGTAATTTCTGTTCGGCCTCTATCATTATTATTATTATTAGCACCGCGTCTTACTACCCGTTCGGGTTATACGCAGTCGGCCTCTATCGTTTGGGGACTTCGAGATTGGATGATTGAAGATGGACACGCACACCATAAGACTTGCGCTGAAAACAAATCCGTGGTTCCGTTCTGTACGGTCGGGTGTTTTCCCTGCTGATCAACTACACGCAAGAATAGCTCGACCTGCCACTCTATTAATCAACCCTGATCCAAACACCAAGCCTGGGAGGCATTGGGTCGCCATCTTTATCGACAAGAACGGCATTGGAGAATATTTTGAAAGTTATGGTTTTCCGCCCCTAATAAGGTCATATCTGGCATTTATACGCAAAAACACTTCCCGCACGTCCCATAGCACGCTATAAATTCAAAGCATTGCTTCAGACGTTTGCGGCCATTACTGTCTCATGTACCTTTTCTATCGCACCCAGATCATTCCGATGAAAACTTTCCTAAGCCTATTCTCGCCCACCAATCATACAGGCACTGACGCTAAGGTGGTGAGATATTGTAGCAATTATTGCTACAAGGTATCCTAAATTGGGTTAGTCAATCAAAACATCACTTACCCAATTTCACCAACCGGACGAGCGCGCGGAAAAGAACGTCCACACACGATAACAACATTGAAACATCTAAGAGCGATGATCCTAGTGCTGCATTTTGCCACTATGCACCACCACCTGTCTCAATAACAACATGGACGTCTAGAAAAGCGTAGAAGCGCTGAGGCTTTGATAGAAGATTCTCAACGCGTCTAGTACAGCGCATCTCCCCCCTCTCCGTGTGTTTGAACTCTGTGATCCCCACCCTTGTGTAATTCCGTCTCGAGTGTTCGATGAGTTTTGCACCATATAAAAGACTGTTCATCAAGATAGAGACCACTCTTGGATTAGGCTCGGACATTGACGAAGCGTAGGCTTCAAGGACATACTTATACCATGTAAGGAGAAATTCTATTTCGGCACAAATATAAATATTGTAATCTTTCTAAATTCCCTTTTGATCGTTTTACGTGTATATATTGTTATTTATATCTTATATGAATCTTCATTCGTTTTACTAAACATTAAGTTTAACTTCACTTATGTTACGCATGGGTTGTAGGGAAATAGGACTTTACTTAAACTACAAAAGTAATGTGGGGAAGTTTTTTTTTTAATGTTAGTTTTGAATTTTTTCTAATGTTAGTTAAATTGTGCTTATAAACTTTGATTTAATTATTTAACTTTAAGAATTGTGTTTTCAACGCTTGTTGTCTTAGTATCCATATTGGGAAGTTATTTTATAATATTAGGTCCTAACTATTCAGTTGTTAGAATGCGTGACGTTGATAACTATTCTTATATATTTAACTTTATTAATCTAGCTTAGGAGTTATGTTTCATAGTTATTGAATGTGGCAGAGTGTTAATAATATTTAGGCCAGGAAAGTTTAATAATAAAGTTAGGAATTATCCTTAACTCTAATGAATGGATATCTAAGTTTATTTAGTATGACATCTACTTTTGGAGGGTTCCGTAATAAATTTTTGTTATTTATTTGTGGAGACGTCATGCGTAGGCTAGTCATTAATGGGGTAACCACGGAACTTTAATGCTGTTAGCGACAATTTTGACTAGCACTAGAATAGGTCATAGTTGAGAAATATCATTTAAGTATACGTTGTTATACGCCATATTTATAATGCTAGGCATTGAAAGGATTATATGTTGTTATACGCCTTATTGATAATGCTATGCATTGAAAGTTAATTCACGTGTGTTCATGGAAAGTTTTCTTGTAAAAACAATAATCATAGATTGTTATTATTGCACTTCAGCTGTTACAGATATTGTATTAAAAAAAGAATATTCTTAGATTCTTGAAAGAAGTGCTATGTTCTTTAATAAGATGTTGGCTGAAATAAAAGCAAAGTTTCTTTAAGACTTGAACTTTTTACTATTCTAGTTATGCCATTTATCCTTAGGTTTAGATATGCATAATTTTAATGTCCCTTTTAACTTAGCCTTCGACCTCGTCATATTAAAAATAAATTGATTTCTGAAGGAGGACAGTGATATTACCCTCCTTCTAGGAGTGACTGGCGTGCGTTGGAGATGGGTTGTGTACCCTGTTATATTTCACAACAAAAACATAATATTGTTTACACTTCGCACTCCTATTTTTTCTAAAATTTTCGATAACATTAAATTTATTTTATTTGTATTGAATCCCTCTAATTCTAGAGCTTGGATTACAATATTACAACACATTTTTCAAGACTGTAGGGTCCTACCGCCCTTAGAGGCTGCGTCCAAGCAGCGTGCGCCTATAAAAGGGGCGTCTCGGTGGCATGCCGAACATAATCGCCAAACATCATGGAAGGTCAAGACGTTTGCACCCGCAAAGCAAAGCCGGTGAAGCCGCTCGCCATCATCAGTATTTTTAACACTTTGTTCCCGCTGGACGGAGTTGACGCCAAGCGAGTCATCGTCGGCATGAGCGTCAAGAACAACTTTACGCCCTATGTCCAGCTAAAAAAATGCGGAGGGAACTGTGTGGTGTTTAACCGTACAAAGTGTCAAGAAATGGGCAGCCACAAGTCTGTCATATCAAAGTTTTTCAGTAACACGCAACCTCCTCAGAAGATTACCCTGACTAATAATGAAATCTCTCTGAGACGCATGTGTGGTGACCGTATGGTTGCCATCAGCTTGAAACAAGACGCCAGACTCAAGCGAGTCACCTATTTAGCACCTAGCTGGGCGCGTCTTTGTGATGTGTGGGATCTCATCGACGTCACCGTCAACCGACGAGACATGTGGTCGTCACACGTCACACGCTATTGCAACGATTTGATCGACAAACTCGTCGAGGATGTATGTGACACGCTAACAGAATTGGCGGGTGGTGTCGATCTCAAGCAGCCTATGGTGTAAACGTACATCAAAAACCTGGATCTTATCAGTGCTACCTACTATACACGTCAAGTCTTTGGTTTGGACTATTACATGCTGGATTGTGAACTAAAAACAATATTACTAACGCATCTAAGAGACACTGTAGAAAAACGTATGGACGAATATATGCGTCATTCCTGTAAAAATGTATAGTTGTAAAACCTTTAATTTCTGTATAATAAACATTATATTTGTAATATCTGTGTTTTATTCACTGTTTATTCCTTATGAGTCCCAACTAGTCTTGTCTGCCCACCAACCTGGCGCCAGAATTTCGATGACGTCATCGGGAAACCCCGTTGCCCGGGTCAATGACCTCAATATATATTCTTGTCTCAACTCGTATTGTTGAGCCGCCAAACTGTCGCCAGGGAAAAACCATTGCGCCCTAATTCAAGGTCACGATCTATTTTTGTCCTGACCTGTCTTGTCGACCCGCCAAACTGACGCCAGGGAAAACTTCTTGAGTCATAATTCAAGGTTACGATCAATTCTTGTCCTGACTTGTCTTGTTGACCCGCCAAACTGGCACCACGTATGAGTCAACCCATTACCGCATAAGGGGTTGAGACACTGGGAAAACCCATTACTCATAAGGGTTGCGACATCAGTGGAAAAAATCCTGGGAGAGGGGAAAGTGCGCACCCGTGATGCGCAGTGGTCACTACTCGGTAAGCGGTCGACCAGAGAAGATGCCCCCATTCTACACAAGACAGCCATAGCGAGAGGTTCGTACAGCTCCCTCATGCCGAAAAGTCATGGACTGTATGCTCCTCAAATAAATAAACTACAACGCCCCTAATCCTAGCCAATAATTAATTAGCAATAATAAATTAACAATCATTAATAATTAATTAATCAAGAACCAACATGTCCGGGGTGGTTGGCGAGGGGGTGTATGGGAGGAAATTTCGTAATCTTCACTTGGGAAAAGAGGTCAGGAGGAGGAGAGGTGACTATTTATAGCAGCCAATCAGAGAGTGAGGAGGTGTGGTCACGTGACCTATTTCAGCCAATCACAGCCTATTTTAGGTGGTCCACCGCACTACTTATAGATACTTAGTGTTATCGATACTTTTCCTTCGATACTAGTATGGTATCGATATTCTTCTTCCGATACTGTAACGGGCTAATCTGGCTTAGCCCCGTTCAAGTGTAAAATACGAATGTTTTGGTGGTACAAGCAAGTCGTCAAGAGTTAACAAATTAGATACTAGTGTTAAATGCTACGCCCGTAACATTTGTTTGTTTATTTACATACCTACTTCACCGACTCTTCCGTCGAGCCTGATGCCCCACTGAAAAGAACAACACCGAGAGAATTGGCCGAGCGCGACCACAGGGAAGAACTCCGCGCTGGACAACGAGTTACAGTCAACTGAAAGCTCCGTGAATGGTGTTGGCCGACGCGAGTCATTGTTCTAGAATCAGAGGGACGTTTTCCCCCTTTTCTTCGTACTGACCACCCCATCACGTGGAGTTCTCATACTATATATTCTCCAGGCCACTTGGAAGAAATATAGAACATGGCAGGACACCATCAGCGCCGTTGGCATACTACGCACTCTCGTCACGTCGACTAATTTATCATATCAACGTAGGCTTACAGTTCAAGGAAATGGATCCACTGGACAGGAACAAATCACTAAATTAGCCTATTGTACGACAGAATGTATTAAGCAAACTTCCAGTTAGAAGTTAAGAATATATCAAGTAAACTACAAGTTAGAAGTTAAGGATGTATCACGAAAACTTCAAGTTAGGAGTTGAGGATGTATCGAGTAAACTTCCAGAGAAGTTAAGAATGCATCAAGTAAACTACAAGTTAGAAGTTAAGGATGTATCACGTAAACTTCAAGTTAGGAGTTGAGGATGTATCGAGTAAACTTCCAGTTAGATTTTAAGGATGTATCGAGTAAACTTCCAGTTAGATGTTAAGGATGTATCGAGTAAACTTCCAGTTAGATGTTAAAGATTAGGATTAGCCTATTTCATGGCGGGATGAATAGGATAACTTTCATGTTAGGATTAGGTAATAAACCGTGTCGATATTGAGACACTGATGTAACTCAAAGGTAGCTTGCCAGGGAAAGAGATGGTTCAAGTTATATGGAGGCCTGGGATCCACACCTAGTTAGGCACTTTTGTCAATCCCACGCACTTGTGTTAAGTGGTTAACCTGTGGGTCGTTCATGCTTCTCAAGATTGGACCGTGGCTAATCTGTCTTATTATGCAGTAATACTCCTCTTTGGGGTATACAGCTCATGAGCCGCTACTGCCCCTCTGGCACGGCTGGAGCAGTCATTAATTACTTGTATGTATGTTGTTATATTGATCGCCCGTTGGGTGATCAAATTGTGGGACGTGTTCCCGACCGAGCATGGCCCGTAGATTTTGATAAACCCATGTAAGTTGGTCGATCCTCTTGTAAGGGGGTTGCTCTGTATTCAGGGCGCTCATATGTAACTGGACTTGAACTTGCCCTATGTAAGTAATAACTAAGCGTGCTCGGCCAACACGCCTTGTGATAGAGGGAACAGTAACTAACTCAATTGTCTGAGTTAGTCCTTCCGGCGCCTCACGCCCCTTGTTGGCCAAGGCTTAGGCAAGCTACCTCATATCATATTTAGTTAGTATAGACAGTTCTTATTGAGATTACGTGCTAAATATTGATCATGTATCATGTTTTTTATTAAATTGCATTACTTCTATTTTTCCTCTTTTTCTTTATATTTCTGTATACGTGTGTATGTGCACCCCGGGGACTACTAATGTTGGTGTTTGTGAATCACTAACGACGACCAACACAAAATATAGCCAAGAGTCTTACGGTGCAATACTTTTAATTAGTACAGTATCGATACTTTTCTTTCGATACTACATCCCTACATCCAACCACTCCTCACGCTCTCATGCATCCTGACGCTAGTCAGCTTGATCTCGTAATGGTGAATTCCCTCAGAATAGTCTTTAATACTACATACTTCTCCTCCTTAAAGATAATATAGACGAAAAACGGGTATACCTTCTCATCATTATGTATACTTTCTAAACGTTGATATCTTTTACTCTGAGGTAATATGTTTAACTCGTTTATTAATTTAGAAAAACATTTCTCAGGCGGCAATGTGAGGAAGCTATATTATGTATAAATGTACATACTATACATGCCTATAATATACAACTTATAATTTATTGTATATAATGTTAATATTATATATTATATAGGCCTACTATTATATAATACATATATTAGAGTTGTGCGAGTAGATAAAGACCCCATTTCACTAAGAGTCAAGTCCGATTCGAGTTTAAATAAAAATATCGAGTTTTTTTCCTACAAGTTAGAGTAATATAGTTAAAGAAATAATTGTAATAGAAATATTTAAAGTTGATTTTCTGTAATAGATCCAATTATAGATCATAAGTACAAACATAGAATTTTAAAAATGACTCATTATTATTATTATTAGCACCGCGTCTTACTACCCGTTCGGGTTGTACGCACTTACGCTAATGTGTAATGCTAGGGTGAATGTGAGATGAAATGAAGGACCTACAGTTTAACGTGGAATCCGAACCACGGTGGAGGCCTGGTATTCCCCACATTCCAAAAATGACATTCGGATTCGGATTATTAATTACATTTAGTCTAAATGTAGATTTTTTTTAACCAGATAAAAGAAAATAATGATGGGCTCTTTTTACTATGAAATATTATTAAAATTTGATAGAATCAACTAAAAAATTAAAAATGTTAACATACATGCATACATACATATATACTTACATACATTACATACATTATATACATTATATACATTACATACATTTTACATACATACCTAGACATACATACATACCTAGACATACATACATACCTAGACATACATACATACCTAGACATACATACATACCTAGACATACATACCTAGACATACATACATACCTAGACATACATACATTATATACATTACATACATACCTAGAAATACATACATTACTATACATACATACCTAGACATACATACATACCTAGACATACATACATACCTAGACATACACACATACCTAGACATACATACATACCTAGACATACATACATACCTAGACATACATACATACATACATACATTTTACATTTATACATTACATACACAGATACACATATACATACATACATACATACTTATATAGGCCTACATACATATATACAGGAATAGCTAATCACCCCTATGCCATTTTTTTACAAATAAATCTTTTTTTTTTTCAACAAGTAATATTACCTGTCCATCTAATCTTATTTACATATATTATTTTATTAGAGATAATGAAGGTAGATTTTATAGGAATTGTTCTTATATTTCCTTAGAAGGGGTGTAGAAAATAATTTAGGGAAAAGCACCCTCAGTTCACTCATACAGTATTTGAATCCCGATCACTAGTAATTAACAAATCAGACTATGTTAACGTGATACTAGCTTGTGTGACCGATGAAGGCAATAAATACATTATTGAAAGTTGTATAGATGATTTCATAAAGATGTAAGGGGAGGTATAGTAAGACTTTTAGCTTTGATAGTCACTAAGCAAAAACAGATTCACCAGAAGATTGAAAAGCACTTGTAGTGGAGTCCGATTATTCGTACATCATCTTCTTTCGAACCCCACGAAAATTAAATTCAAGCTCCACCAAGATTTGAACCCAAGTCTCTTCAAAGTGGCTCATCAATGTCTTAAGTTAAGCGCATAACATTGTGAAGGCTGGGGAAGGTTAATGAATAGCAATCGTGCGGCCAGCTGGAGAAAGTCAAGCCGCAAGTGTAGTTCGCAGAGAGCTCATTGAACCCATCAGTGTTATACCAAAGTCTGGACAACGTCTGTCTGACTCATTAGTGGCATGTGGGACAATGAGAGTCTGGCAGTCTCGTTCGAGGGTTGTTGACACTGGTTCAGGGTCATATCCCCCCTCCCACCTCTTTTATTAGGGGAATTATGTCCTTCACACTCATTGTACAGCCACTGAGATATTTCTTTGGTAAGGCAGAGAAATATCGTTGTACAAAGTAGACTATAGTTTTCAGGAGGCATACAGGAGGGTGATGAGGGGGATATATTCCCCCCTCTTCTCGAAATATAGAATTCAAAGCATTATCTTCCAACAAAAAGAAACAGAAAAAACACAAGTTTCACCAAATATTACTGACCGTGCCCAATAAAATAATATCGTAATATTTACATTGAAAAGTGATGATAGATAATATGGCCGATTATTTTATATCAATAGATGGTGCTTGGTCGGTTTTTGAATCGATTGATTGAAGCATTTCCGTGTTCATTCGTTTGGAGCGCTAGTGTGTTTTGGTTTGACGCTATAGTGGCGTTTCTCTATTCCTAACTCCAGGCTTCCTTTTCTATGGTTTAAGTGTTCGGCAGAGTTGTGATGTGTTGTCTGTTCTCTTCTGTTGTTGTTTCTCTGGATATTATTGTCACTTTTATTTTATTGGTTTTAAAGAGCCATTGTTTAAGGTGTATGTGTAGATGTAGCTTATCCTGATTACTATTTAAAATTTGTCGTATTTCTTGGTTTGAGGTTCTATTCCTCCCCGAAATGAAATCCTGCGTACGCCTCTGAATCTATAGTCTTTTCAATTAGCTATAGTTCAAATATAAAAAAGATACTTGACCATAGTAGTCAAACTACACATCCACCAATGTCCGGAAGAAAATGCTCTCTGGGATCATCTCAACTCAAATTCATAGTAGTTTGAGCTCGAATTACGGGTCAGATGGACTAAGGGTGGCTTATCCCAATTAGTTTTCCACTCTCCCTCCACGCAAATCTGGGTACACATAATCTAATCTCCACTTTTCTCGGGTGGATATTGGAAAGTGATGTGAAAATAATTAAATGGTGATATAGTTAGTGTACAGAATCGAAATTACTGGGTTAGACTCCATGTTTAGATGACGATTTTATTTGAAAAGTCGTAACATTACTACTACATATAGTACAAGTTGGGTTATTAGCTCCGGGAGCACACATACACCCCGCATGCTGCCATTCCTGGTGGTACGCCCAGAAGGGGCACTGACCCCCTCCCCAATAACGCAAGTAATGTTTATAGAACCCGCTTCGGTGGCCGCGTGGTCTAACGCGCTAGCATCATGTTGTACTAAACTGCCAAAGACGGGTAGATGGGAGCTCGATCCCTGTCGGGTGCACTGAGTGTGGTTTTCCTAAATGGATCTTCACTCTACTTCCACGCAAATTCGGGTGCACTTTATCTCAATTAAACCTTTATTATCCCTAACCCATTAGTCTAATTACTGCATAGTCTTATAACCCGAACGGGTTGTAAGACATGGTATTAAAAATAAGTTTATAAAACCTTAGAACATATTAAGTAGTCAAAGAGGCTTAAAGTGAAGGAGAGAACATCGTAACAGAAATTAAAAAAATTATGACAGTTTTTATTTGCATAATATGGTGAAAATATAGAGTTAATTGCATAACGCAGTGGACCTATGACGTAAAAAGATGCTATAAACTTTAATGCTACGAAAAATTGGAGGAATGCAATGGAAGAAGAAGTTACTACATTGAAGAAGAATGAATGAATGACATCGATTTTAGAATCGGATTATTGTAATGAAATTGAAATTAAATTAATATTACTGTTTTAATACAACTAGCTAAAACCTGCTTCGTGGGCAAATGGTCTAAGACGCCATTCTCACAGTAATCTAGCAGGGGTGGATCCAAATAATTTTCATAGGGATGTCATAATTATAAATAACATGGTTACTTAAAATGTTAGATTTCTGTTTAGAGCCATTAAGTAGTTTTTCATTCATATTTAATCTTATGTATGTTTTAAACCGTTGTCATCCTCCCCAAATTTTAGAATCAAATAGTTTTTAGAAACCATTTGACGTATCCTTCTTTCAACAATTTTTGAAAAATGGTTCATTCTAGAAGCTATGAGTAGTCTTCGCTTTGATTTTTTTTATTAGATTATTTTATAAGCCATTTAAAGTGTTCCTCACCAAGAAATTTTTAAAATTTGGATGCCCATCAAAGCTATTTAGAGTGATCTTCACCTTAATTTTTTACAATATCTAGATACCTCTAAAAGATAATCTTTGAAGCAGTCTTCCATCGTCAAAATTTTGAAAATTTAATCATTTCAGAAATTAGGCTATTTGGGGTTGTCCTCACCTGAAAATTCTTCAAAATGACATGCATCTAGAAGCTATTTGGAGTTGTCCTCTCCTAGACATTTTTGGAATTTGGATGACCTTGGAAGCTATTTAGAGTTTTCCTCCCTGTTTTTTTTTTTTTGCCAGTTTGATGCCTTTAGTCTAGTAGTTATTTTAAGCGGCTTTCTCCGGCAAATTTTTGACAATAGAATGAATCTAGAAGTCATTTGGAGTTTTATTTAAGGCCATCTTTTAGCTTCATAGTCGATAATATTAGAGGATTTGAAAAATATATCTAGGGAGGGAATTTATTCCAAGAAGGAGCAAATTATTTCCAGGGGATCAGAGTCCCCCACAGTTCCACTACTCCCGCAGTCCACACATACTCTATATTCGGTATTCGTGGATGAACTGCTCTGAGGCGATTATTAGTCTTCTTTGATGTGTGGTAGTCTACCATCTTCATGCGGAGCAATTTTCGTTACTCGCTATGTACGACACATATTAGTACATGAAAACGAATATTTTTACACACTTGCGTGAATCATATCGAACCTTGCTTACTCATGCAAAAATAAGGCACGTGGGGACCCGGGCTAGGAGGTGTCTGCACGTAGACTGATAATAAAGTGTATAATTTATCTGTGTTGTATTTTATTTCTAAAATTTTAACTTTCATTTTGTTTTATATCAATTTTCTAGCTTTCCCAGGGGGGTCAGCTGACCCTTTGACCCTCCTTGAATCCACGTCTGGACAAGACCATTGATGATGGGGTGATCAAGGTTAAATCTCGGTCAGGTGTATTGAGGGTGCTCTTCCCTAAATGGTAAATTTTGCCTTCCTAATACCTAAAAATATGAGTGTAATTAGTACTCAAGCGTATAAGCCAAATGGGAAGAAAGAAACAGTGCTATAAAGCAAAATATATATCAAAACTATTTTTATTTGTTTGTATTATATTGTTTTATTGTTAATTTAAAGTTATATTTAATGTTTATTAGATGTAAGTTCTTGGTGTTATCCGGGAAGTTTTAGTGGTCTCTTGAAATATAGCCCATTTAAATTTAAAGTTAAAATCTCTCCTTGATGATAGTTTTCGATAGAAAACGAACTGTTAGTAAATTCTACATTAAATCTCATCTCAAACCACGTGATCACCATGGTAGATTACTCCAAAACCAAGAAACATAAATATCGAAACGTCGGTAAAATTACTTAGTGTTATTGGGAGAAGTGTGCCTCAGGTGTTTAGTTTTACTTTTCTATACCCTAAAGTTGCGATTGTCCGGCCTAAAGTTCCAGCATTCTGAGCCGAATAACATTGTATCTGGGTGTAAATAATTTTCAGTATGGCTTTGTCTCATCTAGCTACGCCTCGTGCACACCTCCCTTGATAAAGCTTCTGTTTCCAGCCAAATAAAAACGGTGCTGCTATCTACAACTCCCCTGACAAAGCTTCTGTTTCCAGCCAAATCAAAACGGTGCTGCTATCTACAACTCCCCTGACACAGCTTTTGTTTCCAGCAAATCAAAACAGTGCTGCTATCTACAACTCCCCTGACACAGCTTCTGTTTCCATCCAAATCAAAACGGTGCTGCTATCTAAAATTCCCCTGACACAGCTTCTGTTTCCAGAAAAATCAAAACAGTGCTGCTATCTACAACTCCCCTGACACAAGCATCTGTTTCCAGCAAAATCAAAACAGTGCTGCTATCTACAACTCCCCTGACACAGCTTCTGTTTCCAGCCAAATCAAAACAGTGCTGCTATCTACAACTCCCATGACACAAGCTTCTGTTTCCAGCAAAATCAACACAGTGCTGCTATCTACAACTCACCTGACACAAGCTTCTGTTTCCAGCCAAATCAAAACAGTGCTGCTATCTACAACTCCACTGACACAGCTTCTGTTTCCAGCCAAATCAAAACAGAGCTGATATCTAAAATTCCCCTGAGACAAACTTCTGTTACTAACCAAATCAAAATGGTGCTGCTATCTAAAACTCCCCTGACACAGCTTCTGTTACTAGCCAAATCAAACGGTGCCACTATCTACACCTCCCTTGAACAGCTTCTGTTTCCAGCAAAATCAAAACAGTGCTGCTATCTACAACTCACCTGACACAGTCTTCTGTTTCCAGCAAAATCAAAACAGTGCTGCTATCTACAACTCCCCTGACACAGCTTCTGTTTACAGCCAAATCAAAACAGTGTCTGCTATCTACAACTCCACTGACACAGCTTCTGTTTCCAGCCAAATCCAAACTGTGCTGCTAGCTACAACTCCCCTGACACAGATTCTGTTTCCAGCCAAATCAAATCAGTGCTGCTATCTACAACTCCCCTGACACCGATTCTGTTACTAGCCAAATCAAAACAGTGCTGCTATCTACAACTCACCTGACACAGCTTCTGTTTCCAGCCAAATCAAAACAGTGCTGCTATCTATAACTTCCCCTGACACAGCTTCTGTTTCCAGCCAAATCAAAACAGTGCTGCTATCTACAACTCCCCTGACACAGCTTCTGTTTCCAGCAAAATCAAAACAGTGCTGATATCTACAACTCCCTGACACAAGTTTATGTTACTAGCCAAATCAAAACAGTGCTACTATATACAACTCCCCTCACACAGCTTCTGTTTCCATCCAAATCAAAACGGTGCTGCTATCTACAACTCCCCTGACACAAGCTTCTGTTACTATCCAAATCAAAACAGTACTGCTATCTACAACTCCCCTGACACAGCTTCTGTTTCCAGCCAAATCAAAACAGTGTCTGCTATCTACAACTCCACTGACACAGCTTCTGTTTCCAGCCAAATCCAAACTGTGCTGCTAGCTACAACTCCCCTGACACATATTCTGTTTACAGCCAAATCAAATCAGTGCTGCTATCTACAACTCCCCTGACACAGCTTCTTCTACTAGCCAAATCAAAACAGTGCTGCTATCTTCAACTCCCCTGACACAGCTTCTGTTTCCAGCCAAATCAAAACAGTGCTGATATCTACAACTCCCCTGACACAGCTTCTGTTTCCAGCCAGATCAAAACAGTGCTGCTATCTACAACTCCCCTGACACAAGCTTCTGTTTCCAGCAAAATCAAAACATTGCTGCTATCTACAACTCACCTGACACAGCTTCTGTTTCCAGCCAAATCAAAACAGTGCTGCTATCTACAACTGCCCTGACACAGCTTCTGTTTCCAGCCAAATCACAACAGTGCTGCTATCTACAACTCCCCTGACAGAGCTTCTGTTTCCAGCAAAATCAAAACAGTGCTGCTGTCTACAACTCCCCTGACACAAGCTTCTGTTTCCATCCAAATCCAAACTGTGCTGATATCTACAACTCCCTGACACATAGCTTCTGCTTCCAGCCAAATCCAAACAGTGCTACTATATACAACTCCCCTGACACAAGCTTCTGTTTCCATCCAAATCCAAATAGTGTTGATATCTACAACTCCCTGACACAAACTTCTGTTTCCAGCCAAATCAAAACAGTGCTGCTATCTACAACTCCCCTGACACAAGCTTCTGTTACTAGCCAAATCCAAACAGTGTTGATATCTACAACTCCCTGACACAAACTTCTGTTTCCAGCCAAATCAAAACGGTGCTGCTATCTACAACTCCCTGACACAAGCTTCTGTTTCTAGCCAAATCCAAACAGTGTTGATATCTACAACTCCCCTGACACAAGCTTCTGTTTCCAGCCATAATCCAAACTGTGCTGATATCTACAACTCCCCTCACACAAGCTTCTGTTTCCAGCCAAATCAAAACAGTGCTGCTATCTACAACTTACCTGACACAAGCTTCTGTTTCCAGCCAAATTCAAACAGTGCTGATATCTACAACTCCCCTCACACAAGCTTCTGTTTCCAGCAAAATCAAAACAGTGCTGCTATCTACACCTCCCTTGACACAGCTTCTGTTTCCAGCCAAATCCAAACTGTGCTGATATCTACAACTCCCCTCACACAATGCTTCTGTTTCCAGCCAAATCAAAACAGTGCTGCTATCTACACCTCCCTTGACACAGCTTCTGTTTCCAGCCAAATCAAAACGGTGCTGATATCTACAACTCCCCTCACACAGGCTTCTGTTTCCAGCCAAATCAAAACAGTGCTGCAATCTACAACTTACCTGACACAAGCTTCTGTTTCCAGCCAAATCCAAACTCTGCTGATATATACAACTCCCCTCACACAAGCTTCTGTTTTCAGCCAAATCAAAACATTGCTGCTATCTACACCTCCCTTGACACAGCTTCTGTTTCCATCCAAATTAAAGCAATGCGTCTATTTTCACCAACCAAGTGTATGCGACTGCAAGCGTTGCGTATTATAAGCCAACCACATGCATAAGAGTTGTGTCCTTCTGACTTGTGGGAATTATAATAATGTTTAATATTCATTCCGACTTGTGGGAATTATAATAATGTTTAATATTCAATCCGACTTGTGGGAATTATAATAATGTTTAATATTCAATCCGACTTGTGGGAATTATAATAATGTTTAATATTCATTCCGACTTATGGGAATTATAATAATGTTTAATATTCAGAGTCCTTCAAGCTTGTGGAACTTATAATAATGTTTAATATTCAGAGTCCTTCCGACTTGTGGAAATTATAATAATGTTTAAATATTCAGAGTCCCTCCGACTTGTGAAAATTGTAATATGTTTAATATTCAGAGTCCTTCTGGCAAGGAAAGGTATCTTATGTTTTGGTAGTCCTTTTGACTTGTGGATAAAGTTAATAATATTGCAAAGTAAATACCGGAGATGTTTTCTGTTGAATCAAATATATATACTTCACTTTATTCCTATTTAACTAAGTATTTTACACTTTCTTTGATTATTTTCTGGTTCATCCATTTCTTTGTTAGCTTAGCGCAATAATGCTGATTGGGTTGCTGGCAAGCATGAGCCAATATATTATATAAATAATATATTCGTTTTTAATGTCCTATGTGCTCACTCTACATTTATTCTCACCTCATTTTATAATTTTAAAATTTTTTATTTTATTTATTAATTAGCCTTTGTCCAGAAGGACGAAAAAAGGCTAAAATATAATCACACTCATTTTATATATCCCTTATCTTATTACTATTATTATTAGCACCGTGTCTTACTACCCGTTCGGGTTATACGCACTTACGCTAATGTGTAATGGTAGGGTGATTATTCACAAGTTGTGATTAATACACGTCTTGTCAGAGGTGAAGGAAGGGTTTGGCAATCAGATAAATCTGTGCCGAGACCGAGAATTGAACCCCAGACCCTTGGCACAGAAGTCTGACACCTTACCCCTAGACCACCAGGTCACAATTATTCCATATAAAACCCACATACACAATGAATACACACATAAAAAATGAGTAAAATTCAGACACAAAATCTAAGAACTAGGAGAAATCAGAATACGAAAATTGCAGACTTAATTCAGTCGTGATGAAAGCCGAGCCAACACATCCCCCATATTAGGCAACCCTCTCACCGTCAGTGCATAATTCCCCGCGTTCTAATTTACTAGAAGTCAAAAGGCTAGCCTAGCTCCAACTTTATTTGACATCCTAGTCATATGGGGTGGTTTAATAAAGATCGTTAAGCTAGGTTGAAATGAGTATTAACTAGAAAAGATTAACAATGTAAAGGGTCCAAATCAGCCTTTCCTTCGATAATTCAAATTATATGTTATTTTTTATAAATGATTAAAATAGATATGTCATAGGTAATCATCCTGCGATCGAATTATACTTAGCCAAATCCCACTGTGATAATTAATATTTTCGAAATCAATTATTATACAATACAAATACTTATATTGAGATTGTTAATTTATTTATATTAATTTGACTAACAATTAAATAACATAAAATTATTTTTTAAGAAAATTGTAAGAATATATTGAATGTTTACCATCAATTAGAAAATTTTCTTGTAAATATTTTTCTAACACCATCTTTATCTGAAAGTTTCTCGCATTATAGTTTATACTAGAAATTGTGATATGCATTTTGCGTCAGTAAAAATATGTTGACATCCTTTATCAACATTATCCGGCTAATTGAACTTTACTTAAATCCGGAAATATAATCAATGTCCATGTTATGTATTGTTTTTGAAGCTTCACTGTACCGATATACCATGGCATATTAGTTAAATTGCAACATTTATGTCAAGAGCTGAGTAGTCAGATTTAATTGAATATATTATTTTTATTGATTTTTGTATTAGATATAACAAATAAATCATTTACTTGGTAGGAGTGTTTTAAAGGTCCCGAGTGAAATAACAAGGTATTTTATTTAACGTGCGAAGGGTTTCCTTAATTTCAGAATGATCGAATAACACTTGAAGTAAACAATGGTTAAATATTGTGATGTTGATCTACTCATCTTGTAGACACAACTTTTCATCCCAAAAAATGAATTAAAGAATGCCTGCTATACTGATACATATTTTGTTTCAATATTTTATAAGAAATTTAGAATTATTTAATATTATTTTATGAATTGTACCAAATTATTGAGAAAAATAAATTTAAGTCATTTTTAAATTGTTTTAATCGCATTTTGGTTAAACTAGTTTTTGATTTGGAAAATACATCTTGTAATTATTCAAGCGCCTTTTTAAAAGAGCTGCTGCCGCTATACCTGGTGAAAATAATCTTCACCTATATATTATTTAAATATATATTTAGCTTGATTCCTTATTTAATATTTTCAGGCGTAATCAGTATGATTTTAAATGCAAGAGAAGTGATTTGGTTGTTATTTTAAAGAGACAAAAACAATACAATAATCAAACAAAAGCTAAAATATAAGTTCAGACCAATTCTTAACATTTATTTTTGGAATCCACAACT
Organism: Timema californicum; assembly: GCA_902141385.1. NCBI lineage: Eukaryota > Metazoa > Arthropoda > Insecta > Phasmatodea > Timematidae > Timema > Timema californicum. The sequence continues at coordinate 195,082 of CABFOW010000194.1, read as the reverse complement.
TTATAGTCAAAGGCAAGCATGGCAATGTAGGCCTATTTGTTCCCAAAACACGATGTAATGGATATGCGATATATTTGTAATGCGATGTAACTGTATACATACGACCCTTCATTCCTATTGGTTGTACGTCAAAGTAGGGTTGGCTGGTTATAGAGTGGTGGGGGGAATGCGACGTGATGGACCTGCAATGTATTTGTTCCCAAAACGCGATGTAATGGGCATGCGATGTAATCGTATACACCCCAAACTAATATAGTCCAGGTTGATACACAAGACACAGTTATTTATGCATAATACAATTTATTGTAAGCTTCATTTATCCTAAGAGCTATCAGTCTTACCTTGATTGATTTTACACTATGACTCTGCCTTATAAGAGGAAGTTAAAGTATTACGTAAGCGTCTTTGGATGAGGTTGTTTCTAGCACTGCTTATTTTTGCTAACAAGGGGGAGGGGAGTCAAAACAATTCAAAATAAGAATATATTTTAAATTTTTAAATTAAATACATTTGAGAGTTTTCTATAAATAATTAAAGTTTAGAAATTTGATATATATATATATATATATAATTTAACAATTTCTTTAAAATTCATATATTATGAAGAGTGTTATTTGGGATTAGCGCGATGTTATCTTTATTTTTATTGTGAAAACTTACTTAATGGTAGTTTACTGAAAAACTATTCTTGAAAATTATGCTCCAAGATATATGACACAATATAAGCAAGTTTTTATGATTGTGTCCTACCATTTATTTATTATAAAACCATTAATTGTTTATTTAATAATCTCTGGCTTACAGAATTTCAAAATTAATGCGCAACATTTAATTTAGCTTATCTAGTTATCTTTAAATAAGATTACTATGATAGTCTACGTAGCCTTAACTACCATGCTTGTATTAAGAAACACACTTAAAAAATGCTTTAAAAACCCTATAACAATAACCACATTTATTAATGTTGTGAAATAAAATATAGTACCATATTTATAGTAAATTCATTTCCTACATTTGGATAGCTAGACCTACTAGTCAATTTTCATTAAATACTTACGCAAATATTTACATGAACAAAAATTTCACAATAGCCACAGTAAAATCGTTTTGTTTAGGCCTAAGAGACTCTAAAATAAGTGTAGCGTTGCTAGTACTTAAATAAAAACTATGTCATTAATGAGAAATACGTATAGGTTGAAATAAAACGTGAGATTGATTTGTTGAATTATAAGAAAGAATCAACAATTATTTAATAATAATTTATCACAATGGACAGCTATTGTGTGAACGGAGCTACATTTGTTCTTCCTTTTCCTTTTCATAAAAACTAATAGTTCTACTGACTTGAAAAATATGTAGCTTTTTTTTAACATACCTGTAAAGTCAAGACTTGTAGTCAAAACCAACATTAAATGTAAGTTACGGACATTCTAATATTGCAATTCACACGAAGACATTCATATGAACACCCTTGTCATTTAAATTTAAGAATAACTCCAAACGTATTTGCAGATTTAGTTAACATAGTTTTAGTGATATTTTGATACAAGGATTACTATGAAAGAGGTGTTTTAAGGTAAAACTATATATTTACATTTTATTCCATTTTAATCAATAAGAAGGACAAATTCCAACGTCAGTAATGTAAATCTGTGTAAAAATGTCGTAGCACTATCTCACATCACTTGTGCTATCTATGTTCAAATAAAACCACTCACAGTAGGTACTGTTCCAAGATATTAGAAGTTTTTAACTATATGTTTTAGGCTAAATAACCTTAGGCCAAATACTTTAGGATAATTTAATTTAAGCTAATTGATTTTTGGTGAAATCTATTTTTAGGCCAAATTATTTAGGTCTAATGGTGTCAGGCCAAATTATTTAGGTCTAATGGTGTCAGGCCAAATTATTTTATGCCAAATGACTATAGACCAAATCATTTTAGGCGTAATAAGTTTAGGCTAAACGACCCTAGGCCTATTGCCGCATTTCCCATGAGCCAACATATAGTTGTGCTGTCGTGTAGTATCCTACACCAACCAAACAGATTCTGCTCTATATTTTTGAACGTGTGAATCAAGCCTTAATGCCAGTGTTTATTGCAGACACGATAATATTCCTCCCAATTATCGGGATGTATGAGTGCATAGCAAACTTACCAGAAGAATAGAACCGTAACCTCCTTAGTCCATAAATATGAATCAGCTTTCCCAGGAGTGTCTGTGAGTAATGCCATGTGAGCATGTGTATGTGTTAATAATGTGGGCGGAATGTTACTTGTGTTTAAACATTTAATTAGTACCCCCATGAGATNTCTTTTTCGCGAACCCACTCCCCCAGCCCCCCCCCCCCCCGTTCCCAGTGAAGTTGCGATTCACAGTGAGATGGCTATCAAGGCTCCAGATAGATGATTAGTTTTCAGGATATTACATGACTCAGGCCTGTAGGGCAGAGGACAATTATTTACCCCCTCACTCAATTATTTTTCCATATTCCTATCATATATAATTTTAAGAAGAAATGTAAAGGTTAAAAAAGATAATTGAAAATAATGCAAAGTGCATAATGCATTTGTAGCGTTTATTACCATAAAGCTACAAGATTTAAAGAAATCAGCAAGATTGGACACTATTAAAAATAAAAATGAGTAGTTACGCCTCCCAAGTCGACTCCCTGCACAAGCACAACATACCATGATAAACATAACATACTGACTAAGCGCGTGAAGATTGTGTAATCTTGAACTGTAAATTCATCGCGGGGCATGTTGGGAAATGTGTGACTTACATTCCCAAGAAGATGGTTCTAGTTCCTTCTCCAAACTACTCCATTGTTCTACCTCCGTCTGGTTATCCCTTCCCTCTCTTCTTTATTTTGTGATTGCCTTTGTTTTCGTTTCCCCCTTTCCCCCCTCTCTGGATGTTAGCGTATATAATGGTGTAATTCATATGTGTGTTTTACTCTTGTCAGGATACCATCCTTGGACACATATAGGTGTTCAGGATGTTATAAGGTACAACATTCTATTTCGGCTATTATAATTTAAAATTCTTTTTCGGCCAACAAATGTTAAAATTAGACTTTCCAGAATTTATAGATAACTACGCAAGGATATCGATATCTTAATATGTAAAATTAGTTATGATAAATAATTTCTGTCTTTATTTAGGTTTTCTAGACGCAAAGTCCCCCTTTTGGGATTTCGTAATATTGATATTTTTAATATAAGTGAGACGCCATATTTTTTAGAGATTAGAGTTTCATTGTATGATGGTTAAAACTTATATTACATCTGGCGTGAGACGCCATATTTTTGCGAAGATTGGTCTTATATTGTTATGAGAATTATACTATTAACTTATAGCCCGTTCGGCATAAAACTGATTTTTTATTCAGTAGTATTGTTGATATTTATTATAGGTTTTAAAACCTTGGCAACCTTGGTTGAGTTGAAGTTATTGTTTGGGATCAGTTCTAAAACCCACCTGACGGGAATAAGGCTTGGTCATCTTAAGGACGCTTGGTCCGGTGTTGTATTTATTTTATATACAAGTGTTAATACTTGGAAAGTATTACAAGTACTTTAAATTGAATCTTTTGTGGAAGTCATTGATGACTCGAGTAATCAATTATTAGTTAAGTTTAGGGTGATCGATATAACCCGTGGCTGTTGCTTTTATAATATTCTCATATATATTTTTATTTGTATTGTGCAATATTCGATCTATCTATATCTTATATTAATAAATAAACTATTATTTATAAATAAAATTTTTACGTTTCATATAATTATGTTGTATCCTTTACTGATAGCCGTAGATTTTCCAATATTTAAGTTATTGAATATTTGTAAAGTGGGTTCGGGAAAACAGAAGACAAATGGACCTGAGTACGGTATATTTAGCTTGTGATCGTCCTATCGGTCTCCTCTGCATTTATTATGTTTTTGGGATTCTTATTTAATAGTAATGTTGTGTACCAGCCTTTATTCTGTGGTGAATAAGGGCGGTGTTACACATTAAACAAACATAAGGAATTAAAATGAATGAATCTCGCAAAACGATTTTTTTTTAAATAATAATAATATTTAGCGCCGCGTCTTACTACCCGTTCGGGTTATACGCTAACTTTTTAAAAGTAATATGCTATGATATTTATTTGATTAGATGACTTTGTCAAGTTTATGCTTAACAATTTTTATAAATATGTGCCAATAAATTTGATAGTTTAATAAATGGATACAATTTGCATTTTTATACTTGTTTACATTTTGTTAACCCTCCAACACTTTCCCATATATTTATTGGGAAAAAAATATTCAAAAGCTCAAAATTTTTTGTTCACTTGTGATTTCAGGTAGGCTTAATTATAGTCAGCTTTAAAAACTAGGAATTATTTATTTTTCTATTCATATGAAAGATATGACCTCGGTAGTATTGGGTTAAAGTGCTCACCTTGATACCCGATGTTCATGGGTTCAAACCCAGCCGAGGTCAACGGATTTTTCTTGAGTGATAAAAATCTTTAGCACTACTTTCTTCCAAGGGAACTTAAAGCCATCAGCCCTATATTGATTGTGTTATGTAAAGGAACCCAAAAGGTAAGTGAACATATATTTTCGCCAACATTAGTAGGTTCTTTCTTACTCACTCGTAGAAATTCAACGCAGAGGTCAACGGGAAATAACAGTACTTTCTAAACCTCCTTAATACCAGGTATAGTGGTCAGTACTAACCAGAAAAAGGGTTGAGTGCATTTCCAGCTTCGGATGGTTGGGTAGTGCACTAAACCAATCTCCGTGTTTCAGACTCAACAAGCAATTAACGACAGAAATTAAGACGTGATCAGTACGATTGAAAGTAATACCCTAAATTATCGGTGCAGGTGGTCTCATCAAGTCCATTCAAAGTGCTCTTGATAGTACCTATGATAGGAGTCGAATAATAAAACACTCTGTATAGGGTTTTTAAATAACATACAAAAAGGCGGGCTTAGTTGCTATATAAAAGTACAAATCTGTTCTTTTACTGATTTTTAAATAACGCAATTGACCAAAGGAGGTAATAGATTAGTGTGGAAACGCTGAAAGCGGCAGGAGAGGGAGTACTACCGTGGCTGTATGGAAAAATACGAGCAATATGGAATGAGGGAAAGGTCCCAGAATACTGGAAGACGGAAATAATAGTACCCATCTTCAAGAAATAAGAGAGGAAGAAGTGTGGGAACTACAGGGGAGTTACTTTGATGAACCGCTGTGCAAAGGTGTATGAAAAAATATTGGAGAAAAGAATAAGAGAGGAATAGTAGGAGGAGGATTGAGAGAGAGGAGCAACATTGCTTCAGACCAGAAAGATTGGCAGTGAATCTTATTTTTGTTGTGGTACAGCTACAAGAGAGCCACTACAATTTCGGAAAAGACCTTCCTGTGGTCTTCCTGGATGTTGAAAAAGCGTATGACAGAATCTGCAGAAGAAGAGTATGGAAAGCGCCGGAGAAGAAAGGCGTGCAGGATGAGCCCGCAAACATTGTGAGGAATGTATACAAGGATAATGTGAGCTGTGGGAAAGTGGGAGAGAAGAAGACAGATTGGTTTGGAGTTAAAGAATGGGCTGAAACACGATAGCGCGCTCTCACCACTACTGTTCACTGTAGTGAAGGAATTTGTAGAAAGGTTTGGGTATGGAAGTATGAAAACAATGGTGTTTGTGGATGACCTGATTGTGTGGTGTCGTGAGAATAAAGAAGTACCGGAGTAGCTGGAGGTTTGGGAAGAAGTGTTGAAGTGGTATTGAATGAGGTTTAATGTAAGTAATATTGAAAAAGTGATCACGACAAGAAAGAAGGACAGGAATACAATTGGTGTGACAGTGATAGGGGAACAATCGAAGATAGTAAATGTTTCAAGTATTTAGGCAGTATTGTAAAGGAGAGTTGTAGGAACAGGAGAGAAATAAGTGACAAGGGAAGGCAAGTGGAGGCATTTTTCAGATGTGAGAAGCCTGATTTGGAGGAGGATATGCCAAACAAGTGTAATGGAGTGATCTACAATGCCTATTTTCTAACGATATTGACGTATGTTGCTGAAGTGTGGGTGATTAAGGAAGAGGATAAAACAGAATACAGGCAAGGAAAATGAGATTTATGAAAAGCAGGATCGGTGTGACAAAATTTGACAGGTTGAGAAATGAGAAACTACTAAGAATAGTAAAGGAATATCCAGTCCTGGATGAGATGGAGAAGTCACGACTAAGGTGGTATGGCCATGTGAGAAGAATGGAGAGGGAAAGGATGACCCGGAGGATGTTGGATATTGAGGTGGGGTTAGGGGGTCGTGAAGAAGACCAAGGAATAGATGGCTGAAGGGATTAAGTAGGAGTGTGTAGGAGAGAGGAGAAGACTGGGCCGAGCATGAAGGAGAGAGGTAGTGGGAGGTAAGGAGGTGGTGGAGAGGTTTATATTACAAACAGATCCAGCCAGTAGATGTAAACTGTTCATCATGATGAGGATGATGATATTGATAAAAAATTATCCGATTTAACACATTGTGTTCTTGTTTGTACTTAATAGATGGCAGGAACAATATCGATAAAATGTGACGGCTTTATTTCTATATTTCAAGTAAATTATTTCCTCTTTTTTTCTTTTTCTTTGTCCTTTAATTCTTTCATCAATAACAAGTTTTTACTTTAGTGCAGTAAAGAATAGAGATGTGTCGATACCGATAATTTGTGTACCTACCTGTTCTAAATTGGTTCAGTTACAATGCTGGAATAGTTCCAAGTTACCGGTACTGTCCACTATCGATACAGCCAGGCATTGCTCAAACTCCAGTATCTAAACTTGGTAGTGTAACGGTACTGATAACTTGGAGGGCCTGGTACTTACTAGTTACAATTGTACTTGATTAATATTGCACAGTCATCAACCACTAGTAGTAGTAGTAGTTATTATTATTAGTCAGTTGGTGCTTGCCATGAGTGAACGTGTTCTTACTAGGCTATGCAAGTGACATCATTCTGTGTGCTTAGGATTGTGTTCTATGTGAGTTTGCCTATCCCTAGACCGGGTGAGTTTATATTTAGTTCACTATACCAGGCAATAAGGACAATTGTCAAAAAATGCTTCCGTGCTTTTTATTTGCCGACAAAGGTTTATTTGGGTTTTTTTTGCAACACGTCTTACTACCCGTTCAGGTTATACGCTGTTTATTTGGTGTTCTGGCCCTTGTAAAGCAAGGTTTCATCTGGACTGTCTCAATATTAATTAGGCGGAGTATGAGTGTTTTTTTTAAATGAAAAGTGGGATAGCTAGTTTAAAGTGTGAAATTAGTACCAAAAAAGCAATAGCTTTGTTTGAGGATGATACCCTCACCAAATATACTTCTGCACCTGCTCTTCCTGAGTGGTCGCAGAAGTCCCCTCAAGTAAATAAGTATTTTGAGGAGCTACTCAACTCAAAGGTACATCAGCTGATCGGGAAGCAGCTACAACTCACCTACTAAATTCCTTGATAAGTATAGCTTACAATATTTCTACTCAGGTGAAGGATTTGAGCAATGATAATGCTGTTTTGAAATCTCAAATTTCGGAGCTGTTCACTTATAAGTCCCCGGTATGTTTAGTTTCCATTGAAACTCAATGCTTTCTATCTTCACACTCTACTGCTCAAATTGATTCTACCCTATCTACTTCTCACTTAACAAATTCATAAAAATCTCCTAAATTAATTTTTAGCCAAGCTTTACATTCTAATAAAACAAGCTCTGATAACGACTCTAATCGTGTTACGCAAGCACCAGCTGGATTGCAGTCTACGTTGGCAAGTACGGAAGACAGATATACGGTAGTGACCCGTCGGAAAAATAAGTCAGCAAATTCCAATCTCGGTGAGGATCCGCTTGTTCAGCGTTCGCGTGTACGCAATTTGCTGACAGGTAACAAGACAGCCAATTGACCTACAAACAATTAACCAAGTCGTTAAAAGGAAATGTCTATTCGTCACCCGTTTTTCTCCTGAAGTTTCTTCTCTGGACATTAAGTCTTATTTAACGAAATAACTTAATCTTAAATACCTCGTTTGTTCAAAATTGAAAACAAAATTTAGTTCCTACTCCTTCTACCAAATTTCTGTTAGTAAAATCATTTTAGCGTGACAAACAATGGTGACATTGGCCTTCTGGCTGTCTCTTTGCACCCTTCTTTGGGAGGTTGCTGCCAGAGCAGACCATCAGTGAGGAGTCCCCCTGTGTGTCTTTACCAGCGAAAACCACTGCTACTTCTGACCATGGTTCACAAGAGAATACATCTGTTACCCCACTAGTGGACGTTGTTGGAGGTCTGGAGGATACCACCCGATACAATTCCTAGTTAGCTCTAGTGATATCTGACTGTATTATAAAAATGTTCGCAGTCTTAGAACTAAAGCTGTTTGTTTGAACGAATTCTCTATTATTTGTTTGGTTGAAACTTGGATCTCTAATGAGTATATTAATGATATTTACTTTTCCCCTAACTACAATGCTTATAGGTCTGATAGGATATATGATGAAGCTACTGTCTCAATAGTTGGTGGCGTTCTTATTTCTATTAGTGGCTATTTATGGTGTGGTCAAAAGAACTGATCTAGAGAATAATATGAAATGTGCCTGGATTGAAATCCCAACCTTTGACAACTAAAAACTGTTAATTGGGAACATATACTTAGCTCCCCAAAGAACCAATTAAATTTTGAATAATTGCTTTATTTTTCTTGAAGGTGCATTGGGTCAACTACCCCTTTCGTATATTAGGCCTACACTTGGATGATTTCAACTAACTCAAAATGGAATAGAAACATCATCATACCCAAAATATATATAGTTTCTACATAAAATTAAAAGCCACTGAGCTTCTTGCATCAACTTATATAAAAGGATTAGAATAATTTAACGAAACTTAAAATAATGACGCTTACCTCATAGACCTTGTGTTTACTAATTTTCACGACCCTTTGGTAACTCATATTTTTCAATCCCTCGCAAATATTGACTTAGCTCATCCATCCTTATTGATTACACTAGATGTGTCCATTTCAACAAAAAATAATTCTACCCCCACCACACATATTGATTATGCACGTGGTGATTACTTCAATCTTTACAATGACTTGGCCACTGCTGATTGGTGTTGTGTTTATTCAACTACTGATGTTAGCTTGGCCACTGCTGATTGGTGTTGTGTTTATTCAACTACTGATGTTTGCTTGGCCACTGCTGATTGGTGTTGTGTTTATTCAACTACTGATGTTAGTTTGGCCACATATAATTTAACCAAATTAGTCCAAAGGAAAATCAAACTGCATATTCCTCAAATTACTATTCAAAATTCATCCAACTATTCGATTTGATTTTATGCAACTCTTAAATATTATATCAGAAAAAAATCTATTTAAAAAATTAAACAAAAAATAATTATGATTTCTATTCATGTTTTTCACACTTTTGTAAATTAGTTAAAACAACTTTGACTATAGATAGAGCCGTTTGGATGAACCCAATAGAAAATAGTATTTAAAGCAAACCCAAATATTTTTAGAAATTTGTTTAAAAATAATCGTGTAAATAAAGTATCACTATCAAACTTTAAAGTTAATTGCAAGATTAAAGAGGGTATTTTTTTTAATAAGCCAATGAGTTTGTGACCTCTTTCATTCCGTTTATAATTCAGCCTTACTTGTTTTACCTTGCCTCGTTATTGAAACTAGCGTGCCCTTGTATCCATGCCCGATTTTCTTTGAACAAAACTCACTCGGACATATAGTTTACGTCTTCCCCTCAGTCTCAATACTTGAATACAATATTCTTTCTCCACTCCAAGTTAATAATTGAAAGATCTAAATATAAATCAAGTAATTATGAACAAAATATTTATATACATTAAAAGCCAGCTATACCGAACCCCAGTAGTCCGAAATTCCCGGTAATCCGAACACACTTTTTGGAGAATGGGGTGAAAAAAATTAAGTCAAATATAGTATATTTTATTTGTAAACATGATTAAAGTTAAAAGATAATTGTGTGAAACAGTGGTCTCTAATAATAAACAAGGGCTGCTCGTGAAGGGGGGCTTTGGGATGTCACCCTCCTTGCAAAACATAGCAAAAGAAGAAACAAAACATATTTTGAAGTCCATACCAATTTTCTCATATTTTTTCATTACATAGTTAAAACCTTATATCAATTTAAGACATCGTTCTTACTTCTTCCCATTTTATTGAGGAAGTTATCAAAACCATAAATAGCGTCAACGCGTGATATAAAGCGCGCCTATGTTAACATACACTTGGGCAGGCTGACCCAACAACGCCCCTGAACTCTCTATACGCCACAGGATGGTTGCCATGACAGCCTGACATCACCTTCTTTGACCAAGGCAAGTTTCTCGGGCTGAGATCATGAATGGTCTGCTGCTCAGCCATCTGTCGTAAGTTGTATTGTGTGTGTGGCGCGACAAGTTTTTCTCGTGCTTTCGATTACATTAATGAATAATGATAGTTTACGATATTAAAAAACTTAATTTTGTATCTTTATCATTCAAATAAAAGTTTGAAATTAAAAACAATGAAAGTACAGTGCCCGATTTGAACTTAATTTAAGCAATAAAATTACCGATATACTAACTTAAAGTAATTGTGTGTATAAAGTTCAAGATAGAGTTAAGAAACTATTTATATATTTTTTGTTTTTGGTGTGTGTGTGTTGTGTGTGTGTTGTGTGTGTGCTGTGTTTTGTGTGTGTGTGTATTCCACATTGATAAAACTTCGACTTTGAACCAAGTGAGTTGTCATTCTTTGATACATAGCTTTTATTTACTTACATTTACTTTACCCTTTTTACACTTTCTATAGTGTAGTTTGTCAGCTAAATATAGGATGGTATAAGGTTAATATAATGTAAGCTGTTGTCTACCTAATTTGACAATTTTAAAGAGAGCACCCTTCCTTATGTTTACTTACGAGCCACCACTGATAATAAATTATTTATATTTACATGTTGTAGTCAACACAATGTGTTTTCCTGTAACCAAAGATAATTACAGTACATATTACGTGTTATATACATCAGCTAAATAAATGAAAATATAATTAAACTCATTCAACTGTAATTTAAAATTCGTGAAAATAATGTATCTCTGTATTCCCCACTTAATCCGAATTTTAGTTAATCCAAACAAGCTTTGGTCACAATTAGTTTGGATTAACAATGTTCAAATATATGAGATTATTAGTTTCTCCAAATATTAATTTGACTCAATAAACTTGGCTTTTTTATTCCGCAGTAAGGACTTGAATTGTGCCTGTATAGTCCAGGAATATTGTCAAAAAAGGAACAGGTAAACCATGACAAAATTCTAATAAAGCTGGAAATTTCAGGATTGGCTCAGAATTACATGCCTTACAACATATTAAAAGTCCCCAAAAGTCCAAGGCTTGCTTTTTTTTTTGTAGAAGACTCCAAATTTCAAAAAGCCCATAAATATTTAACAATTATTTTAAAGTGGGAAAAATTATAAGAACACAGAAAATTTCAGGAGTTACTCAGAATCATATGCTTTACAACATAATTATCAAAAGTCCCCTAAGTCCTCCTAAGCCCCATCCTTTTCTAGCTCTTAATAAAATCGTGACTTCCATCCTCTTTCCCCAAAATGGTATCCTGAAAATGTAGGAGATAACTTATGAGTCTCTCAAGCGTGAAAATAAATCATCAACAGCTATTTAATCGTATTATGTGTGTATTCCTTCTGTACCTGAGTTAATGCAGTTCTTTTCATAAAAACAAGCACCTAGATCTATGTCTTTGCTTGACGAAATATCGATGAGGAAAACGAGGAAATCAACCCTCGCTGGGTTCTCAGAATCTGTTTCTTCCTGCAAAGAAAACGCACCAAAAGACACAGTGTTTGTTGTAGATGGTGGGTACCTTCTTCATATCATTATCTAACCTAGACCAGTGACTTACAGGATTATTTTCATGGAATATTCATCTTATATAATAAAACATTTTAAGTGTTCATCAACAGGAGTGTTTGATGAGTATTAGGGTCCACGGAAAACTAAAGCGGAGGAGCAGAAGCGTCAGAGCAGCAAGAAACCCTCGGTAAATGTAGCAATAGAGCTTGACATGATTGCCACATCCTTTCAGGAAGAGTTTCTAGCGAATTGAAAAAATAAATCACGTTTTATTAAACTTTTAGCTACGAAATTGTGGCATCTTGGCCCAGTTAGCAAGTGGAGATGCAAATTGTCTTATTGTTTCGACAGCCATTGAGCTATAAGCTGGGAATCATGTAACAGTTATAGCAACTGATACAGATATCTTGTGCTAGCTGTGCGTGTAATTTCAAGCAATAAACTATCCTAGTTCGTGGAAAAACTGGCAAACCTGATAAAATTCACAATATTGTGCAGATCCAAGAAGCTCCAGGTCCTGTAAAAAATACCCTCCTGTGTACTAATGCAATGACAGGTTGTGATATTACATCTATCCTTTTCAGAAAAGGAAATAAATTTGCTATTGACCTCCTCCAAAATGGTAAAATGCTGTCCAGGAAAGAGCTGATTTTCAATGATCCTTCTGCTACTCCTGATGAAGTATCTTCAGCAGAAGAATTATTTATTTTGTCTCTTTACAAAAAATAAAACTGAAACTCCCTAAATGAGCTGCGATTTAAAATATATCTCCAAGATGTAGCTCATCAGTCTGTCACTGCTACTTTCAACATCACCGTGTTTACACCTACCAGTGCTGCTGTCCGTCAACAATGCCTTAGAGAGTATCTGCAGGTGCAACAGTGGTTATAAAATCTGCTCACACCAACGGACTGGGGCTTGCAGCTCATTGGAAAGGTAAACATATTATTAAACTGGGGCAATTTTTTGTTGTTGCTTACATTTTAATTATTCGACCTAAGTTTATATAATATATTTTAAAGAAAATGGCAAAATTTCGAATTATTCGTCTTGGTGTGTTAACAGGAGCTGGTTCCTGTCATTACATTTCTCCCTCCAGCCCCAGAAAATCTCTTGGCTCTTATATGTTGTGGCTGCAAGAAAAGTTGCGAACGCAGCTGCGAATGTAAGAAGAGTGGGTTGGCGTGCTCTACAATGTGTCGCTGTTCGGGGGAAGTGTGCAGCAATTCCCCTTCACCGTCTACCACTATGAATAGTGAAGAAAACGTGGTTGAACTAATAAATATATATTTTAAAGATAAACTTTAGCATTAAATTTATTTGTGAGGTGAGATAATTTTGTGTGTTAACTTTGAGGAATTCACTTGGGGATGAATTAAGCTGGGACACGAGTGAAACTCATTTTTATTTATGCCTTAGAGGCTAATTTATTAGTTCACTTTTTGAAATTTTGGATCTTATACCATAAAAGCCAAGGCTCAGACTTTAGGGGACTTTTGATATGTTGTAAAGCATGTGATTCTGGGTCGATCCTGAAATTTTCAGCATTCTGCTAATTTTTTGCCTCTTTAAAATAATTTTAAGTACGATTCTTATGGACTTTTTGAGCTTTGTGGTCTTCTACCAAATAGTCCATGTCTCAGATTTTAAGGGACTTTTGATATGTTGTAAAGCATATAATTATGAGTCGATTCTGATGTTGTCTGCGTTCTTATAATTCCTTCCCATCTTAAAATAATTTTTTATACTTATGGACATTTTGAACTTTGGGGTCTTCTGACATCAAAGCTGTTCCTCGGAATTTTGGGGACTTTTGATATGTTGTTAAGCATATACAACAACGGTGGCTCGTAGGTAAAATTAGTGGGTTTGCTGCTCCATAAAATGTTTAGCCTAAGTTTTAAAATTTTGTAAAAGGAAAAGAACATGTATAAAAAAATCATTCAGGAACTTAATAAAATCTTAACAAAAAATAACAAATCCTTTTTACTTACTTTAACTTAAATTTTTACAGTTCAAGCTTGATCTATTCAAATAAAAGTTAAATACGTTATCCTTGTTTTAATTTGCGCAAAAAGTTTAATAATTTTCTCCTTGATCTCTGGATGACAATTGAAGAAATTTTTCTCCATTGAAAGTACTGCAATTGTATTTAATCTTTCGGAATTCATAGTGCTTCTTAAAAATTTTTTTATTCTATTCAATGTTGAAAAGCAGCGCTCTGCCCCTGATGTAGTCATGGGAATTTTCAAAAGGATTTTTAGCCGTTTTGTAATTTCACTAAAAACATCATTTATATTATTTTCCAATATAAATTTCAGCAGCTCAATTAATTTGCAATATTAATGATTATCAGTCCTACAATAGAATACTTTTAGTTCAGTTTCAAGCTTTTCTTTGTCAATCTTGGAATAAGCTTCAGTGGTCAGTACTATCTCTTGTGGGATTTTCATTCTTAAATCTAGTGAAGCAATAATTGTTGAACAATTTAACAGCTACTAAGTGTGTAGTGGAAGAATATATGTCCATTATATCAATACACATATAGTCACACACCTCCTTAGTTACAGTCACAAAACTTATAGCTTGGGGATTCAAGACCACGGTTAAAGTCTTCTGTTAAATAAAAGAACAGGGAAAAAATGAATCAAATATATTAGCTGGAAGCAGAATAATAATCTAATTCTACACTCTTCTACACTTTATCAGACTCAAGAATATAGTAGACTGTTTTTATGCACAAAACACGCCGAGTAAAAAAACGTCCTTCCACCATCATGCCAGAGTCGGCACTGCGAGAACAACAATGCTCTCTGTACCTTGTAGTCCCACCTTCCTCCCCACTCCCTTCCTATGTGCGCATGCGCACAACAATTAAACACCACGTCGCTGGAACTGTGAACAGTATCTTTTTCATAAACTGGGGGATGGCTACTGAATTACTGACATTAAGCTTAAGGAATATATATTTTACTACAAAAATAAAGATAGAATTAAAGAAAAAAATATTCATAATATTAAACGTTATCAATAATATCAAGTGGAAATAGGGTGTGCTGCTGTTCCACAATGCCTATACACGAGCTTCCACTGCATATAATTATGAGTCGATCCTGAAATTTTCAGCGTTCTTCTAATTTTTGCAAGCTTTAAAATAATTTTTAGGTATTTATGGACTTTTAGAACTTTGGGATCTTCTAAAAAAAGGGGGGGCCAAGGCTCACACTTTAGGGAATTTTTAATATGCTGTAAGGCATGTAATTCTGAGCCTATCTTGAAATTTTCAGCTTTCTCCGAATTTGGTCCGTGTTATTTGCTAATAATCCTGGGCTAATAATATTTAGTGGCTTACTTGATATTGGAGGTAATCCACCTGTATTTTATTAATCTGCTGCTGTTATAGAAAACATTTGACTCTCTTATAATGTCACTAAGTGAAATAAGGAAACCTTAACACTGGAATAAAATGTGGGACATTTAGGCTTTTGGATCACATTTAAGTAGTTGTTCTATTAGTCTGATTGTTATAAACAACCACTTAATATTATGTTTGAAGAATATTGTTTTTTGTTATTTAATAAATGGAAAGTATAGAAACATGTATTTTTGTAGTAATTCAAAGAATAATTACATCGCAAGAACTTATTTATTAGTTTGTGGATACATTTTATTTGAGCATAGCAACGGTAGCAAGAAGAGTAAACAACATCATAGAGGAATAAAAACAATCATGACAGTATCTAGGATTAACATATAATAAAGTGCACACAAGTCTTTGGCGAGTGATTAATTGTTCATTGTTTTGTCTTATTTCAACACTCCCCCTCACTCGTCAAAGTCGTTGTCCAAGCCCAAGAGCGCATACTAGTTGACTATGCTTGGGAGAGGCCAATGCCTTGGTGAGAACATCAGCTTCCAAAGTCTCTGTTGGCTTGTAGTTGATGATGATGTCTCCGGCTTGTACCTTTTCTCTAATGAAGTGTTCTCTAATGCTGATATGTTTGGACTTTGAGCTTACGATGTTATTCTTAGCCAAATGTTGTGCAGACAAATTGTCATTAAGTATTTCGATTGACTGGTGAGGCACACCCATGTCGTTTAGTAACTGTTTTAAGTGTATTGCTTCTTTTGCTGCCTCTGTCAATGACATATATTCTGCTTCCGCTGTAGACAGAGCCACAGTTCTCTGTTTTCTTGATTCCCAGCTGATGGAAGTCGCTGCAAACTGGAAACAGTATCCTGAATATGATCTTCTATCTTCTCCAGTTGCCCAATCAGCATCTGCCATCCCAATAAGTGGTTTGTTAGTTTTCTTGAAAACCAGTGCGAGATTTTTGGTTCCATTTAAGTAGCGCAAGACTCTTTTGGCAGCCAGCCAATGCTCTTTCCCAAAACAGGTGTTGTATTGACTTAAGAAGCTGACTGTGTGTGTTATGTCTGGCCTAGTAGCCACAGACAGATACATAAGTGAACCAATCAAGTTTTGATAGGGATATTTTTCGGTATTTCCAGGATTCTTCTGTAACTTCATGCCAGGTACCATTGGAGTTGCAACAGGTTTACAGTCACTCATGCTGTATTCTTTGAGAAGTTCTTCAATGTATCGAGTTTGCGATGCTGAAATCATACCATTCTTGTGGCAGAACTCGATTCCTAAACAATAATGTAGTTCTCCAAGGTCTCGCATATCAAAGGATTTAGTTAGTTCTTGCTTTAAATCATTCAGCTGTTGCTGATTTCTTGATGCCACTATAATGTCATCTACATATATGGCTATCAACGTTTGTTCCTCCCCTTTAGTAGTAGTAGATGTGTATATACAAGGGTCAGCTTGTGAGGGAACGAAACCCAATTGCTTTAGTTTCAAGTCCAACCTTTTAAACCATTGCCTACCAGCTTGTTTTAAGCCATAAACAGCTCTTTTAAGTAGGCATACTTTGTCATTATCAGATTTTCGAAGCTTTTCTAGCATATTCTTAGCTTTGAGAAATGTAGAGTGATCTTTGTTGTGGCTTTCTTCCATCATTATGTCACACAAAAATATTTCCAACATGTCTGGTTTTTGCATTAAGATTCTTTCTTCAAGTTCACCATTGAGGAAGGCAGTCGAAACATCCATTTGAGTGACTTTCATGTCTTGATTAAGTGCCACTCCAAGAAGAACTCTAATTGAGCTCAGTTTTGCGACAGGAGCATAGGTTTCAACAAAGTCAATTCCCGGGCGCTGAGAAAAACCTTTTGCAACAAGACGAGCTTTCCTTCTCTCTAGCTCCCCATTGGCTTTATATTTATTCTTTAATACCATTCTACTACCTATCACATTGTCACCATCTTCTCGATCTACAATTTCCCAAGTTTCATTTTTTAAGTGAGATTTTATTTCTTCTTTCATAGCTTTTTGCCATGCTTCTCCATCACCTCCTTCTAATGCATCTTTAACATCACAATAGACTGACACATCATAATCTGACATCCAAATTGGAGGTTTCCTGTTGCGTTTTGGTCTTGAATGTACTTTATCTTCAGCTGGATCTTGCTCTTCTTGGTCTGAGAGTTCTACGAGGTCTTGAACTGGAACAGATGGAGTTGGAAGAGTTATTTCATCAACATTTTCTTCATTAATAACTTCTTTATTGTCCTCATTATGTTGATCATCTATTACTATAATGTTTTCTCCTCTTCTCTCCTTTGAGTCATAGAATTTTTTGTTCAAAACTCTGACATCTCTTGTGATTTTGATTTTCCTTTCGTTGGGCATCCATATTCTATAAGCTTTCGAGATTTCAGAGTATCCGACAAAAATCCCTTCATCTGCTCTGGAAGTAAACTTTCCTTTGCCAGGTTTTTTGTCCAAAACGAAGGTTTTGTTGCCAAATACATGAAGATGTCGAACCGATGGAACTCTTCCTACCCATTTCCGAAAAGGAGTTTCACCTTTAAGGGTCCTTGAGGGAGACCTATTACGCAGATAGTTTGCTGTGTGAATTGCCTCAGCCCAAAATGACGGGGGGACGTTTGACTCCAACATGAGACATCGGGCTTTATCAAGTAGGGTTCTATTCATCCTCTCAGATAACCCATTTTGTTGAGGGGTATACGGTGTAGACAGCCGCCTCTGAATTCCGCATTCTTTTAGAAAACTCTCAAAGTATTTGTTGCAGTATTCTGAGGTTTCATTATCAGATTGCAGAAATTTAATTTTGTTTTCTGTAAAATTCTCAACCTCGTTTTTATATGTTTTGAAAACTTCTAGAACTTCATTTTTATGTTTTAAAAAATAAACTCGGCTGTAGCGTGTTTTCTCATCCGTAAAGGTTACAAAATATCTTGAACCGCCAGGGGATTCAACACGCATGGGGCCACAAACATCCGAATGCACTATTTCCAAAACTTTGAGGTTTTCTGGAACTTCTCTTGTAGAAAAGGGAGCTCGGGTCAATTTTCCTTTAATGCATACCTCACAATCACTCAGCGTATCACCCTTTTTGAAATCTAAGCCTTCCAATGTTTTATTTTTGCACGCCAACCTTAAATCTACTTCATTTAAGTGAGCTAGTTTTTTATGCCATTTTTCTATTGCATGTTCTTCGTGCGCTTTATTTGTTACTTCTACAGACTTAGAATTAACATAATATAGCCCATTTGACTTCTTAGCTTCTAGTACTACATTGCCTTGAGGATCTGTTACTAATGCTTTGTTCTTTTTGAACAGGACATCGAACCCTTTATCAGTCACTTTAGATACTGATAGTAAATTTGTGGTCAGATTTGGTACAAATAATGTGTTAGGCAAATTAATTTTGTTCGAATCTTTCATTTCGATTTTAACTAGGCCAGTCCCAATAATAGAAGCTGTATGATTCTTAGATGCCAGTTTAAGAGTCCCATGTTCAGGGTTTTCAACAAAGTCCTGAAAACTGTCTTTATTTCCACACATATGAGAACTGCATCCGCTGTCAATGCACCATGATGAAATTTGAGACTCACCTGAATTAGAAGAAAGGCACTGTTCTTCCACTTTGAAAGTTGACTCCCCCTTTTTATTGTTGCTCCAACAGTTCACGGCCTTATGACCGATCCGTCCACATTTATGGCATTTATATTTAAATTCCGAGGTTGAGGGAACATTTGTAGGTTTTTGAAAATAATTTGAACGACCTTTGTTCTTTGATTTTTTTATATTTTTTCCGAAAAAAGCATCCTCCAAGGTCATACTATCATTTTTGCTTCTGGCTTCAAACTCTTCAATTATTTTGATTCTTAAGTCCTCTGGGGTAGGCAAGTTATCCCTGGACTCAATTGCTACCCTAAAATTTTCAAAGGATTTAGATAAGCTATAAAGCATCATTATGCTTAAAAGATCGGGATTTATACTGATTTCCAACTCTTCAAGCCTATCAACAGCGTCAGTGAATTTATTTAAATGATTACGGACGTCGTCACCCTCATTCATTTTCTGAAGGATCAATTGTTTCAATAAAGTGGCTTTTCTAGCGGGACCTTTACTTTGGTAAAGTTTTGATAATGTATCCCACACATCTTTTGAAAATTTACAGTTCTTAATATGTCTAAGTTCACTGGGCGATATAATTAAGGTAAGATCTGACCTTGCATTGAGATCTTGTTCCTTCCATTTCATTATATCAGCATCATTGGTTGTGGAGCATTTTTCTTGACCAGAAACATATTTCCATAATCCATTTCTTATCAAAACTGCTTGTGCTTGAAGCTTCCAAGTATCGTAGTTATCCTTTTTAAGTGGCTCGATACGATAGTTTACAAAATTTGCCATGACAAAAATTATTGTTTAACTAGCAGCGCGAACTAGAACACTTTCACAATCGACGAGCACAACTTAATACTTTCATTTAAACTACAATAACTTACAGCAGTTTTAGAATCAGTTACTTCATTTATTTAGAGCACATGTCTGGGCCCATAACCTGTAGTAATTCAAAGAATAATTACATCGCAAGAACTTATTTATTAGTTTGTTGATACATTTTATTTGAGCATAGCAACGGTAGCAAGAAGAGTAAACAACATCATAGAGGAATAAAAACAATCATGACAGTATCTAGGATTAACATATAATAAAGTGCACACAAGTCTTTGGCGAGTGATTAAATGTTCATTGTTTTGTCTTATTCCAACAACTTTAACAGATCCAATGTGGCAACAATCGAATTATTGTTCAAATGTTTATAAAATTATACTATATAAATTACAGCTGTTAATCTTTAATAAATTAATAACTCGAATAAAGTAATTTAAGTTTGGTTTGATCTTTGTAATCAAAAGAAAATTAACTACACATCTAAAACTTATGAAAAATATAATATTAAACATTGCCATTAATTTAATTAATTATTTTCATATATACTTAAAAATGAATCCATTCTAAATGTCTTGCCTAACCAAAATAAATAATTTTCTCTTTCATTTGACTCATATTTAAATTGAATTAAGAAACATTTCAATACATGCTGGAATCATTTTTTTTTAAAATCTACTAGTTTTATTGCTATTTTAGTGAAATAAGTTTAGTCAATCTAGGCATATGTTTCAAATTATCTATTTAATATTTGAAAAATAACCAAGAGCTGCATACTATAAATATTATAAATAAAATAATAATTTTACACGAGAAATATTTCTTTCTTGTACTTCTCAATAAATCAAATTGTTATTCTTCCACAAGCCTAATAGGCTTAATATAAGAGCGCGATAGAGAATTACTGTGTTCCACGGTTTCTTTATTATACTTTTAGTGCTCTAAACAGAAAAGAGATGGAACCATACCATTTTATTGAATTGGGTAAAGTGTATTTCTCATCGGTATCGAATAGAAGAAACCTTTTGCTTCACAACAGTGAAGTAAACTTAATGTAGCAACGATGAAGAGACCACTCAGGGCAACAAAGTGGCTTCTCACAAACCTGCCTAACTTAATTTCAGATAGGGAGGTATTTGTGACGATCTGTCCACTATGTTTCAGAATATAGTTTGGTAAGGATATACTTCATCGCGGGAGGTGGAACTGGTTCTTACAGGGGTGGAAATGGCGTGAATTACCCAATGATGGGGTCCCTAAGCTAAAAACACATTGTATCCTATTTCCAAGATATTAACAACTTTGTTAGAAGTCTTTTCTGTGGTTGATATGGGTATTATTTAAATAAATCCACTATAATAATATTGCGCCATAGGCTAAATCACTCGTAACCCAGTAGTGGAAATATTAGCCAGTACTAATGTACCAATACACAGGGGACGTCCCGAATGTACTAATAGTACATCTTTCTTTGGAGGATCTTTCTATGTCTTGATGATATGAGATAATGGTGATGGTGAATAATAGGGCGTGGAGCTAGTTGAAAATTTTAAACCTAAAAGCCTAGTTACCAAACCCTGGTAACCAATGGGGTAGTTCCCCCTTTGGTAAAAATATCCAAGGTACCAGCATTTTCACTTTTTTAAGAAACCAAACTACACAGGCCCGATTCCTTAGTCCTTATTGTATCTTCCTATATCATATATTTCTTTAAATCGCAGACAGTACACGTAACGTCTATAACTTCCTTTTAAGAATTTTTTTTTACTCTCATTCCCGTTAGATATTCAAACAAGTTATTCAAAAACATTTTTTTTTTGCGTATGGCCTTACTGACCGGGAAGAACATAACATCCAGTTCGGTCGCCTGTATGTAGATTATTAGCCGCTCTAGTGGCACAGAGTGTTTACCAGGTAACACCTAAGGAGATAAAATACTTGTAATATGGCAGCCCACTATCATGAGCTTTTTCATCAACAAATATTACAAAAATCTTGTATTTAGTACACGTTGTATAAGATGACCCACATCACTGGATATCATCGCTGAGGTAACTGCATGGTTACTAATTGGTAAACAGCGTTATCATTCTGTAAAGTGTGATGTCACACTCTACGTATCACCCGCGCTGTTAAACTGTGAGCCCACCGTGTGTGGCGCTAGAAGGTGGTCACGTGGTATTCCTCTCTAGCTTCCACGCGGGCAGGACGTCTGTTCATACGAGTACAGTTCAACCAGGAGTAGCTGGGGTGATTTTTCGGAACAGCGTCGTGACTGGTTGAAATTGGTCACGTGACCACGCCTCCTCTTTCTCTGATTGGCTGTTGGCTTCCCCCCTCCCCTCTCGTCCTCCTTCTCCTGACCTCCTCCTCCTGCCCTCCTCCTCCTGCCCTCTTCGAAATGTCCTCCCCCTCCTCCCTACAACCACGCCTACCACCCCCCTCGCCTACCAACCCAAGACATGTTGGTTCTTTATGATTAATTATTAATGATTGTTAATTAATTATTGTTAATTAATTAATTGGTAGGATAGAGGTGTTGTAGTTTATTTATTTATGGGCATACAGTCCTTGACGTTTCGGCAGGAGGGATCGGCACGAAGCTTGCGCTACGGCTGACAGGCCAAGAATGAATATTGGTTCTTCCACCACAAAGGACTGTCTCGGAACAAGCAGCACGAACCTCGCGCTATGGCTGTCGGGGATATAGTGTGATAAATGTTTCTCCCTGCATTGAGACCCCTTCCTCCCTCCCTAGAGGTATGTGTCGCAACTCTAGCGCCAGTTTGACGGGTCGACAAGACAAGAATAGATCGTGACCTCGACAACCTTGGGTTTTCCAAATGACGTAATCATTGAGTGTTATGTCGCAACTCTGGCGCCTGTCTGGCGGGCAGACAAGACAATTCAGGACAAGAATATACCTCGCCAACCTGAGTTTTCCCTGGCGCCAGTATGTCGGCCTTACAAGACGAGTTGAGACAAGAATAGATATTGAGGTCATTGAGCCAGGCAGTGAGTTACGTCATCACAACCCTGGCGCCCGGTTTACTGGCAGACAAGACAATTCGAGACAAGAATAGATCGTGACCCTGTTCTTCTTCTCGTACCATGTGACGTCGATTGAGGGGGGTGGGTATAAAAAGGGACACCCACTTAGTTGTCTATTTATAAGCGTTTGTAGAGTGGTTCAAGATGGACAAGTTACAGCAGCAGGTAAATATTGTTGACACCGTGCAGACCGTAAAATTGTGTTATCTAACCCTAGATAAAAAGTACTCGCAGGATAGATTAAAAGTGGTCAATACAAAGTTCGGGAGACGCCCAATAGCCTATCTAGACGGCGAGTTTTGTGTATTTTTAACCTGTCGTTTTGGTACTCTAACAGATGAAGACGTGTGCGAGCTTAATAAAGAAAAACTGGTATTTACCTGCGCTGGAGTAAAACTTGGTTCACCTACCATTGTGAACTTGAAACGCGTTTAAGAGGCGCGGAAGTTAACAACAACAACAACATCGGGCAGTGGAGCAATTAATACATATGAATTGTGGACCCTACAGAACGTTTAGCTCTCAGGTATGCTCACCATGCTTAGATCCGGCTATATTTATTTAATGTTTGTGGGTCATACGATTGAGGGGCGCACCTATATGATGGCGGAGAATGTTCACAGTGTGATGGTGAGTGATATACATGTAATTTACAAAGTAGAGGAGCAAGGCTACATAGAGTTTAGCGGCTCTACCTGTCACACGATAAGAGCGATAGAAGTACTACCCTACGAGAGAATTGAGAAAACGTACATGTGTGATATGACAAGCGGAGTGTACAATTTCAGCAAGGGGTACGTATGTGGCTGGGTTGCCCCTGCAGCCAACTCAGCCCTTCTGAGCTCCACACCACCCGCTACCTTCCTTCACGACACCACCACCTCCGTCCCCAGAGACACAGGCGTACCCACCCCCAGAGTCACAGGCGTATCCACCCCCAGACTCACCCAAGTATCCGCAACCAGAGACGTCTACCTTCCAGGCATCTGATTCACCGGCGTACCCACCGTCAGAGTCGTCTGTCTACCAGTCAGCAGAGTCACCCACGCGCCCACCACCACCGGAGGAGGAGGTAAAGTCCGAAGAAACAGTAAATATCGAGGATTTAACAATGTACTAAAATTATAGGTGAAACGCAAGACGACTACATACTCGGTCTGGGCAGTTTCAGTAACGTCTTTCTTCCAAAGTCAATCTATTATTTGTATTGTAAGCGATTTAAATCTAAAGCGCGCTGTATGATAAATCTCGAAGGACATAGTGTGATGTTTAAAAGTTAATTAATAAACTAGACGTACTCATGTGTTTGTAGCACTCGGCTACCGTCATCGGAGCTAGCGGTGACATTTGAAAAAAAAAAGTTAGAGTTTGTGAGTAGAGCAAGTTTTTTTATTTTTCTCTCAGGGATATTTCTTTTTCTGCATCTCCAACTGACATTATGCCATTTAAATGCGGCGGATCCTACGCAAAGCTCTCCAATCTTATTCATCAAAAACATCAATGTCATCAAATACCTCCAAATACTGCTCACCAGGATGCCTGTTGGGACCAGGAGGTATTATGCAGTGCGTTAGACCTGAGGAATACAATCGTGTCAGGTGCTTAAACGAGCTTGTGAAAAACAAAAGTTATAACGTTGTGCTATCGGAAGATAACTGAATGTTATTGTGCTTGAGTTTGTTGGAAGAGTAAGATTGCCTGTTAAAAACTGTGGAGACATTGTCAATATACGCTCTAGCACCTCTCAACGTGTCTTGAACTATTTTGGAGGTGGCTCCTACTCATTATCTAGATGGTAGATGTCTTTTATATGTTTTTTTCTTGCTATGTATCGGTCACAAGACCTAAATAATATTGCTGCTTGTTGTTGTTATGAATGTTTTAAATTAATCAATTGCTGATTGTCATTAAAAAACTAGCAATAAAATGTTATTATTCTTAAATCCTTAAAATAAGTTTGTTGGATAATCAAAGACCTGAAGGAAATAACAACATTGTTGTGACTTAGATTGCTACCCAAAGAGAAAGTATTTTGTCTATAATGTTTGAGACGGAGCTTCTAGGATAGGAGAGATATAGAGGGGGGGGGGGTATGTAGACGTTAAAACTACGATCAGGTGCAGGGTTGTCACCTGCAACACATTCATCTCCATCTCACCTTGGTTGTCGTGAGTCAATAAGCATGAACCGAAGACATAAAAATAGTTTTACACGGTCGCGAATAATAAGTTATTATTACAGTTATTTATAGTAATATTTATCAAAACTGTATCAAAGAAATATCTTTATATTTATATAAGGTATTCCTAAGGTGTATTAACGCATAGCTCACCATACCAAGTGTCAAACATAGATTCTCTCATCTAAACGATAAAATAGAATAGAATTGAATGGTGCGTGCTATACCGATATAACTCACGTTAAACAGAGTATATTATTTTATTTTTATTGGAGTATTTTTTCTACATACCTATAATTTACTAACTCTTTAATAATTGTAATATTTTTAAAGTGTTATGAACTTATACTTATGACTGAAAAAAGCAACCTCTTTGCACCTGAAAGGGTTCGAACCACGATCTCCCGTCACCGTCATCGTTGAGTGGAAAAATTCCCACTCGGGTTCGAACCACGATTAGGAATCTCTTTTTCGCTAATGATGTGTGAGGATCTTCAGAGTACAAAAGTAATTTCATGTATACAAACCCGTTATTTGTAGCCCATGTATTCACAGGACGCAAACAAATAGTAACGCGTGTCATTCCTATTGACCTACTTTTAAACTTCGTGAGCGGTCACATCCAGGGAAAATATTAGGGTGGTTTCCTACTAGCCCTAAACAATATTATGAAACCCTTAAGTAGGCCTTCCTAGTAACATCTGTACCCTAATCTAAAAGTCAAACAATTCCTATGGCTATATGTTTTCTGTTGTAATGTTTAACACTCCCATACTTATTAGCGCATTTCACAAATCTGACGAATTTTTAATATATAAAATAGAGAAAGAGGTCTTTGCTGTGCACCGTACCATTTATATAACTTATAGCTTACTTATTCATTAACGAGTGAGAAAGTTTCTTCGTGTCAATCAATAGCCACCAGCTATTATAAATACGGTCACTAAGAAAGTTTGGATCTATTATATATTAATGAAACAGAAAGCCGAAACTATTGTTAATGCATTTTAGTGGGGATAGTCCCTCATAGACCCTCATTATCTATTATATATGTTTTGTTTTATCCAAAGCTATTATTTATGCTTACTCCATCATTGACACCTGGATACGGGAGTCGAACCAGGGTCTTGTGACGCAACAATATATGGCTTGTATTTAAAAAAGTAATTAGCGTCTATCCCTCTAGACGGAGCAGAGGAGAAATACATCAAGCCTCGGCGAGAAAGGTAGTGCGATTGGAATATAACGGTAAATAGTTCGGGCTCGGGAGTCACACACACACACACACACTTTCTTTTTTTATTATTATAGATTCCTGCTCTATTAATATAAACTCACGGATAGCCATGCAGGGAAGAAAGAGAGAGAAAACAATATCGAAACTCACCGAGCTACAGTCCCATTTTCATAGGAACAACTAGAAAAGCCCCTAGCTCTAATTTCACGTATTCATACGTTAAGACAGGTGCCCAATTAATAAGTACTGTGTTTACTTCGTAGCCTTTAGAGTGATACCCAAAGAAAAAATAAATGGGCTGAATTGTTTAAACTTATCAATTATATTTGAGACGGACCTTCTAAGTCAAATAAACTTGTATTCATAGGATAGGAGAGGAAGAGGTATTTGGGTGTAGTCGTTAAAACACAAACCTAGCAGTTTTTTTTATAATATTTATTTACACATATAAAAGTTCTCACTAATATAGCTCTAACCATGAAAATGATACAAATAAAGATATATAAACATTGTTTTAAATATTATTCATGTAATTATTTCTAATTCATTTCCTTTTTTTAAATGTAACTGCTTGAGGAACACCGGCCGAGTATCAATAATAACGTAATTTATAAGTCTAATTGTGGCGTTTTTTAATAAAACAAACAAATTATTTGTTATTTAACTTAAATAAAATATACCCAAATGTGAAAAAAAATCAATTATTATTATATAATAATATTTCTGATTGCAATAGAGGATCAATTAATAATAACTATGTTTTATCCTTAAAAACAAACACAACATTTTGTTGATCACAATAACCAATCTGTAAATATAACCTTGAACCAAAATGTTTCTAATATATATTTAACAAAATTTAAATTTTCAAAAAATAAATTATTTATGAATTTGCAAAATAAAAAGTTGTACTTATTTGTCCTAGAATAAAACCTTCACCCATAGATGTTTCCTGTTAATTTAAAAAAGTCAAACTTTCTATATATTGTTGCAAGTAAACTACGCTTAAATTATTTTATTTTAGATAAATAAATAAACTCTATTATTGATAATGTAAAAGAGTTCCAGCGATACCAAGAAAATCATTTGGAATCAAATAGTTAGGCCCATTTAGTAAAATATCGAATTTAAAAATTATTCACCAGCTAGCTAACTATACGAGTTGTTTTCCCACATGAACAAATATAGTATTAATTGTCAAATCGAATAGTCCCCCCCTTAAAAAAATGTGTTTTTCGTACAGTTAAGATATATTTAAAATTAATTAGTAATAATAATAATATTTAGCACCGCTTCTTACTATCCATTCGGGCTATACGCTATGTGCTAGTAAAATTGTCATAATACCACCAGGTATTTAATATATTAATGTAATACAAAAAAGGTGGAAAGAAGCGGAGTTAGACTATATATGTAAAGTAAAACTTAAGTCATATATACTAAGGTCATTTGGAAATTGGTTGTTATAATAATAATAATACTTTCTACGTATTTCAGACAATATTGTGACTTCTAAGAGTCCAAACACCATAGTCACATGCTTCTCTCAGAACTGTTGATTGCGCCATTTGTTCACTAATGCAGCAATATCTTGTAGGAATAATGGAATGTAAGTGTACCCGGAGGGAGAATGAAAAGTCTATTAGAAAACCTCCCCCAGCGCTGATGAAGGAATCTATAGTACGGCGTTGTCCTCATCGAGCATACACAGTGTCGGTGGCATGTAGAACTGCCGTAGGACGTCACGGACGTCGCAATCCTCTACTTCATCAAAGGAACCCTTCTTGGAAGAGTTGTTCTTCTGCAAACATTTGTTGTCCAGAGTTTGAGCAAATAGGGGGATGTCATTCAATACAGATGTTTCAGAACTCCCGGTGTTGGTCCCAGAGATAGGGCACACGACACCACCATCTTCGCAAGGAGTATCTCTTGTGAAACCGGGCGGTGTATAGCACCAGGGGCTTGGAAGGGGCCTGCTGTTTCTGTAACTTCGCCCCTTCAACCTCTTTTTGCAGGTGTCTCATTATGCTTTTGAGCACCACTGATTTTCTCAAGTAATTCTTAGAGTCCTTCATTTTCCTCAGTTTTTTTTTGTTTTAATTTTTTTTAATCACTTGGAGAGGGTATTTGTCCCTGACGACGACGATGCCACTGGTGATGCAGAAACTACAACCGTAGCTGTGAGTGCGGTCAAAAAATGTTATCAACGGTGTGGCTGTTGTCCCGCACTGAGACCTTCATGCCGGCTCTAAGCAGTGCAGAGTGGTTGACAGATCAGTGGCACCTGCAACACATTCAACTCCATCTCATCTTGGCTGTTGTGGGTCAATAAACGACTACCTTTTGTTTGTCATTGATATTAACGCATAATTAAAAAAAAAAGATAACAAATTGGTTTTACGCTCAAATAGTTTTGATTTAAAGAACCTGTCTTAGGGAGAAGGTTTATTTGTTAGTATTCAAATCATAGACATAGTAAGAGGTGTTGCCAGATACTTTTTTTTAAATTAGGTACTTTGGACTATATTTAATTTAGAGATTACTTAAAATGTTTTGTTAGACAAAAGAGAGCTTAAATAATACTAGTAATCAGGCGCACTCTATTATAAATACACCCACTAAGAAAGTTTGGATTTTAGGCTCACATAATAGTTATAGGGATTTTTTTCATCAAACCTGAGACTCGTGATAGAGAAAAATAAGTATCGTTCATGAATATTAAATAATAATAATAATAATAATAATTAAAAATTGTTTAGATCATATAATGTGTTCCAGCTCACCAGATAATTACGTCCAAGTTTCCATTTTAGAAATAAATTTTGATAATATTTATAGGAAGTTAGGGGTTTGACCCTAACCGGTTAGACCAAAATGTTGACTCAAACATGGTTTATGAATATATTAATCTAATGTTAGCTTTTAGAACAGTCACAAACTTAACCCTGGCAAATACTGCAACATTTGCAGCGGTATATGTGTCTTATGGTCTTCACAATATTACGTGACGATGTAATCAAAGGGGACTTCTGTACGACGAGTGATGGCTGAGTCTTACTATGTATTCCGCCTGTCTGGTAAAAAGAGATTTGGCCCTCACCAGCTCAACTCGTAGATTAACGATTTCGTCGATTTATATAGTACGCAAATGAAACACCCACTATCCGTGCAACATGTCAGGGTATAGTCCCAGTCATATAGTCAGGCAAACTATCCGTACAACATGTCAGAGTATAGTCCCGGTCTTATAGTCAGGACCACTATCTGTACAACATGTCAGGCCAGTCTTATAATCGAATTTCAGGCACAAACTTGCCCCGTGGTATAGTGGTCAACGCTGCTGACTACCAACTTAGGGGGTCCTGGGCTCGATTCCCGGTTGGTGTCAGCGGGTATTTCTCCCAAAAGGTAAACGGTAACCCCAGTTCTGGTTAATTATGTTTAAATCCCGTTTCACTGAATACATGACCTAAGGCGGTAGTTACGCAAAAGACTAGACTGCCTAAGACCTGGAGTCGAGGTTCTATCCCGATAGAGTGTGTGTTGAGGGGGGTAGTTTGAGCCTATACCCGCACTTGAAAGGATTTGTTTATGATTTCGCCCTCTCAGGGTAGAAATCTAAAGTCCGAACCATTACAATTTATAAATGAATATGGCAATGTTGCCATCTCCTTCCTGTCTTTGATCGTCCTAGGATTTCCAGAGCTAAGGCCTCGGCCTCACAATTATACTTTTTTTCCGTTCTTATCCAAAACTAGAACAGAGGTGAACTGAGGCCATTAATATTGGGAAATCCTTTTTGCCAACATGATTTCACCCAACTCGGTGGCTGTGTGGTCTAACACGCTACTCTCGCAGTAGACAGGTGTTAGTTTTTTTGTTTTGTTTGTTTCAAATCACGCGAGTGTGATTAATGTTGTCTATTTAAGCGGCTTATTATCAGGGATATCCACATATCTACAGGGTTTCACACCCTCCGTCCAGGCATATGAAGGTACATTTTTCTACTCGTCAGTTTGAAATGAACACTATGGAAGATTATCAAAATTTATATTATGTTTTAAGCGATGTTCTACTTTTAGCAGACGTCTTCAAATACTTTCGCTCTTTTTGATTTGATTATTATAAACTAGACTGTACTTATTTTTGCACAAGCCCTGGACTAGCATGGGCGGCATTTTTAAAGATGACCAAGGTTGAGTTGGAGCTACTAACTGACATTGAAATGCATTTATTCATTGAAAAATGGGGTCGGGACTGAGGATTGAACCCCAGGCCCCTAGCACAGAAGTCTGACACCCTACCCCTAGACCACCAGGTTACCTTGCGGTCACAAACTGTCCACTGAGTCTTTTCATTCAGACAAGATGTGGTACGACGACGATAAAGACCGCCTTGTTGTACCAGCATCAGCGTATTTAATCATTTATTTTAAAATCTAAGTCAAATCACGCGAGTGAGATTAACGTTGTTGTCTATTTTCCGCGTCTTATTATCATGTATATCCACATATTTACAGGGTTTCCCGCCCTCCCTCCACGCAGATGAAGGTACATTTCCTATACATTCAACCTTCTTTGGTCCTATACTATTAGTGTAAATAAGTGAGAGGCCCTGAATAGAAACATTTTCCTGCTCGTCAGGAGCTTCGTGGTAAGCTGTTGATTGTAGTTCAAGTTTTATGCCTGCGCATCTGTGATTGCGCAATCCTCATCAGATTCGTGTAAGTTCCGTTATCTATCAGGCACCTTCTAGCTACCTACGTGGACGTACGTGTCTGCTCTGTTCAGGCATTCGCTGATACACTTTGGGGTTGAATGAATAGTAACTGATGGTGCACAAGTGGACGCGCATACCCCATTAGCACAGAACGAATAAGCTTGGTTTATCAAACGGTGGTGCAAAAGGGTGGTGCACAAACCTACTTGATTATTACGGCATATAAATATATGAGAGTAGATAAAGCTATTCCTAATAAAATCGGAGTATACAATGTATTCATTTTTTTTCTTAATACCTGTTCACATATATATATATTTATTACGCTAATGTGTTTGGTAGCAGGAAGATTTAGTTTAGATTAAACGTATCCGAAAAAAAAACCGCCTCAATATATCTGACAGGGATCAAAACCCGATTTCCTCCAATCTTTAGCAGTCTAGTCTATGGCGAGATTAGCACCTTAAACCGTGTGGTCATTATTTATGTTAAGAACTTCCAGCTACGTACAATGCTAATCTAAATACCTGTTTCATATTCGTTAAAGATACAATTTAAATCCTAACAATTACCGAGCATTAGCCATTTTATTTATTTGTACTTAGTCCGCTCTTACATAGGACGAGAGACTTGTAACTTTATTTTGTTAAGAGAGAGCCTCCAATGTCCGTGAAAGGATGGTCAGAAGCTGTTCGATGTTATCGGCTATTAAGGGGGTAACTAACCGTTTAAGTTACAAATACCAAATAAATTTCTGGTAATTCACGTATAATTTATTTTGTTAAATATGTATTAGAAACTCACTGTTCTAGGAGTTTTAAGTTATTCTTTTACATTATCAATAATGCAGTTTATTTATTAACAGGAAAAATCTAATATTTACAAATACCAAATAAATTTCGGGTAATTCACGTATAATTTATTTTTTGAAATTTTAAATTTTGTTAAATATATATTATCCACCTCAATGGCGTAGTTGGCTAACACGCTTGTCGTATTGAGCTCGACTGCTGAGGACGGGGAGATTGAGGTTCGATTCTCGGTCGGCTGAACTGGGGGTGGTTTTTTCCTAAATTATTTTCCACTCTCACTCCATGCTAATGCGGGTTCACTTCCTCTAATTCAACCTTTCCAATTCCTAATC
This sequence comes from Timema californicum, assembly GCA_902141385.1. Classification (NCBI taxonomy): domain Eukaryota; kingdom Metazoa; phylum Arthropoda; class Insecta; order Phasmatodea; family Timematidae; genus Timema; species Timema californicum. The sequence goes on along the minus strand of CABFOW010000194.1, from coordinate 162,969 downwards.
CATTGGAGTAATTATTACTTAAAGCGTATTACCTTAACGGGTAGTAAGACGAGGTGCTAAATATAATATATTATTATATAATATTATTAAATATATATTAGAAACTCACTGTTCTAGAGTCTTAAGTTATTCTTTTACATTATCAATAATGCAGTTTATTTATTTATCTAAAATAAAATAAGCGTAGTTTACTTGCGTCAATATATAGAAAGCTTGATTTAACAGGAAAAATCTATGGGGAAATTTGTTTTTCATAATAAATAAGAATCTCAGGTTTAATCCTGTGTCAACTAGTTGACGTTGCATCCTGAACATGTAGATATGTACGCTTTCATTGGGTGTACAAGATTGAGTGGCTGCTAACGGTACTTCACAAAGGGGGTCTGAATGAAACTGTAAGTGTTTCGCTATCTATTCCTGTCAATACAAGGCAACGACTCCTCAATGTGTAGAGGTTAATGACTGGTTCACTACCCCCGGACGAGGGATGAACAATACGGTAATGACCGGCTCTGGGGGAGTATTCCCGTGTCCAACAAGTGAATGACCGGCAGTCAGAGGAGGGAAGTGATGGGGGAGGGCTTGTACGAATATGTTTGGCCATCAGACGTCAGTCTACAACTGGAGAAGAAGGTTCTCAAACAGTACAGGACGAGCCACGGATACCCGCATGCTCCAACAAATAAACTACATAGCGCTGTTGTCCATAAATAAAGCACAACACCTCTATCCTACCAATTAATTAATTAACAATAATCAATTAACAATAATTAATTAACAATCATTAATAATTAATCATCAAGTACCAACATGTCCTGGGTTGGTAGGCGAGGAGGGTGGTAGGCGAGGGGGCTCTAGGAGTGGGTTGTAGGACGGAGGGGGGAGGACATTTCGAAGAGGGAAGGAAGAGGGGTCAAAAGAAGGACAAGAGGGGAGGGGAAACCAACAACCAATCAGAGAGCGAGGAAGCGTGGTCACGTGACCAATTTCAACCAGTCACGACGATGTTCCGAAAAATCACCCCAGTTACTACCAGGTCAGTCAGTTAACTCAGTTCTGTCAGTTCAGTCAGTTAAGCTTGGATCAATGATCCGCTAGCATTCATTTTGGACAATTGAGCTTTAAATAGTTGTGCTATGATTCACAATGCACTGTAATTTACTTTGGACAACAGAGCTTTAAATTGTTGTGCTCTAATTCACGATGTACTGTTATTCACTTTTGGACAAGTCAGTTTTCAAATGTTATTAAACAATTTAAAACATCTACATTAAAATAAATACTACGAACAAAAAAAATATATCTAGTTTTTAATATATGACAAGTTACATTCACCATTAAATAACAGGTTCAAGCAAGCTACGAGTGAGCTGAGAAATGAAGCTACAGTGGAAGTTAATGGGAAGTTATACAATAAAAGTAACAATGGATGTTTCAATTCTCTCGTTTTTGTGTGGTCAATCTCTCCTTCAGAGCCCGTTTCAGAGTGATGTATTTTCTGGTTTGCATGACCAACTTACGTAGCCTATACAGCCTCTTAAATACATCGCAGGAGCAAGGGACTAATTTTATTTTGTAAGGGAAGGATGTGAAAGTTAGACCTTTTTCTAACTTTTTTGTTTTTTATTTACTTTATATTTTATCATTTGTAAAAATATGCTAAAATTGACTATTTTTGACACTGCCTAAAAATTGTAATAACGCAGATTTTTTACTTTTTATAAAAGAAGTTCTAACTTTTAAATTCTTTAAAACCAATTAACTATAAAAATATTTATAATACAAAGCTTAGTTATCGAGTAATTTTTTATCTACTTAGAGGCTATAACGCTAAAATCTCAGCCCGTGTTACTAGGGCTATCTCTGGACTGAACACTGAACTTTAGAGGGGTGGAGCCAACAGTTGGTTAGACCACTCCCATTTGTTATCTCACTCCGGCTGACACACAAGACATTCCACATCAGTCATCACTCAACAAAACAAGTCCAAACCAAAGGCTGTTTAATTCATTAACGAATTATTTACTTTTCAATAAGCCGGGTATTAATTTTTGCTTATAATATAGTTTACAAATCAAAGTTGACGTGAAACGGACTACCATTCGCTTATATAAAGTATGGGTGCTGAGTATAGAATAAAAATTAAAGATCAATACCCACTTCGGTGGTCGAACGGTCTAAGGCATCACTCTCGTATTAGATTGGCCTGTGATAGTGAATAAATAGGGGTTCAAATCCCAGTCATGTCTATTGATGGTTGATTTTCCTAATTTTTTCCCACTCTCTCTATCTCCAAGTAAATGCGGGTAGACTACCTATAAAATTATTCCTTTCTTATCTCTACCCCATTAGAGTAATTATCATCTATGCGTATAAACTGAATAGGTAGTAGAAGCAGTGATAAAAAAAATTAGGTCTTTATCTAACCATATTTAAAAATATTAGACCTATTAAATTCCTAATGCTTCTTGAGTCCAGATACATAAAGGGAGTGATTAGTTCAAATAATCGGTCATACTTTGCGTGTACAAACCTTACAAATTTAGTAGTCTGGACCCAATATTTAGCAATGTTATAGATTTTATTTTTGTAAGAATCTGTTATTAGAACTAACTATAATCCAGGTAAGATAGCAGAAAAACATTCATTTCTTAAAATAAATTAACCATCCACTTCCTCAACGTGATAATCAGGATAAAGCTCGTAGAAATTGAATGTATATACTTTAGACTAAATTGGCTTGTATCTTTTACGTTAAAAAATCCATAAATGTGCCGAAAACTGGTATTTTTACCCTTAAGTTTTAAATATTTTTTTCTAAAAACAAAAAAAAATCCCATGATAGCGCTTAAAAAGAAAAAAAATAGCCCTGGTCGATTTAAATTGGTTCACAACTTTGTCAATGAAAAATCAAAATCGTAAAAAACTGCCATTTTTTGACAATTAAATACTGCAGTTATAATTGTTGCAGGAACTTTTTTGGGGCTTAAATTGTAGCTCTTGTTAGTGCCTACCTATAATAAAAAACTTTGTGCAAAAATAATAATGACTTTTTGCGGAAATCTCGAGTTTGTAAAAACAGGTGTTCCAGAAAAATGGTTTGGAAGTGACCAATTAAGTTCATAGAGTGATTTTTCAAAGCGCTATTTGTTCAGGAAGCGTTTATATACAGCCCCCATATGATTAAATGTAAGCAGAGTCCGATTTAATACCTAAAAAACGTGTCTGAAAACAGGCGTGTTTGTTGCTTCAGGCGCTCGGGCGTGTGAGAGGAGAAGTGGTGACGTTGTGGGGGAGGCCTCTCTGGCGGCTGGGCTTCGAGCATTTTAAGGTGGGGCATCTCACCGAAATATTAATATTGGGCATATTATTCACGCATAAGAAGCAAATGGTGAATGGCTATTTTTGACGATTCACATTGGCATGGTATTATTTGCCATTTTTTAAATTTTTAATCGAAACATTGATATGGTCCCGGTACATACAGCTCACTCCTATCGTTATATTAATTTATTTTTATGATTTGGACCCTCTTTCGTAGGATATTGAGATATTCAGGTTTCAAGCCAAGCTAATAAATTTAAAGCCATCAATTTAAAACAGCATGGCCCCTTATCATAAATGTTGATAGGCACAGTTTAGCTATGGATATAAATAGACAATTGTCTATACCAGACTGGTCAAACTTGTTTCATACCAAGGGCCAAATATGATCATCATTTCGCACCACACGCCGATGATGTATTTAGTATTCCTATAATTTTATATATGCTTACACATAATACTTATTATTAACAATTATTTCAATACTTATGTATACATTATATTTTTTGGTTAGAAGAATTTTTCAAAATGTATTTACAAATAAAAAGTATATTTATTCTCCCAAATCTGTATTATAATATATGCACATACAACTACTTTCATAAAGCTAATTATATATATAATCATAAAATAATTCATGGTATAATGCAATAATAACTTAGTTAATGAATACTTTTTAAAAAAATCAGCTATTTCACATATGCCCTTTCCCTTTAATTTCCCTCTGGGATATGTGTAGGCCACATTTTCAGTGATTGAGGGCCGCATTTGGCCCGCGGACCACCAGTTTGACCACACTGGTCTATACTAAAGAACATAGTATGTTAATACATAATAATTATTAGTAAATATGATAGTAAGTTTATTATAGATAATTAGGAATGGAAAACTAGCCTTAACATACCATAACAAGATTGATCAAACTCGTGGAAACTCGCCTAGTTGTTTTTTAAGTCCACCCACAGTGGTGGGCAGGTGGACTAAATCCCACGCTCATTTAATCTGGTTTTAAGGTGGTGGGAAGACCGAATCTCAAGTCCGGGCAGACTCTACTGAGGGTGGTTTCTCATTAAAGTTTTCCCACTCTCCCTCCAAGCAAATTGATGTATATTTCCTCTACATTTTACCCTTATCATCACAATCATTTTAGTGTAGTTAATGCCTGTAGCCTTACATGATGTAAAACCTGTATAAAAATGAACACATCATAGGCTATAGGCTGATTAGACAGCTAGACATAATGCACAGGAAACACCTAATATAATATATAAATAAACCGCATGGTATAAGGTGCTACGCTTTCACACCTGCTTCGATGGATACATTGTCTAAGGCGCTAATCTCGCATGAAACAAGACTGCTGACGACGGGGAGATTGAGGTTCGAATCTCGGTCGGATGTACTAAGTTTTTCAAAATGGTTTTGCACTCTTTCTCCATGAAAATATGGATATACTTTCAACAAATAAGGCCTATAACCTTCTTCACTCTAAAACCCATTAGTATTATTGGTTGATAGATAAGCTTATAGTCTTAAAGAGTAATAAGATGCGGTGCTAAGAAAAAAAACCTTTACCTACGTTTCAGGTCTGCTACCCAGTCGTACCATTTCCAACTATATACACTAATGAGGTGGTGATTAGAAAGGTATAATTTGGGAAGTTGTATTATCATTTGCATGGATGGGAATTGAGAAACACTTTAGTAAAAAGTACCCTGAGTACACCCGGATGGTATTAAAACAACGAGCTCTCACTCCCCAGCAAAAATAGACTAGACGAAATTGACCTTAATGTTCAATGATGGAGCATTGGTGCGTAAAACCAAAGGTCCTGTGTTCAATTCCCATCCCCTAGTGTCATTTTCTAAATTAAAGAAAATAATCTATTTTCTATTTTTATAAAATAAGGAGTTTGTCTGTCTGTCATGAACATTGCGTGATATCAATCACACACAGAGGTCTGAAATTTAAATATTAGTAGTCCCTATGCCCAAACTACTGCTCCTTGAGGTAGGAGTTTTAAAATGTTGATTAGTTTTTTAATTAATTAAAATCTGGCTCTGAATCAATAAAACTTATCGTAAAGAAACCAGTGGGCTATCTGGCTCTGAATCAATAAAACTTATCGTAAATAAACCAGTGGGCTATCACGATCCACGTAGCTTGACGTAATCGCTTGAGCCAAACATCAGCATTCGAGAGTATATATATGATCTGTGATCTGTACTATTTGTTAACAGTGTTATCTGTGATTATATGTGTTGTTTACTTTTGATATATGTAATTACATTACAATAAAATACTTTTCATTCAAACTAATTGTATCGAATTTAAGTTAAATTGCACTTTCCACATTACCTATTTTAGTGTTATGCTATCCTCGTCATCAATCATGATTTAAAAGTAAAATCTAGCTTTCATACACTATAAACAAATAAAGTAACGATACTTGCGAAACAGATTAAGTACTAAATAGCAGTGTTAACGTGATCGGCTGGCTAGATCACGTGATAGGCTGGCTAGATCACGTGATAAACTTCACTTATAGTTCACGGAACGTGAAAGATCTCCCAAGACAACTCTTACCAAAAGTGAATGTTAAGTGAACGTTAAACTAACCGCATCGCGATGGCTTTCATTTAAAAGTACGAGGAGAATCTTTACTTTAAATTACGTTAAGTGAAAGTTAAGTTAACGTTAAGTTGATCATGATCTCGGCACGAAGCAAAATGTTACTTGGGGTATCTACGCAATACATTGCGTAGTTACTCCGGGAAACGCCAAGTACTACGGTTAGATGTTTAATATAGTTTAAGAATTACACTTATAAAAGGGAATCAAACTTGTGACCTTTTACTTAGCGTGTCAATATTCGACTTATGAAATATTTAGATCTATCAAGAATTTGAATCACTTATCACTCCAAACTTCAGGCATTAAATTATAGTAGAAGTAATAATATATTGGATCTAAGTATATAGTTAGCTAAAATTATCTTAAAACAAGATGAGGGTGGCTAACTTTGTAGGAACTGAACGAACATTATACAGGTGGGACCGATACTATTAGACAATTAGTTACTTTAAAATTATCACGTTGATTGAAAAGTCAATATTCCCTAGCTAAGTAAAGGCAAACTACATAAACTTTTTCACTTTTTGAAGATATTATTATTAGCACCGCGTCATACTACCCGTTCGGGCTATACGCACTTACGCTAATGTGTAATGGTGGAGTGATTGTGAGATGAAATGGAAGACCTACATCTTATCGAGGATCCGAACCATGGTAGAGGCCTGGAATTCCCCACATTCACAAGTTGTGATTAATACACGTCTTGTCAGAGGTAAAGGAAGGGTTTGGCAATCAGATAAATCTGTGTTGGGACCGAGGATTGAACCCCGTATCCGCGGCACAGAAGTCTAACACATTACTGCCAGACCACCAGGTCACTTTTTGAAGTTAATGTCACTTAGGTGAGCTCCACCGGACGTCAGACAAAACCTCAACACGTAGTCCATCACTTTCCTCAGCATAGATCGTCTACTTGTTTCCGGCCCATCCTGTATTAGAGCAGGGTTTCTCAAAGTGTACTCCTCGTAACCACTGGGCTCCTTGAGACCCCTCAGGGTACCCCTTCGACATAATAATCTTTGTGGGACTTGATTTTTGAAACACACTTCAACCAAAACTAAATATAGCAAATACAAAAGACATACTATTTCAGGTTCTTCTATTAACTCAAGTATTTAATAGATTTGCAACAAATGTTTAACAATGTCAATATTCTCACTCAAAAAACTGTTATGGCTAAAATAAAATGTATGTTATGTTTAAAAGATTGTAGTCTCATATTTATTTATCAAATCATTTATAAATAAAAATTAATTGATTAACATATTAGGCTTACTAATATTTATCGGATATTTAAATTATAATACGGTAAACAACTATATATAAAACAACCTTAAACGAAATATTTTTGTGGTAGAGCAATTTTTTTAGGAATGTAAATGGGTTCGTAGGTAAAATATTTGGAGAACCGCTGTATTTGAGAGTGAGTGGATGTGAACATTTATAAAAATAAGATTTTAAGCTGATTAGTATCAAACTCAAAACTCTCAATTCAATGACAAATGTACTTATAGCCCGCAGTATCGTTTTAGTAAAAATCCATATGAAATAATTTGTTAAAATATATTAAATATCACAGAACAATTCGTAATGTTGAAATGAAGGAGCACTTTGACGGCGCCGACTGGAGCGTAGAGGAGGAGTGGTGGGGTAGAAAGGTTGTCTACAGCAAGCCGCCGGGGCGCTAGGATGACAAGAAGATAGTGGGGATAGGGGTGAGGGAAGGGACTATGTCGCGTGTTTGGCGGGGACGTGTGCCACTCTGAGTCCGTCAGTGGCGCGGAGTGACGTGACTCCGGGCAACTCGACGGACAATCATCCACCAAGAGGGTCCTCCACTGGGCGACAGCTACACACTGGAACCACCAGGGAGAGAAGGTGGGTGACATCTCATACACACTCTACTAGAGATAAGATTGATATACCGTACAAACACTCTAATAGAGATAATATTGTTATTCTCTTACTACACACCTCACACACTCTACTAGAGATAAGATTGTTATACCGTACAAACACTCTAATAGAGATAATATTGTTATTCTCTCATTACACACCTCACTTACAATCTACTAGAGATAATATTGTTATTCTCTCACTACACACCTCACATACACTCTACTAAAGATAATATTGTTATTGTCTCACTACACACCTCACACACTCTACTTGAGATAATATTGTTATTCTCTCACTACACACCTCACATACACTATACTAGAGATAATATTGTTAATTATCTCACTACACACCTCACACACTCTTCTTGAGATAATATTGTTATTCTCTCACTACACACCTCACACACTCTTCTTGAGATAATATTGTTATTCTCTCACTACACACCTCACACACTCTACTTGAGATAATATTGTTATTCTCTCACTACACACCTCACACACTCTTCTTGAGATAATATTGTTATTCTCTCACTACACACCTCACACACTCTTCTTGAGATAATATTGTTATTCTCTCACTACACACCTCACACACTCTTCTTGAGATAATATTGTTATTCTCTCACTACACACCTCACACACTCTTCTTGAGATAATATTGTTATTCTCTCACTACACACCTCACACACTCTTCTTGAGATAATATTGTTATTCTCTCACTACACACCTCACACACTCTTCTTGAGATAATATTGTTATTCTCTCACTACACACCTCACACACTCTTCTTGAGATAATATTGTTATTCTCTCACTACACACCTCACACACTCTTCTTGAGATAATATTGTTATTCTCTCACTACACACCTCACACACTCTTCTTGAGATAATATTGTTATTCTCTCACTACACACCTCACACACTCTTCTTGAGATAATATTGTTATTCTCTCACTACACACCTCACACACTCTTCTTGAGATAATATTGTTATTCTCTCACTACACACCTCACACACTCTTCTTGAGATAATATTGTTATTCTCTCACTACACACCTCACACACTCTTCTTGAGATAATATTGTTATTCTCTCACTACACACCTCACACACTCTTCTTGAGATAATATTGTTATTCTCTCACTACACACCTCACACACTCTTCTTGAGATAATATTGTTATTCTCTCACTACACACCTCACACACTCTTCTTGAGATAATATTGTTATTCTCTCACTACACACCTCACACACTCTTCTTGAGATAATATTGTTATTCTCTCACTACACACCTCACACACTCTTCTTGAGATAATATTGTTATTCTCTCACTACACACCTCACACACTCTTCTTGAGATAATATTGTTATTCTCTCACTACACACCTCACACACTCTTCTTGAGATAATATTGTTATTCTCTCACTACACACCTCACACACTCTACTTGAGATAATATTGTTATTCTCTCACTACACACCTCACACACTCTTCTTGAGATAATATTGTTATTCTCTCACTACACACCTCACATACACTATACTAGAGATAATATTGTTAATTATCTCACTACACACCTCACACACTCTTCTTGAGATAATATTGTTATTCTCTCACTACACACCTCACATACAATATACTAGATATAATAAATACTACTAGAAAACCTTATCGTTAAAAGACTAAACAAACATTCGCCAGAAAATGAAATAATACCAGACCTATAGTTTGGATTCACATGACAACACTCCACCATCCACCCGATATTAAACCTGATTGAAAACGACACCGAAGGATTTAACAAAAAGGAAAATCTAAATGCAATATTTCAGGACTTATAGAAAGCTTTTGACAAGTTCTGGCATAATGGGTTAGTACATAATACGATTAACTATAGCTTCCAGCAAGGTTACACACACGCTATAAACAGCTACCCAGTTGCGGGTTAAGCAGTTTGAATCCCCCCTGATTCTCCACAGTATAAACTGATTCCAAGCACCATTCCAGAGCTAGATTAAAATAATATTTGTTGTAAAGATATTAAACTAATATGTAGGAATTGAAAAATACAGCCTTTCTTTTTCAGCTAAACAATGTAGAATATATTTCAAAAATTATATACTTTCATAGTAGGTGTGTAAAATAAAATCTTATTGTGCATATATTTTACTATAGTAAGTATTGAACACAGATATAAACAGACTAGTTTTCTGTTTTGATTAAAAATAAATGAAATATATTATATAAGTAAGTTGGTATACATTTACATATATAATATTAATATTAGAGTGGAAGCTTTCTCCCTTTATAAGTTTGGCAGATTGATCAAAAGTAGATTTACAATCAAATGATTGAAAATCATCGATTTAAATAAACAGAAATCAAAAATCATCTAAATGCAAATGACTTTATTAATTGCATAAATACAGTTTTTAATCCTTTAAAAGTAGAGTAAATTATCATCCACTGCGTATTACAAAGAGGCATTCTTAGAAAAAAAAGTGTCCTCAGTAGGAAATACAGAGAGAGCAGTCCGTTAAATAATAATATGTACTATACATATTGACAGTGTTACATACACTTTCTTCTTGAGCATATTTAATCAAATGAATAGCTTCATCTTTAAAATTATTAATGTCTATTTTGTTTCACATATTTCGTCATTAATCTTTCATAAATTTAGCCAAAGCATTTCTCATAACCAGCAAGATTAGACATTTCCATTAAAGGGATCACTGGGATTTCCAACAGCTCGCTCCTTTTATCTAGTATTAAACCAGAGAGCTTATATTAATAGATTATGAATGACCTCACCTCTTTATATATATTTTTATATATATATATATATATATATATAACTTTTACATCCATTACAGTTCCCAACATATGGCCTGGGTCAGTTTTTTATTCAAGCCATATATTTCCCACTACCAGCTTGATAGGCCTGTCTTATCTTCATATTCCTTATAATATAACTTAAGACTAGGACAGACACAACATTTAGTTCCTGGCCGACAATTTATCATTGTTAAAGAGTAAACCAATATTTTCCATTAATGATTAATTTTTGATCATGCCGGGAATCGAACCCGGGACCCTTGGCTCAGGAGGCAAGCATGCTACCAACTGAG